>CP137668.1:37524398-37941809 GCA_037976565.1 Mesocentrotus franciscanus | reverse complement strand
TGATTCTAGATAAAAGTAGGTCAGATGTAAGTTACATACAAATAAGAAAAACAAATTACTGATAGAAAATATTAAGCAAGGACTAAAGAAGATTATCAATTTTGAAAGTTAAGATCACTAATCATATCCATGGGACTCTCCATTTCTACATTTATTTTTTTCTCCATACATTCTTTTGATGGACTAGATACACATTTATATTTTTATCATTATTATTATTTTTTTTTGGGGGATGGGGAAATGTTAAAGGAAAGGTATTCTTACTTGTCCTCTCGTAAACAACCTCCATTCTATAATAAAAATTGAGAAAGAAGATATCCTCTGTATTTCTCAGTACAGCTGGCATACATGTAACGATAATAATCATTAAATATTCCTGCAAACTTACATCAGTACTAAGTACACAATAAATGGTGAGTTAATTATCTTCATGACATCAGACATTGCATTAGAGACCAAAGTGGAAATGAGAGGTTTCCACACACAGCAGTTTACTACTCCTCTGCTTTCTATAGTTCAAAATTTTCTTATAGTTTCTTAAATTTATCTCAAACAAGGTATTTAAAAACTACACGGATATCTGTCTTGGAATGCTCTGAATTGTAGTTCCCCAGTAAGTTTCCCTTGTATACTTCAATTTTTGAAACATACATGAATGATGTTTGTCTATGATACCAGGGAACAACATAAAACATGCCAGAAGTGAAAAATAAAGGATTGTACCTGATGATCCTGTTTGTATCAATTACCCCCTGGAAAATTACCCCCCGTAAAACTACCCCCGGAAAATTAACCCCCTGGAAAACTAACCAACCTCCCCCCCGGAAAATTACCCCCTTGTTAATTGAAGGGGAAGTCAACCCTGATAATAAGTTGGTATTAATAAAAGCATAAATTTTTTCGGGGGGGGGGTAATTGTCCTTGGGGGGAGGTAATTGTTAAAGAATAGTATGCAACTTGGAAATATATCTAAGATAAAATGTATAATGACACTGAACAATAATGAAAGTTGTTCAAAACTGATGGAAAAACATATCATCAACTTAAAAAACTCAAGTGCTAGCTCGGCACATGAATCCAAGTAGCATATGGCCTGCATGTAATTGGAATGAATACAATTATTATGACAACAAATTAGAGTAATTTTTATTATTTTTTGTATTATTATTGAAATGACTTGCAGTCTTTGAGAGACTGATATTAAAGTGTATATTGACCATCACAGATTATTTCATTCATTTCTTTTATCATGAATTTGCGAAGCTTCTTACCTTCGTAATTCTCTAATTTTTTGATAGTGACTATATTCTTCGCAAAGAGTTGCATGAGTTCGGTGAAGATCTCATAATCTCCTGGGTTTTTCAATGCGCATTTCTCCATCAGGACAAAGAGCTACAGAGGAAAGAAAATAGCTTTTGATGTTAAAAGTTGATGGAGAATGAATGAAATAAATATCAACAAAACTTGGATTACATCTATGGAATTAAGACCTGAACAATACCCTAGGATAAATCCAGCTTGACAACGCAATGGCTTGGTGGTAGAGCGGTAGTCTCGTAACTGGGAGGTCCCGGTTTCGAAACAAAGTTGATGCGCTAGTGCCCTTTGGCATTAATCATCATTAAAGCCATCTGTCCCCTGGTTGCTTACTTACAAGCATATACACATGCTTTCTTATCAGTCAGGAAAAAATAACCTGTAAAACTCCCAAGATACAATCCATACATGTGAAGAAAAACAATTGTGACCTGCTCCCAAAACAAACAACATATAGTTCCCAAATATTACATTACACTGACTAAACCTCGACACAACCCTATTGAAAGTCACATGCAAATGTATATAGTCAGGTAATTATGACATAAAAAAGCCATTCCTTGTGTCAAGAGGAAATACAGGAAGCCACTATAACTTAGATAGCTTCTCTGTTGAGGGAGTACGTTAACACATGTTTGACCAGGGGAATTTCTCAGAAATGTACATCATCAAAAGTATGTACCCCTGTATTTTAGTTGCTGTGCTTGTGATAATATTTTTCTAAAACTAAATTTACTTTGTGTCATTCAACTTTTGATTAACCAACAGTAATTAAACCACTCTTCATGACATCTTAATAAGAACCTCAATACTGAATGACAATTTTGTACCAAATTATAGTCAGTAGCCTACATTTTGTAGATGAACCATATGTATTATTGGTCAGTGAATTCTTTTACAATAATTTTTAACACACAGAGTGTGAGAAATCTAAGATTTCTTGCTGAATCACCTGTAAGAGCGACTCGCATTCCTCGATGGCTGCTCTAGTAAGGCCAGAGTTACCACTGAGATAAAGAGTATACGATTCCTTGTCCTCTTGACTTAGACTTTCAGATACTGGTAGCATCGGTCTCCTGCAAAACCATAACAGAGGGTGGCAAATAACGTTCCTGCTTGATTCAAGATTATATATAGAGCAATTAATGCCTAAACACCTTCCATAGATTAAACATTGTATAAAAGTGTACATTAACTAATATGACAATTCAGTTTTCATTGAAATTCTGTTTGACCAATACTCAGCATAATAAATATGAAAAGTGGGGCATGGTATGCACATTAGGAATTTACAGAATTAGTATCAAAATGTGTTAATTACTTGCAAAAATCTATGCTTCCATCCAAAATGAGATGCGAATCGTATTAAATGCACTGAACATCTAATAAGCCAAGTTCCCCCACTAACTTTATTGAAAGGGGTTCATACCGACATTTTTAAGGTCTGTAAGAAATTTGTGCCGGTCTTGCCGAGTTCAATTTTTAGCCTCCCTGTCGAAAATTTGTGCTGGCCGGAAAACAGAAGCTGGCGGCACAAATTGTCGCCAGTCGCTGAATATGTAGCGGTGAAGATAACAACGATGAGAAACATGAGTCGTGACTGGGGGTGGGGGTAGGGGGAGGGGGAGATATCATATACCACTCTCCAAAAAATGAGGTGTGGGTGGGGAGATTTTATCCCCCTACATTTGAAAGTTGATAACAATGATGATAGTAATACCATCACTGCCATTGTCCACGCCGAACTAAGTTCTCAAGGATAACCAGTAGCCGAGTTTATTTGCTACAACATCAAAATCAATATTATCATCATTGCAGCATTTCTTTCTTCTTCTTCCTCCTCCTCATTATTATTTTTGTCACCGTCATGAGTATCATCATCAACAACAACATCATAATAAAAGTATTTGTGATCATAAAGGTCTCGATTTGTGTTCACGAAGATGTCAAAAGTTCTCCATGATGGAAGTCACCATCACATACACAGATAAGCCCACTTCCACACCCTCACCACGAACACCCACCTAACACACATCCGCACAAAAACCCCTCCACCTAACCCCTCCCCCATACACACACACATACACACACACTCACACACACTTAACATGATCTTCCCCATTTGTTTGTGTGTATATGCATACATGTGTCATGATATGAAATTATGCCATGCACTTACGGCTTTGAACTTGATCGTTCAATGTAATGTGCTTTGATCATGCATGGCTGTTGACAATTTGTACCGTCAACACCTAGCTGGCACAAATTGTCGCCGTCGACAATTTGTACCGTCAGGTTTTGCAAAATCGGCACAATTTGTCGCCGTCGACAATTTGTGCCGTAACATGCAGTTAAAATTTGAAATTTTTGTGGGGTCAAGAGTAAGAATTGGGGGCCATATGTATCGGGCACCTCTTAGTGTTAAGCCTTGAATAAGCCCCTCCATACATCATGGACCACAATAGAAGAATATCACAATAACAATTATAGTGTTATTTTCTTTGCATATTTCTAACTCACTCACCCGTCTTTCCTGATCCATGATTTGTGTGTCTTCACCACATAGCGATTGATTGCCTGTATCGGATCGACCGGCATCAGATCGCCCGGCTTTGGATCGACCGGCATCAGACCTGTGAGCAGTATCAGACCTGTGAGCGGCACCAGACATGCGAGCAGCCGCAGCAGCCCATACCTTTCAAATGATTTTATCTTGGTAAACTGAATAGTTGGGTTTGCATCGCGTACAACATCAGCACTCAGTGCGCTGTCACTGAAACTTGTTTGAAACGCCATAGTTGGGTCAGGAATCCAGTTATTGGATGCTATTTATTAATGTCACATTGGTTTCCTTGTCAATGTCAGCATAGATCTTTGAAGTTGCATGGAGATAAAAGAAAAGGTACATGTACATGTTTCCTCAGAAAAGATGACATTTTTTCCTTAAGAATTGTAATGTGAAAATAATTGACTACTTTGCAAGGGTTTCATTTAAATAAAATAAAATTCTGCTAAAAGGATAGACAGGGCTGTCAACCCTCCCGCATTTGGAGGGAGTCTCACGCCACCACGCTCATTCTCCCGCTGTCCCACCAGCTCGTAGCGGGAGACTCCCGCCACCGTGCCCTTCCTCCCGCTCTCCCGCAATCTCCCGCAATCTCCCGGTTTATTGAAAAAACCTCCCGCCAAACGTGTAAAATGAACCAGCCTACCGTATCATATGCAATTTTTTTTTGAGTAAAAAAATAAAAATAAAAACTTTCAATTTAAAGTGCTCACTACCCCCTATCTATAACAGTTTAAAATATTTAAAAAATATTATTGGAAAGAAAACTTTTCATGTAATTTCAAAATAACATTGAGAATCATTGTAAAACATCAACATATAGCGACTTACTTTCAGATAATCTGACCGTCTTCTTGAAGAAAAAAAATGTGCGTGATGAGATCGGCAATCACACAGAAACTGTATTGCAAAACCTCCCCTCAGCTCACTAAGACGTACTCGTGAATCTGTTAGTGTTAGAGGCGATCAGTGGAGCTGGAGCCAGATGCAGTCTCAGCGGAACAAAAAGAGCAGAAAATAAACCCTCGAAAAAAAGTTGGGAAACTAAAGTTTGATCGATTGTATCTCTCCTGTCATGGCATGAGCATCTCTATGTTTGGTATCATTAGACAGTTTGTTTCTTTCTCTTTAAAATGATACCCTCTTTGATAGCCTACATTAAGCACGTACAGCTTATAAGTTATATGATTATGAGGATTTTTTTGTTTTTGTCAACCGATACCGATATGATCGTGATTGAGAGCGGGAAAAAAGAAGAAAAAAAAGTTGCAAAATGAAAATGGAGACTTCGATCTCTATGATATTCTTATCGTGGTTTTCGGAGGCCGTTGTTGCCGAATTAAAGGTGTTTAATCTCCAATTCCTGTCTGATCTCTGGTCATTCCTGTTTGTACTTTGGTGAATCCCTATACAAGCTGACCCCTTGCACAAGTGCTGAAAATTGAAGAATGAATTCACTTCCCCCATGCACGCACTTGCTACATGCAGACGCACAATGATAGATCGGAGGAATCCCCTGCGTCATCGCTCAGGGAATGCCCTTCTATCACAGCCTCCGCCCTCTCGAGTCTGAAAGAAAAGAGCAGAAAATAAACTCTCGAAAAGTTGGGAAACTCAAGTTTGATCGATTATAAAATCTCTCCATTAGAAAGTGTGTTTATTTCTCTTTTTTTAAATATATCTCGGATCTCTGATACTGTATAAAATAAATAATGACGAAAAATATTTTGTTTGTTGTTGTTTTGTGTATTTTTCTTGCGTGTATGCAGACTTCAATTCAGAGTCGCTAACTGGTAGGACTACATGTATCAAGAGATCTGGATTTGTGTTAATGAGAGAAAAAGAGCAGGAAAAAAATTGGGAGTGAGAGAATACCGAATGATGTATGGTATATTGTGATTTATACCCCATTCCATGGATCGTCTGTTGTGTTGCTTGTTATTTGATAACGTGTGATAAAGGCCCGGGTCGAAAATCCCATACATAAAAAATTATATTGGTCTCTACTATAGTCTCTAATGGTTTCTGTTGGAGTCTATTGGTTTCTGTTGGACCCATGGAATTGAATCCATTAGAGATCATTCAAACCATCAGAAACCAATAGAAACCAATATGACCCATGTAAACCAATAGGACCAATAGAAACCAATAGGACCAATAGAAACCAATAAGACCAATAGAAAGTAGAAACCAATAGGACCGATTGGACCACTGAAATAGATATGAAGAAGACCAATAGAACCCAATAGGACCAATAGAAACCAATAAAATAGGTCCAATATATATAAACCAACAGATGTATCTCATGCATATTCATGATTACTTTACACATTTTCACCGAAAAATACATTTATCATGATTTGTTAAGCAAATTATGACAATGCACATCAGTTTTGTGATTTTTATTTTCCTTCGGCAATTATTGACCAACAGATTATTAATTTTGTCTGATCATGTTACAATTACATTCACGTTTTAGCAATAGATATATTGATTATATGATAACTAACCAAGAAACAACATGTAGGCCTATATATTTATTATATATTTGCGTACGAGCCTATACTTGTTAAAATGTTATTCTTAAATTCACTTCAAATGATCTTTGTGATAGAGTTAATGCAAGAGATTGAAATATACCTATTGGTGGACAGTTGCCAACATCGATTATGAATTATCAGTTTATCACTGGTTCTTCTACCCGGGTCGATTTACCAATAGAAGCCAATGGACTAGTATTGGATCACTAAATAGGCCTATTGGTTTCTAATGGTTTCAACACGGAATATGGAATGTGGGACCATTAGAAACCCATAGAAGATGTGAGTGGATGTTGGTCCAATAGAAGCTTTCTGTTGGTCCATCAGCATTTTTCTGTGGGTGCATGGGTGTTGGTCCAATAAATATTTTCTATTGGTTTCTGTGGGTCCAATATTTCACTTTCCCTATGGAAACCAATAGACACCAATAGCTCTAATGGTTTCTGATGGTCCAATAGGCTATTGGAATTTCGACCTATAACTTGTCAGTGTAGTATATCTGTACAAAATATTCAAATTTAAAGGGCAATCCAATCCTGTAATAACTTCATTTGTATGAAAGCAGGAAAATAAGATGAACAGAATGGTGGAAGTTTGGAATAAATAGGACTGATAATAAGAGAACTATGGACATGGACGCTTGAAATATATCAGATCACCAAGTCTCAAATTGGCAGTTTGGTCAGTGGATTGTGAAGTAGTCGCAGATAACTCTCCCATTTGTGGTGAACTTAAATATCATGAAACCTGTTTTTCCCTAAGTGCCTTCTCCCTTGGGGCACTACTCAAAATATACAGTATTATGGACAGCATGATATTATAGGTTCTCTAAAGAGAGAGAATAGACCCTCGAAAAGTCATACATTTTAGTCATATTTGTGTTTTAACAAATGGGAAAGTTGTTCGCCACTACATCACACTCCACAGAGATATACCGATTCAGCCAATATGAAGAGCCCATAAGTACCTATAGTGATTATTCCTTTAAAAAATTAATAACTTTCTAATTTTTGTCCGATTTCATTCAAACTTTCACCATTCTAATTCTCTTATTTTTCTTTTTTTCATCTAGAGTAAGTTTGCTTTCAAGGTTGGGTTTCCCTTTATATTAATTAATGTTGGTTCTTATGTTGTGTTTGTTTCTGAGAGAGGAAAGCATTATCCAAAAACATGATATTCCTTTTCATCACTCACTGTACACATATTATATCTTCAAAGACACTGAAATGTTGCAAAGGACAAGACTGCTCCAGGTTCATGATATAATTCCATTTCTTCATATAAAATATCTATTTTCACATTATTTATGCATAAAACTATTGTCATTAATAAGAAATAGAAGAGAATATATAAAGCCTTTCATGTTGACTCACAAAACATAAGAGGAGTATTAACTCTTTGTTGAATGATATACAATTATTGACTGCTTTGATTGCATGGTTAAAAGTATTGCCAAAGTTGATCTCAAAATTGTACTGTGACCTGAGACGAGGGGCATAGTACAGTCTCGAGATATGCAAATATACACTGTTTGAGAGGTTCTGGTTAAAACTATGGGCAAGATGCGACTCCAATAGTACTATTTGCTGAGGGGCTCAGCCCCGAAGCAAATTATATCCGTTTTATATCCTGCATCAACACAAAAAACAAAATAACATTTTTAAAAGTTTCAATAAAAATTATAAAAAATAATTAAAAAATTAAAATTTTACATTTTACAATTTTAATTAAAAAAATTTTAAAAAATAAAAAATCAACTCCCAAATAGTACTCCCAAACAGTTATTTTTCAGAGCTAGCTTACAATGGTTGAAATGTCTCTGGTCACGTGAAGAGCTTGCAACCAATCAAAAACCTATTTACTTTTGATGCAGGATATAATTTATATATATGTATATATATATATATATATATATATATGCGGTACTTCTAGTACTCTACAGATAAGGTTAATATGCATACATCATTTTAATTAAGGGCAAAATATTTGTTCATGACTAATGCCAAGTTCTCCATTTTATTATAATTACCTATCATGCAATGAAAGGTATTTACCTGAACATGATAAGGATTCAACACGATAAGGATTCAACATATCATTAGTATAATGATCATAGTAGTTTACTACAGTACAGAAGAAGACAATGCCACATACACAAAGCACATACAAAAGGACAGTTTGGATAAAATCTTGCAAACTGAACATTTTACAATGCCAAGATGATTTGGGCCAACTGTGTTTTTTTCTTAAACATGTCATCAATGAATTTTCAAGATTGAAAGTTACTTAATTTTTTTCTTTCCTTGATAAATTTGGCAGAAAATATCTTCCATTGATACAAACTTCACAATGAAGGTAGCTGTTTTTATTTCTATTAGAAGAAAAAAACTTCTAGGTCAAGAAACAGTGTGTGAAATATTTAAAATCCTAGGTGAGATTTGCTGCCCGTGGTACAGAAGGGGGTTGATATTGATGTTTGAGGTTCTATTAAATACATGTAGGATGACACTGAGTTTTCATACTATACTAAAGATGCAAGCGAATGAGTTCATTATACAATCTATCTGCACTCGAGCTGAGGCTGTATGCATCTATTGAACAAAGCTGTCAGGCTGAGTATGATAGGTGTACAAACAGCATCAACAAAAGTGGATGGATCTTGTAAATAAAAGAACAAATGAAAACATGCATCACTTGTTTTATAAAATGAAACTCCTAGATTCTTGTTATTTGATGTAAAAAGAATTCATTAAAGATTGTTTTGCGACAGTATGGCTGACAAATAAATCTCAAGTTCAATGGGCTTAATTTACAATTACCTCTATACGCATAATACTCACAGTGCTCTGCAAGTATAGGCCCACACAAAGTAAAAGCGCTCTTTAATTCTAAGCGCACTACTGCGCATCATGTGCTTAAAAATCGTTGGATAGTACTGGAAACTAGTGCCCCCCTTTTCATTAAAAAAACATAGGATAGTCTCGGTAAATGAATAACACATGACCACGTTTGACCAATCATTTGATTAGGATTTAGGAGTGAGTTGTATAAAACCAAATGAAGTACCGGTAGTCTGCAATTTTGGAAAGAAATGCATCTAAACTCTCATAACCAGTTTACTATCGGTAATCTAATATGAGATAAAAAGAAATGACATTTAGAATGAATTTATTCCATTTAAACACATGTTAACTCAATATTAGTTTATAATCTTCTTGCAATTGTTATCTTTTTTCAATCATATTCAAGAATATACAATAAGTACCATAAGTGGAATATATAATGAATGGATATGCTGGAGGAAAAAAATGAGGAAAAATAGCAGTACAACATGGAGTCTCAAGAGTTTTGTTTTTAAATTTCACATAACATAGTAAAAGCATCAATGTATTACATGAACATGTATATCTATAATAAATCACAATTTGTTTCCTTGGCTCACAAGTGGAACATAAGATAAGAAACTTTCAATAAAAGTATTTAGTGCCATTTTTATGAAGAACATTTTTTCAGGAAGAAACAATTTAATGATATAACCTTATTATCTATAAGGGTTGACCGTTGATATCATACTTCTTTTAGAACACAATTGAAGTTTCTATTTGAATCACAAACATTGAAAAATTCAGAACATTGTTACTAAATGATGATTGGTGATTTATGAAAGCTGCTGAAGTCACTACATGTGAGATTTCATGTATGTTTGTAAATTTTGATTACCAGTAGTTTTACAAAGTAGTGATTTTTTTTCAAAAGTAAACATAGGAAAGTCAGCACCAAATTGATAGATATCTTGTCTCAAAACATGCTTTGAAACAGGTGTATAATATACATGTATATAAGCCACATCAAATATCATGTAATTATCCAGAGTATTCTGCTACTCCTGAATGGTAGACAAACTCTTTCCATTAACTTCTAATATCCCTTGAAGATTAGTTCTGCAATGTTCTAGGGTCATAGGATACAGCATACAGCATAAAAATCCCTGCCGTGGTCTTTTACAGCAAACTTTGTCATGTAATAAAAAATGCAAATGATCAACTAATTTTCTGCCAAAAACAGGATCATTCACTGTGTCTTATAAAAATCCATGACAACGTTTGAAGGAGAAATAGACAGTGTGGAGATGCTGAGCTGGTCCAGTTTGAATCTAAGATGTGTCTTTCGGATGGTGACGTTAAGGTCATAAATTGGTCACGTAGTCGACTCTTGTTCTTCGCCTACAAACCAACTGTTACTGACCTGCGTTAAAAATCAAGTCACATCTTCCAGATGGTGACGATAAGGTCAGTCCTAACACACAAATAATGAGATCCGACTGTTACACATCAAGAAAAGCCAACTCACAGTCACTTTCCATATGGATACTTTCGTTCCGGCAGACACGATTAAGTAAGGCATCACATTTGTATTTTTTTGATGCTTCCAAAGCAAATGTCTATTCATCCAGTCCTTCATTGAAGAAGATCTGTTTGCGTAAGGTGTGAGAAGGATTCCCAATCTGCTTCCCAATCTCCATCCACTTTCCTTCTATAGCTTCACGACTCATCCGCTCATTAACCATGGTAAGCATCGAAAGAAGATCCACTTTCTCCTTGTAGTAGGCATTGATGGTGTCACACAACGAAATGATAAACAAAGAGCCCTTTTTAACATTTCTGAAGGAAGAATACCCCGGGACTGTGGATAGACTGATGAGGGTGTCCGATTTATAGGGTAGTGAAGCGGTGTCGTCTTGCTGGATGTCAACAGCTTCTTGAGGATATGCTCCCTGACAAGCTTGAATGAAGAACAGTTTGGGCTTGTTCACAAGAGATGGTACATAATCGCCTCTGAATAATCCTGAAAGCGATGTGAGGGAGAAAATAATTCAGTTAACTTATTTTTAGAATGCAAGCTAATAGGACTATATTGGTGACTGAAGTTTAACTAGATCAATACAACAGGGATTAGCCAGTCCCCATATATATTCTCCTTCAGTTTCTAACCCCACGCTGTTTCTTTCTTTCTCTGTCTCGTTCTTTCTCCCTTCCTCTCTCTCTATTTCTCTCTATCTCTCCTTTCTCTCTCTCTGTCTCACTTTCTCTCTGTCTCTCTTTCTCTCTGTCTCTGTCTCTCTCTGTCTCACTTTCTCTCTTTCTCTCTCTCTCGCTCACACCCTCTTCTTCATTCCATTATCAAAACAGCACTCATTGATTCTTCATGTAGAGTTACAAGGAGGATTTTTAATATATTCCAAATTCAAAGCAGATGTAACAGATGTAATTGTCAAGATTATGCCTCTACAGTATAGATCTGAATATGGCAGAGATGTTTTATTACCATAAAGTGTTTTGTTATACATACCTGTCAAGGCATCGATGGCCACCTTTACCCCATCAGTGTCACAAACATAGCCTTTACTTCCATGCGACAGAATGACGCAGACAAAACAATCAAATTCTGAATGGTCCATTCTTGCGATCTCTTGCAGACACTTTACGTATTCCTTCTTAGTTGGGTCCTTCTTGACTTGAGTTTTGAACTTCAGATTATTTTGGAAAGTGTTCAGCAATGCCTCTGTCAAAAACATATAAATAAGATGGACAAATGTCATACTCCGATAAAGAACCAATTTTCAGAGTGCTGGTGTTTAATACCCAATACAAAGAACAAGTTGAAAACTTCCAAAACATGACTTTACTTGGGTAACATTGAAGTTTACATATGAGGTAAAACTATCTCACTCTTGTCTTCAAATGACAACTGCCTACTTCATATCTGTCCTAACACATGTATCTCATTGGAACCTCCAACCAAAGGATATGATTCCTACTAGAGTAGGAGTAATTTTTATAATCTTCATGTCTTTTTCGTCTTCTTAATATTGAATTATTTTTGTTTTATACCATCAGCTAACGAGGACAGCGCTATACAGAAACTTAATTTCTTTTGGTGATCCACAGGCATTAGCTGATGGTTTCTTTTCTTTTGTTATTGTACTTGTTATTGTACTCCATTTTCTTGCATTCTTTGTTATTATTATACTCCTTGTCTTCCTGGAAGTGAAATGAAATAAAATCAATGACACAGAGTTAGGATCGAAGGGGTTAATCTTTGAACTTACCACAATCCTTTTGAGTGCCATCTCTTTTTTGTAGATTCGAGTTCGTAGCAAAATTCTCGACATTAAAGATAATACATATTCCTCTGGGCAACCTATCCATCTTGTACTTTTGCAAATCTGGGATATGGCCTGCATCTTTACAGATGAAATAAAACACATTCATGGTTAAACGTAAAACAGTGCAATATGAGTACAAAGACTGCTCGATAGACACAAGAACAGCCATTCTTATGTTCTGATGGCCTTCATGTACAAGTTCCGGTATCAAAGGTTTCAATGAGAAACAGTGTTCAATGAACACAAAACAATATATTTTATTTCTCATACCAAGCATTTTCAAACATTTTTAGGAATGTTTTAGTCTTTCATTGTAAAATTAATAAGAAAGAATCAACAACTTTCATAACTTAAAAATAGCACCTTTAGGTGTAAAAACATATAACATAAAAACCTACTAAAGTGTCAAGTATTTTGAAGATTGAGCATAAATAATTAAAATATTGCATCACAGCATAAAGGGGCAGAAACAAAATGTCTGTGATGTTAAAATTCAATCATTTCAATGCACATCAAAATGGCAAAATAAAAGAAGATCGCGCTGTCGAAAATGATGCCTCCATCATAGAGCGGTTTTACAAACCAAAACAGAAGCAATTTTTAGAATTCAACTTTGATTGTAATCCATTAACAGGTTCTCAAAATATCGTGATAACAAGCTATTTTTCAAAAACTTTGATCTTTGACCTCTTGAACCAAAAATCCAACCAGTTCATTGGCTCATAAAGATACATATATGTATGTGTGCAAAGTTTGATGGCAATCCGTCAATGGGTTCTTGAGATGTGTAAGGCTCAGTGAAAAAAAATACACAGGGGCGAAACAAAAATAAAATTGTTTAACAAAATCACCCTTGCTGTGTTTATCACATTTATTAGATAGACCAATGTATGCAAAATGCTCTTTTAATTTGACGGAGAATGTTTGTCTTCAGTATAGGACAGGATATTTTTAATCATGTATTACAATATGTCTGAGAAAAATAAATATTAAAAAAAAATGAGAATAAGACGAAAAAGCCCCTGTGAGCCCTAAAATAGCCCCCGTGGACAGTTGTTTTCTAAATTAAAAATAGCCCTTATGAAATAAAAGGAATTTGGGGGTTGGTAAGGCTGATAAATTGATACATTTTCAAAATAATATTTTTGGTGTTTAAAAAAACAACTGCAAGGAAAGATCAACTGAAGTCATCGTATTCCCGATTTATTTCAAATTACAGAGGGTAAGTGCCTAACCCTTCCCATCTCACCTCCCATATCATATTCCGACTCTTTCATTGGCTCTGCAAGATACATACATGTACTGTACTTGTCTTGAGTTTGATGGTAATCTATCTATCGGTCCTAATGATAATGTGATCATGAGCTATTTTTGCATGCATAATGAACCCTGTGAGCTTTGACCCCAAAATCTAATCAGTTCATTGGCTCAGCAAGATACATACACAGACTCTGGAGTTCAAAAACTGTATTCTTTAATCCCAAAAGTTGTATTTTACTGACAAAAATTGTATTTCAAAAAAAAAAAACGGATCAATGCCTTTTACAGTTCCTACATACAGGAATAATTTTTTTATGGAGCATTGGTTGAATATGCATGATTTCGTCACGACTGGTGTGTTCGATGAACCAATGAACATCCCCAAATTGCCGATGTGAGATGCTTGTAGCATACTTTATAGGACAGAATGGGCATTTTGCTGTTGAAAATGGCACACACACACACAAAATAATTTTGTTTTGTTTTTGTTGGGGGGGGATATCGTATTTTATTGAGGAAAATCGTACTGTCGTATTTACTTCTAAAATTGTACGAAATACGATTAAATCGTACTGGTTGGCAGGTCTGCATACATGTCTTGAGTTTGATGGTAATCCGTCAATCGGATAATGTGATCACGAGCTATTTTTGCACGCATAATAAACCCTGTGACCTTTGACCCCAAAATCTAATCAGTTCATTGGCTCAGCAAGATACATACATGTCTTGAGTTTGATGGCAATCCGTCAATCGGTTCTAATGATAATGTGATCACGAGCTATTTTTGCATGCATAATAAACCCTGTGTCCTTTGACCCCAAAATCTAATCAGTTCATTGGCTCTGCAAGATTTATACCTGACCCAAGTTTGGCAGGAATCCATCAATCGGTTCTTGAGATAACGCAATCAAGAGAACGGGTCGTACGGACAGACAGACGGACGGACAACCCGAAAACATAATGCCTCCGGCTACTTCGTTGCGAAGGCATAAAAAAGATGTACAGTGGAGATTCAAGCTTCATTTTATAGTGTTCCATTTTTCCTTGACAAGACTTTATGAAATGAGTTTATTACCTGTATTTGGATGTGGTATATCAGTAGCAGATTGGGCAGGTACTATCATATGTCCCTCGTTAGTGAGTATGCTGCTTTGCTCTGATTCAAAATAGAAATAGGTCAGATGTAAAGTAAAGTAAAAAAAGATGTACAGTGGAGATTCAAGCTTCATTTTATAGTGTTCCATTTTTCTTTGACAAGACTTTATGAAATGAGTTTATTACCTGTATTTGGATGTGGTATACCAGTAGCAGTTTGGGCAGGTACTATCCTATGTCCCTCATTAGTGAGTGTGCTGCTTTGCTGTGATTCTAGATAAAAGTAGGTCAGATGTAAAGTTACATACAAATAAGAAAAACAAATTACTGATAGAGAAATATTGAGCAAGGACTAAAGAAGGTTATCAATTTTGAAAGTTAAAATCACTAATCATATCCATAGGAACTCTCCATTTCTACATCAATTTTTTTGTTCTCCATACATTCTTATGATGGACTAGATACCGGTATATATTTTTATCATTATTATTTTAATTTTTTTTTTTTTTTTGGGGGGGGGGAATGTTATGGGAAAGGTATTCTTACATGTCCTGTTGTAAAATGAGTCTCTTCTATTATAATGAAAATTGAGAAAGAAGATATCCTCCATATTTCTCAGTACAGCTGGCATACATGTAATGATAATACACATTAGATAATCCTGCAAATTTACATCAGTACTAAGTACACAATAAATGGTGAGTTAATTCATGTATCTGCATGACATCAGACATTAGAGACCATAGTGGAAATGAGAGGTTTCTACACACAGCAGTTTACTACTCCTCTGCTAGCTTTCTATAGTTCAACATTTTCTTATATTTTCTTAAATTTATCTCAAACAAGGTATCTCAAAACTACATGGATATTTTTCCCCTGAAAGTTTCTCTTGAATACTTCAATTTTTTTAACATTCGTGTACATGAATGATGTTGGTCTATGATACCAAGGAACAACATAAAACATGCCATACCGGTACGTGGAAAATAAAGATTGTACCCGATGATCCTGTTGTATCATCTATTATCAAAGTATCCAAGTGAAAGTTACTTGTGTTCGATGCTTCCCTTTTGTCATCACCTGGTTCCGTCTTGACAGAGGGCGTGCTCTCCGCCGCCCTCCTCTGCTCAGCAATCTTCATCTCCTGCATTTTCTTCCTTACTTCACCTTCTCTCATCTTCTGCATCACTTTCTCCCATAACTGATCGGCATAGGCTTCACCTAGATGGATCCAAAGAAAGGTCATGTCAAAAATGAAAGCTACATCTTTTTCAAACATATCAACACAGACATGAAAGGTATTCAGAACCCTGATCAGGCACCCATTCCCCATCCCATCCCATCCCATCCAAAATACATACATGACCCAAGTTTGGCGGTAATCCATTAATCGGTTCTTGAGAGAACGCGATCACGAGCTATTTTTGCATACATTATGAGCCCTGTGACCTTTGACCTCATGACCCCAAAATCTAATCATTTCATTAGCTTTGCAAGATACGTACATGACCCATGTTTGGCGGTAATCCATCGATCGGTTCTTGAGATAACGCGATCACGAGAACAGGACGTACGGACGGACAACCAGAAAACATAATGCCTCCGGCTACTTTGTAATAAGCAAACACACAATAACGGCAAAAACAAATAAAACTCCATCAGAGTATTGCATAGATAGGTAAAGGAACACCACTTCAATCCTTGCTTAAGATCTACAACATTCTCCATGAAAAAAATCTGTATCAAGCCGAAGTGACTTACCATTCTTTTGAACAGCCTCATAGTACCACTCTGGCATCTGGGGTCCAACAGTCAAACCGGAGGTTGCACAACTTGTTCTGTTCTCAGGTTCCTTCTTTATTGCGGGTTGCTGTCCTTGCTGCCATTGCTGTGGGTTCTGCTGACTGTATGGGATTGATGGGGTTGCCCGTTGCTGTGGTTGATGGTATTGTTGTGGAGGATAATTGTGGTAGGATTGCTGTTGTTGTGAAGGTGGTTTCCCTTGATAACCTTGACCACCCCATGATGGGTTCTGAGTGTACCCTTCAAATGTTGGTGCAGAGTTGCTTCTCATGTTGCTCTGGTTGCCAGTGTTGTATGCCACTCTGCCACCTTGGTGGAGCTGGAACTTCGGGCTGGAAGACGGTTGTATGTTATGTACTGATGACCTTTCAATGGCTGATTTAAAAAAAAGAATAGTATGCAACTTGGAAATATATCTAAGATAAAATGTATAATGACACTGAACAATAATGAAAGTTGTTCAAAACTGATGGAAAACAAAACATCAACTTAAAAAACCCAAGTGCTCACATGAATCCAAGTAGCATATGGCTTGCATGTAATTTGAAATGAATACAAATGTTATGACATCAAATTAGAGTCATTTTATATCTTTTTTTTATTATCAAATGACTTGCAGTCTTTGAGAGACTGATAATAAAGTGTATTGACCATCATAGATTATTTCATTCATTTCTTTTATCATGAATTCACAACAAAGCTTCCTACCTAGGTAATCCTCTATTTCTTTGACAATGGCTATATTATCAATGGATTGCATGATTTCGGTGAAATATTCCAGATCTCCTGGGCCTATCAATGTGTACTTCTCCATCAGGACAAAGAGCTACAGAGGAGAGAAAATAGCTTTTGATGTTAATAGTTGATGGAGAATGAATGAAATAAATATCAACAAAACTTGGATTACATCTAAGGAATTATAACCTGACGAAGACTCTAGGATAAATCCAGCTTGACAACGCGATGGCTTGGTGGTAGAGCGGTAGTCTTGTAACTGGGAGGTCCCAGGTTCGAAACCAAGTTGATGTGCTAGTGCCCTTTGGCATTAATCCTCATTACCAAGTCCCTCAGAGAGGACTTAAAGCTGTGTGTCCCCTGGCTGCTTCCTAACAAGCATACACATGCTTTCTTAGCAGTCAGAAAGGAAAAATAATCTGTAAAACTCCCAAGATACAATCAATACATGTGAAGAAAAATTTAGTTCCCAAATATTACATTACACAGACTAAACCTCAACACAAACCTATTGAAAGTCACATACAAATTTATATACCGGTACTTTTTTTATAGTCAGGTAATTATGACATAAACAAAGCCATAAAATAGACATTCCTTGCGTCAAGAGGAAATACAGGAGGCCACTATAAATTAGATAGCTTCTTTGTTGAGGGAGTTAACACGTATGTTTGACCAGGGGAATTTCTCAGAAATGTACATCGATCATCAAAAGGATGTACCCCTCAATTTTAGTTACTGTGCTTGTGATAATTTTTTTTCTATAACTAAATTTACTTTGTGTCATTCAACTTTTGATTAAACAACAGTAATTAAACCACTCTCAGGACATCTTGATTCACGTACGTTTCTCATAAACTCACTAACGTGCGCGAAGCCATATCTACTTTGGCGTCACTCGTAAATAATTAAGAAACAAAGCCGATGAAAACATCATGCTAATAAAATTACCTCACTCTTTACCGTGCAGCCAATCAAATACAAGTAAAAATATGTAAAGGAAGGTTCCCTACCCCAAATGAATATTCATAGTGCCAATTTGATACATAGTTTTCAAATAAACATTGAAGATAACTTGACGTATATTCAAATTTTAGTGGACCATAATTTTGGCAAAAATCACAAAATTGACATTTTGTTGTAAGGTTGTAGAAAACTGATTATAAACTCTTCATCTCAATTTGTTCACGTCATGATATTTTTAAAAGCATATGAATGGAGGATGTTTACTGAAATAGTCCATTGACCCTATTTTCGTTCCAGTTTTTTTTTGGCTAATGGCCTAAGTTTGAATAAGACAGACTTTGAGGTATTTTTTTATTCATCGGGCTATGCGCATTTAGGCCTTCCTTTACATATTTTTACTTGTATTTGATTGGTTGGATGGTAAAGAGTGGGGTAATTCTATTAGCATTATGTTTTGACCGGCTTTGTTTCTTAATTATTTATGAGTGACGTCATAGTAGATATGGCACCGCACACACAGGGCACACAGGGAACTCTCTGTGTATCTCTGTGTATAAGACGCACCTGTGTATAAAGACGCATCCCTATTTTCTTTTGCTTTTGCTTTTTTGCCGACTCCGTAGCCAGATAGCGTTTTATTTCAGCGTACCGTTCGAAAACCCAATGGCCATGCTTTGATTACGAGGCGCAAATTTGTGCTTGTGAACTTGTCACAAATAATAGTAAAAATGTCTTTTTTAAAACTAAAGATGACAGACAAATTTTCCTCCGAGTCCAAACAGAAATTCGGCTAAGGCTATTTGGTTCTAGTTTCTGAATGGTGAGTTGATCGATATCCCGTATGTGAGTGAGCTGGGACAATGCCGTTGCTCATCCGGGTCAGCATCGGCCGGCACAGTGCTACTGCTAGGCCTAGGTGAAGTTGCATAAATCGAGACTTCAAAAGAAAAAAGAAAAAAAAATTCTCTTCCCTTCAAATTAGGAACGTAGGTTAACTTCAAATAGTAGATCCTATTCTTTATTCGCATTATGTAATTTATGTTGAGACATAGAGATTTTTGAAAACCACTAAAAAGTAGCATTTTGAGAACTCAAAATATTCTGTACCTGTCTATAAGACGCACCCCCGACTTTCGAATTTTTCCGGTGGAAAAAAGAGTGTGTCTTATACACGGAGATTTACGGTACGTGGAATACTAAGAACCCCAATGCTGAATGACAATTTTGTACCAAATTATAGTCGGTACCCTACATTGGCCATTGGTCATTGAGTTCTTTTACACTCATTTTTAACATAAAGAGTAGATTTCTTGCTAAGTCACCTGTAAGAGCCACTTGCATTTCTTGATGGCTGCAACAGGAAGAGGAGAGTCACTACCACTGAGACAAAAGTAAACGCTTTCCTCTCGTCTTGACTTAGACTGTCAGATATTCGTAGCATCAGTCTCCTGCAATACCAAAACAGAGTGTGGTTACTTTCCTACTTGATTCACGACTAGAGCAATAAATGCCCAAACCCCTTTCACAGATTAAACATTAAATGCACTGAACATCTCTTAAGCCAAGTCTCCCCACTAAATTTATTGAAAGGGGTTCATACCGACATTTTTAAGGTCTGTAAGAATGGGTGCCCTGTTAAAATTTGAAATTTGTGGGGTCAAGAGTAAGAATTAGGGGGCCCATATGTATCGGGCACCTCTTTTAGTGTTAAGCCTTGAATAAGCCCCTCCATACATCATGGATAGAATATCACAATAAAAGTGGGAATTCTAGTGTTATTTTTTTTGCATATTTCAAGAATTACACTTTATTATCCATTTAAGTAGGAGAAAAAGACTCATACTTTTGGTAATCTATAAACGACAAAAAGTGTAACAGATGTCATTTCTCAAAACATTTCTCACATTTCATTTATCAAAAAAAGTGAAGTAAATTGTATATTTTACCCTCTCCTTAACTAGACTGACTCACTCACCTATATGCACTAAACTTGTGGGCCCAATTCCCTTCTTTGCTGCTCCATGACTTGAGTTTCTTCACTAGGTCATTGCGACTGATTACCTGCATCAGAGCGACCAGCAGTGAAATGTCGTCTGCTGTGATCAGGGCCAGCTTTTCTAGCTCGGGAAACAGGTCAATGCCCTGGGTCATATTCTCAAATTTGTATGGGGCAACCCCCAAGTCCTGGCATAGGTACTTCAGCTTCTCCATATCATTCTCTCCTAATTCTCTGCTGATTTCGAACAGTAGAGGGCGGTATTTAAGAGAGTCAGCACCAGGGTTTGCATCGCGTTGAACATCAGCACTCGGTACACTGTCACTGTAACTTCTTGAAAACGCCATAGTTGGGTCAGGAATTAATTCAGTTATTGGATGCTATTTATTAATGTCACGTTAGTTTCCATGTCAATGTCAGCATAGATCTTTGAAGTTGGAGATAAAAGGAAAGATACATGTGTCCTTAGAAAAGATGACATTTTTTCCTTATGAATTGCAATGTGAAAAATTGACTACCGTACTTTGCAAAGGTGTCATTTTAAAAATTGTTTTCTGCAAAAAGGATAGACCCAAATAGAGTTGATCGGTCCAGATATATGGTGATGTGAATTCATTTATATTAGTATTTAAAGGGGTTGGCATCAATTCATTACTATGGAGTATCTAGATAAGAAAGTGATTCAGGTATTATACAGTTTGCCTTTGATCAAATACAATGGGAACTACGTCATTTACCTGTGTAATTGGGGTTATACAGACGTGTATCAATCAGATATGATTATTTACATCTTACAAGCAGCTCTCCATATTAAGTGTTCAATAATGTCTAACAATTTTGCAATTTTCATATTTCTATAAATAGAATATTCTGGAAAATCTGTGCCCAAAATACAGATCTATATAATTCAACAATTTTGTTTACAAATACTTCTATGAATTAGATTGATTCTTTCATTATAAAGGGATTGGGTATCTTTGCCTCAGATTCTAAACAAAATCCTGGATTTAGCTCGTATGCTGCAATCATAATTATAAGCCTTTAGGTCAGTCAGGAATCCCATGACTTTACAAGCCGATCGCCTGCCGGCCTGTCTGATTATCAAGATATTTATGATTGGAAATCAAAATTTCAAAAACTTTTTTCTCAACAGTTTTTATAACACTACAGTCTATTGGGGAAAATGAGTATTGTAAAACCAGTCACTCCAAGATTTTTACTTATTTGGCACTTCATGATCATTTTGAAGCGCAATTTTTTTTAGGGCTTCAATATTACACCATATCACAGACACTGATAACACGTAATGACGTAGGGCCATGCATCTCAGATTTGTAAAACTGGAAACATTGTTAAACGATGCCTTTAACAAACAAGAAAAGGGATATTTTTGATAATTCTCTGTATGATGGGGGGAGGGGGGAGGGGAGTGTCCAGATGCCTAACAAAAATAAGTCGTCACTTTGGCCTTTGGAGATACGAAAAGTATGCATCAAATAGCACATAAATATAGCAGACCCTACCAAGCAGGGAAATCTGCATGGCTGCCCCAAGAAAATCAAGGAATAGGCGTACATGACATATGTACGCCCCATCCTTGACTATATGCCTCAACAACTTGGGACCCTCACTGCCAAGACCAAATTCAAACTCGAAATGGTTCAGAGGCGAGCTGCTCGGTTCACTCTAGGAGACTATCACCCAAGACACAGTGTAACCGAAATGCTCCACTTGCTAAAATGGCAGTCTCTCTCCGAAAGAAGAGCTCATCTGAAAGTTATCATGCTGTATCGTATCTTGCATGGATTGATTGCCATTCCTCCTGAACCACCCTACATCTACCCAGTATTACGATCATCTGGAAGACGACAAGCTCAATACCGACAGCAACTCTGCAGGACCTCTGGGTATCAAAACTCCTTCTTCCCCAGTGTCATCTGCTTATGGAACCAGCTCCCTACCACCATGACAGCAGCTTATTCTCTGGAACAGTATAAGAGGCAGCTGGTTGGGGTAACACTGCTTCAGAACTAGTTGGAGAAGAAGCTATTTTTACTTGCACAATGAGCACTTTTTACTACTCAATTATAATACCGTTTAGGACCTCTTCTTGGGGCGCTCACACAATGCAGCATGGCACACTAGTTCACAGCACTGCACAACATGTAGTCAACAGTACGAAAATACTCTACCTAGAGGACTGTACTTGCACTGGAAGAAGAAGAAGCAGGCCCAGGGGAAATCAATCATTCAGTAGTTTATCAGTGTTTGATTGGTCATAACTTGAGGTTAATGTTATCATTTATCAGATTTCTTTAACTTACTACTTAAAGTTAAATCTTAATTCATTGATGTTTTTTTAAACAGATTTAACATTCATTTTGATATCTAAAAAATATTATTGGAAAGAAAACAGATCAACTTTTCATATAATTTCAAAATAAAATCGAAAATCATTGTAATAACTAGTAATATAGCGACTTAGACCTACTTTCAGATAATCTGACCGTCTCCTTGAACTTTGAAGAATAAAACTGGGAGCGATGCCTAGGCCCTCACGTCACTAAGCCGTACGACGTACTTCAGTCTCTGTATATAGGCGATCAGTGTAGCCAGACGCAGTCTCACTCAGCGGAACAACCGTCGAAACAAAAATAGCAGAAAATAAACCCTCGAAAAAAATTTGGAAACTCAAGATTGATCGATTGTATCTCTCCTGTCATGGCATGATTATCTCTATGTTTGGTATCATTAGAAAGTGTGTTTATTTCTCTTTAAAATGATACCCTATTTGATCACTCCAGCAAAGCATAGTACTACTAGTTAGACCGAAAATTTCTGTCTCTTTCGTTCGTTATAACCTCTGATTTGGGTAGTCTGCTCTAAATACATAAGCACGTACAGCTGACCCCTCCTCACCTCATGCACTTATAATAGATCGGAGGGGAATCACCGCGCTGGGAATCCCCACAAAACGTTTAATGTGGGTATCCCACCAAGCGGAAGCTAGCGCCCAAACTCAGCATGCAGCCAAACTGATATCGATAACGCATTGGGCCACTACGTTGAACAATATGAACCATAGAGATATATATCTCTATGATATGAACATATACTCCTGATCGTAGTCTCCGCAAGCAGACACGGAGAGGAGTAGTCTTTGGTCTAGTCGTTGTTTTTCTCATTGAATTCGAAGAGATAACAAATATTTACTATTTTGAGAATTTAGAGGGATAAAAGGAGTTTTTTAAACATCTAAATCCAAACCATTCAAATTTTCAAAACATCAACGTGATAAATATGCATAAGAATGGTCCAAAATAGAAAAATTTCGAAATTTATTATAATTCTTCTCATTATCATTATAATAATGTTTATCATTGAAGTTGAAATTTTATGTGATAATAATGTACATTATAAGTGAGTTTCAGCAAATTTAAAGCAAATGGGAATTAGCGGCGAACTTATTAAAGCCTATCTACCCCCCTGAATACTCTACACGTTATGGGCTTGCGCTCAGGTTTGTTCTGGACATTGATCGATATTCACTCAAATTAGACCTTTTAAATGCCGGCTGCTGTGATATGATGTCATTTATATCTATGTTCAAGTAATGACCTACATCATATGCCCATGATTATTGATACCAAAGTTTGTAATGCGGTTTCACATACATCTAATAAATAGAACATGCCTGTTGTTCATAGTTGAGTTCCATAAATCCAGCCTCACGAAGACTCTTTATTATGGATGTTAATTCGTGTACATCACTTTACAGCTGCTACAGTTTGTGCACCCCGTAATCGACGAGGTATATAATTATCTACATTTTATGGAGATGTCAGTCTTCATAACGCGATTAGTATACTTGCCATAAAGCCCGACGCCTATCGGATAGGCTACATAGTGGCCCAATGCGTTATCGATATCAGTTTGGCTGCTGAGTTTGGGCGCTAGCTTCCGCTTGGTGGAATTGGTGGAATCCCGCATGGAATACCATATCCGCCCTTTCGAGTCGGAAAAAAGAGCAGAAAATAAACCCTCGAAAAAGTTGGGAAACTCAAGTTTGATCGATTATATCTCTCCTATCATGGCATGATTTGAATGATTTGATTTTTTTGAAACTGTAAACTTAGCTCATCAAATGAAAAGTTAAAAAATGAAAAATATTTTATGTAGTCAGAGTATAAAAGACATTATTCATTTCCCCTCTAGTATTAGGCAGCATTATGAACTCCTTTCTGTAGCGGTCAGCATTCCACCTCTGGCCACCAGCTGAGTGGTGCCTGGTGAATGCTTAAGGTGGGTGAAATGGTCGCCAGTCCATGGAACATTACTATTGTCAATTGATGAAACAAGATTTTTTATATGTAGCCATTGTGTTCATCATCAAATGTGAATCCGATGTCCTATGGGATTATTTATTTTTAGCTAGTTTAGTCCTCAACATTAAACATTACTGGAAAAGAACTTGATATCTGCTTCAATGCACCAGACAAAATTGATTCATCTCATTCCATTCCATTCCATATATATGCAAAGTCACAATCTGGTTACTGCTCGTTTCACAGCGTTGAAACCGCTCTTTTGCGAGTAACGGATGACATCCTTTTATCTCTCGACAAAGAAGAAGTCATCCTTGTGCTGCTAGACTTTCATGCGCGTTTGATACAATTAAGCATGACATCTTGCTGCAACGTTTGAGACTTTTGGTATAAGTGGTCAAGCACTTGATTGGATAGAGTCCTATCTATCTCAGCGCACTCACACTGTAGTGATTAGAAATGAGCGGTCATCCACAGAAATCATCTCTCAAGGGGTCCCACAAGGGGCCCTATTAGGCCCAATCTTATTTACTCTCTATACATCTCCATTAGAAGACATTATTGACACCCACAAGATTCAGATGATGTTCTACCCAGATGCCACACAATTGTACATTTCATTTAAGAGAAATTGCGATGTTGATGTCACTGCACAAAATCAGAAAGTGTACAATCAATCAAAGAGTGGTCTCAAGTAAATTGTTTAAAGCTCAATGATACTAAGACCGAGTTTCTTCATCTTTCTTCGCGCCATAGATCAAACAACCTCATATCAACATTGAACATAAATGGCACTCTAGTTCATGCAAATAAATCATGCAGAAATTTAGATGTTATTTTTGATGATTAGTTCACACTTGAAAATTTTGTCTCACAAAAATGTCGCTCAGCATCATTCGGATTACACAAAATAGGTAAATTCGAATTTTTTTAGACAGATCAACCACTGATCGATTAATTCATGCTTTTGTTATGTGCCATTTTGATTTCTGTAATGAGTTTGCTTTCTGGTCTCCCTTCTTGTCAAATTCAAAGACTACAACTCCTTCAAAATTCTGCAGCGCGACTTGTTACACGCACAAAGAAAGATGAATCAATAACTCTGGTCTTAAGAGATCTACATTGGTTGCCCATCAGGTCTCATATCCAGTTTAAAGTACTTCTATTAACCTACCAATGTTTAAATCAACTAGCTCCTTTTTATCCAGGGGCGGCCGAGCGACTTCCAAAGTGGGGGGGGGCACCAACAAAAAGGGCACCTTCTGGAAAAGAAGGGCACCTACAAGAGAAATTTCAAAGCGAAAATATACAACAAATTGTAGACATTGGTATATACCCTTACATTGTGATTACATTATCAGGGATGATTTCAATATTTGTTTCTCTTTATACATCATACAAGATATTGCTTAAGCATCATACTTTGTAGTTGGGTGTGATGGTCTGAGTATTCATTTGCAAGCGAGCGAAGCGAGCGAGGAAAATTGTTTGTGAGGTCTCAGTGCGAAAAATTACATCTTATAAGGAAAAAAAAAATCCTGATGGGGTTATAAGCACATTCTCATAACGGAAGACTGAACAGACCTTTGATAAGTAACATAATCATATCATCTATAAATACGAGCGAGCGAGCTTTGGGGGAAATCGATCTTAGTCCCTTTAAATTAGGGGCACGTTTAACGATGAGAGGAAAGGGGCGGACCCTTATCGAAGGAATAAGACACTTATTAGAAAAGAAAAGGAGCACGTGTCAAAGTACAAAGGGTAATTATCAGAGGTGAAAATGGGGCACTCCTTACACCTGAAAAGAGGCCTTACCAGGGATGAAAAAAGGGCACTCATGAGAATGGGAAATGGGCATTTGTCGACGGAAAATGGGCACCCATCAGATTTTGATAGGGGAATTTATAAGAGATGAAAAGAGGCATTTATGAAAAGTGGATAGGTCCCCTATTAGAAAGGAAAAAGGGCACTTATGAGAATGAAAAAGGGCACTTATAATGAAAATGTGCATTTGTTGAAAGAAAAGGGGCACCGATCAGATTTTAATAGGGGCATTTATCGGAGGTGAAAGGGGGCATTCATGAGAAGGGGAAGGGGCACTTACAAGAAGGAAAAAGAGCATATACTGGAAAGGAAAAGGAGCACTTGTCAAAATAGAAACGAGCATCTCTCAGATTTGAATAGGGGCAATTATCGGAGGTGAAGGGGCGCTTATCTGGAATAAAAAGGAGTAACTTCTCGTACCTGAAAAGGGTCAGTTACCAGAGATGAAAAGGGGCTCTTATGAGAATGGAAAATGGACACTTATTGCAAAGGAAAATGGGAACGTGAAAAATCGATGAAAAGGGGCACGTGTCAAAATAAGAAGGGAACTAATCAGAGATCAAAATGGGCAGGGGCACTTTACAAAGTAATAGGGGCATTTATCAGAGTAAAAGGGGCACTTTTCCTATGTAAAAAGGGGCACTTCTTACAAAGTTAAAGGGTCACTTTTGGGGTACTTGAAAAAATGGGGGGGGGGCATTGTGTCCCCCCACCCCCTGCCCCCAGGCCGCCTCTGTTTTTATCTTACTGAATTGCTAACTCCATATAAACCAGATAGCATGCTACGTTCCAGTTCAAAGTCCCTGCTTTGTGTTCCACAAACCATGACAAAGTCATACGGGGAAAGGTCTTTTTCATATGCAGTCGCTTTTTTGTGGAACAAGTTGCCTGAACAACTGAAAAGTATAGGATTCTATAAAACCTTTATCAATTCTCTGAAGACATATTATTTCACCACTTCATAAATAATCAGAATCATTGACCCAGTGCATTTTTCTTTTCTATTCTTAAAGTGCATAGAGACATGCAATTTTGCCTGTGTTATGCGCTATATAAAAATGTTTAATTATTATTATTATTATATTTCTTTCATGGGTTATTTTCTTTGTTTTTTTATATTTTGACTTGTTTTGTTGTTGTTATTCAGGGCCGTAGCCAGCATTTTGAGAAGGGGGATGCGTTTTAATTCCCCGATCAGGAGACACTGATGGAAAAAAAGAAGTGATAAACCTTTGCGAAAGACGCAATCCTTTTTTTCGGGGAGCAGGTGCAGAAGCCTTTAAGTAATAGATAAATTTTCTCAACCTTGAGTCGACCATCTTTCAACAAATAGTGATTTTGTTTTCTTGGGCACAATATTATTAAAGGTAATATTTATTCCCTTTTGGTAAGCGATGGTATATAGCGAGAGAGCTAAAAATGTAGACTTATCATTAATATTGAATAGCAATTTAATTTTCCTCTTTATTTAAATGAGCATGTTTATACCATAAACTGGCGAGCGAGCGATTTAAACCAAAGAATTATTTTCAACAATAATGAGTATCAAACAGATTTTTCTTGCTGCGGGACGGGTCGGGCACATTCATAATTAATTATAAGGCGATGTCAATTTCATTTTAACGAGCGGGCGGTTTTAAGCTTATTTTTCTATTGAATAGCATCTACCTGCCTTTCGCCCTTCTTCGTCAAATGAAAATGTTTAAAATTATAATCGCGAGTTAGCGTAGCAAGTGAGCGATTTTTTAAACACTTCTCTTTAATAATAATTATAGGCATATTTTTTTCCATAAAGTAACTGTGTCTCCTTACCCCGTGAAAGGGTGGGCACAAACACATAAAAGGGACGTTTAAAAAAAAAAAATAATAATAATAATAATTTGGCGAACAAGGAAGGTAAAAATCGTAGGTTATCTTGAATAGAATCTTTCTACATTACGCCCCAATTAGTATAGGTTTTCCCGCCCAACTTCGTAAACTTAGCATCCGAATTAACGTTACGTTCATTCAAGTTCGTGCGAAATCGAATGACTATGTAGATCAACATTCAAAAAGCTAATTGCGTCGTTCAATTTGATTTAGTAGCATGCGATTTCATACTCTTGTCACGGAGACGTGCAAAACGAGCATTCAATTTAGAAAAGCTCGCAAAGAGCATTCAAATTGGCGCCGGACAGACGGTGGTATGTATTCGAGCATTCAATTTCGTGATTAGGCATACATATGTGACATTTATGCATTGCTTTTCATTTGATGTTAATTTGTCACTTCTGTTTGACTAATTTAATGCTAAGTTTACTTGTAGGAATGACATGCGTTTTCGTTAGCAGATATCTGTCATTACACAGGTTACTGTCCCCAGAGAAGGTGCACAATTTGTGACTTCTCTTCTAAGCACCATCTATACACAGATCCTGGACAGCGGTAGAGTTGAGCTTTAATAGACATGGACATAATGTAAACAAAATACAATGATGAATAAAGAAAAAGATGTAAAATGAAAAGAAAGAAAGATGAAATACTCAATCAAGATTGATCAAAACAAACCATTTAAAAAATAACCTCATTTATAATGAAAAATATGAAGACATGTATCAAGAAATGTTTCAACAAAAATAAAGATCGAAAGAAAGAGAAAACATTAAATGCATTATATATGTATCAGACAAATAAGAAGATTGTATAATGTGAAATCCTGTCAGAAAAGATCATAGAGAAAAAGAATAAATAAATGAACATGAAAAAGTGAATATCCGAATAAACATCGAGCCTCAAACAATGATTATGAGGTCTAGTTTTAATTTGAATGACCCGATTGCGAAAGAGGTTGCCCATAGACGAAAATGAAACCGCAATTCGCCAAAGAATTCTCCTCCCACTCGACATTGGCGAAATTGAATGACGCTTACGCATTTCCAAATTGACTGAACCAAGCTTTAATTTGAATGTGAATGTTTAGAAAATTCGGTGACTCGAAACGAAATTGAATGCAAAAAGTTTAAAAATGAAACAGGGGATCGAGCAACGAGTGGAGAAAATTCGCTCGAACATGAATGCACGTTAGTGAAATTGATCGCTGCTTTGACGAAATTGGCCGGGAAAACCTATATTATTTCAGGATTATTGTTTATTCCTTGTTGGCGAGCGAGCCTAGCGAATGGTCGAAATTCTTTGGCTTGCCATTTCATATTGAAAAGCATTCTGCGTGCCTAGCATCGCTTTTTAATCACTCACCCAGGCTGATGTACAAAACGTATTACGAACAGGCATAAGCTATAGCGTAGCGAGCAAGCGAAGTTTCATCCTTTCCATATATATTATAACTGAAAACCATCTGCCTGCCTGCTACCACCCCTTTTTAATCAATGATTATTTCACGAGCATGTAGGCCTATATTTCATACTCCATTCTATTTCTCATTTTATTTCTCATTTTCCCCGACGTGTCGCGACACCGGCACGAATTACCGACATTAATCAAAAGATCAAAAGAAGTTGAAAATTATACAAAACAAAATGGTGAGATTCATCAACTGTTCTGGTCCAAGAACTCATATTGGCTACAGTGAACTTTCTAAAGCTGGTTTTCTTGAAGTCAACCAAAGATCAAAACAACTCGTATTGCATCACGTGCATAAAATATATCATACTAGGTCGAATCATTATATTCGATTCAACTTCGATCTTGTTATACTGACTTACATGATTATAATACAAGAAATAGCAGATTCAACTTTAACTTACCAGAAAGAGTAGGTAGTATTGGAAATTCGTTTTATTACAATGCCATAAAACATTGGAATTCCCTTCCTAATGATATAAGGGAAATAGAAAACTTTGAATACCTAACACTTGAGAGTCAGAGGAAAGAAGCGAATGACATGTTATATGATTGAAATAGCCTGAATACAGATTTTATGTCTTTTTTAAAAATTCTTCTGCCGGTTCATACTTTTTAATTTTGTATATAGGCCTACTTGTGTTTTTGTACGTTATAGAAATTCAACATATTCATCACTATTTTCCTCTCCTTCCTCCTCCTCCTCTTTTTCTTCTTCTCCTTCTTCTTTTTCTTCTTATATACTTATTATCATTTCTATAATCAGTTTAAAGCTGTTATTATTATCATCATTATTATATTTAATAATTTTTTTCTTCTTTCTTATTTGTCTGTAAATATTACTATTTTAACTTATTAATTTTGTACATGTAAGTCGGGGACCCCAATGGAAATACGCTCCCGAGCTTTCGTGGGTTATCCTGTTCAAGCTGATTTAATTTTGATCTGTTATTCTTGTATATTGTTGTATGTTGGAAGCTGGTCGAATAAAAATCAATCAATCAATTAATTATACCGACACCGTTCCGACAGAGTTATAGGGCAATGCAAAATATGGAAATTAAATCTTCCTATATTCTATTTTGTGAACTAGCTTTTTCTCTTGTCTTTACCCCTTTTCTCTCTCTTTTCTTGCCCTTTTCTTTTCCATGTTTTCTTGTCCTTTTCTTTTCTTGTCCTATTCTTTTCCTTTCTTCTTTTCTTGTTTTCGCTCCAAAAGGGAGCATTTGTCTTCAACGGGGTACTTTCGGGACTTTCGGGGGAGAGCAATTATTGTTGTAGGAGCATTTGTATTTTACGGGGCACTTTTTGGGCGGAGCAACTGTCGGAGGAGTAATTGTGGGAGGAACAATTGTCGGAGGAGCAATTGTCGGAGGAGCAATTGTCGGAGGAGCAATGGTCGGAGGAGCAATGGTCGGAGGAGCAATTGTCGGAGGAGCAAATATCGGCGGAGCAATTGTCGGCGGATCGGGCAACTGTCGGAGGAGCAATTGTCGGCGGAGCATTTGTCACCGGAGCAATCGTCGCCGGAGCATGTGTCGGGTCACCGAATAGAGACCCTCGAAAAATAATACATTAAAAAAGCACAAAAAAAACTAGTAATTTTTTGTGTTTTAACAAATGGGATAGTTGTTCGTCACTAAATCACAGAAATATTACTGATTCAGCCAATTTAAAGCTCCCATACCTATAGTGATTATTACTTTTAAAATTTAATATTTTTCTAATTTTTGTCCGATTTCATTCACTTTCACCATACTACTTCAATGATTTTTCTGCTTTCCTCTAGTAAGTTTGCTATTAAGGCTGGATTTCCCTTTATATTGATTAATGTTGGTTCTTCTGTTATGTTTGTTTCTGAGAGAGGGAAAGCTTTATCTGAAAACATAATATTCCTTTTCATCACTCACTGTACAGTGACAAATTCTTCAAAGACACTGAAATGTTGCAAAGGACAAGACTGCTCCAGGTTCATGATATAATTATATTTATTCATATAAAATATCTACTTACAATAAAATTTTCTTGTAAAAGATTCTATTCCGACCATACATTGTTGAGTGGACATTCTTTTGAAGCTGAAAGAATCTTCACATTATTTATGTACAAAACTATTGTCATTAATACTAAAAGTCTAAATAGAAGAGAAATATATAAAGCCTTTCATGTTGGCTCACAAAATATAAGAGGAGTATCAACTCTTTGTTGAATGATATACAATTATTGACTGCTTTCAGGGGCGGATCCAGCCGGCGAAAAGGGAGGGGGCCTAAAAAGGGGCCCACTTCGTGCGAAAATTTGAAAATCGTGCTGGTCGATTTTTCGCTCAGTGGGGGGTAGTGAGCAACAAAAACAATTTTTTTGGCACCGAAATTTTTTACCCTGCAGGAAGGGTAATTTTTTCCACCGCCACCTCCCTTGGGCGCCAGGGGTCGTGAGCACAATATTTTTTTTTTGGCACCCAAAAATTTTTTTCCCTATGGGAAGGGTTTTTTTTTTTCCATAGCCACCCCCTTGGGCGCCAGGAGGGCCCAACTTCTTTTTTCAAAAAAGGTGTTTTTACCTGTTTTTTTTTCTAGGGAGGGGCCCGGATCCCACGGGCCCCCCTGGATCCGCCACTGACTGCTTTGATGGGCATGGTTAAAAGTATTGCCCAAGGTGATCTCAAAACTGTACTGTGACCTAATTACCGAGGAACCATAGTTTTAACTAAGATCTGAAAAATAGGCAGTCAATACTTGTTTTATATACTGCATCCCCCAGGTTAATTCTTAAAAAGAGATATTTCAACAAAATATGCCTGTCAAAATGTTTTTATTTGTAAGTACAGGGAGATTTACCCATCTAAAAGCATTGTGCGTAATCTCACTGCACATATCCATTATTAACTTCACACACAACCATTGCATCCTTGCATTGTACAAGCAAGTAGAACTATGCCGGGTCAATATTTTTCACTATACTGCCCAGCAGTTTGGATAAAATCTTGCAAACTCAACATTTTACAATGTTTGGGCCACTATGTTTTTTTTCAAAACATGTCATCAATGAATTTTCAAGATTGAAATTTACTTAAATTTTTTCTTTCGTTGATAAATTTGGCAGAAAATATCTTCCATTGATACAAACTTCACAATGAAGGTAGCTGTTTTTATTTCTAGTAGAAGAAAAAAACTTCTAGGTCAAGAAACAGTGTGTGAAATATTTAAAATCCTAGGTGAGATTTGCTGCCCGTGGTACAGAAGGGGGTTGATATTGATGTTTGAGGTTCTATCAAGTACATGTATGATGACACTGAGTTTTAAAACATTTTATACTTAAATGAGCATTGGTTATTTTCATTAAGAAATTGTATATACAAACTGGCCAAGGCAGAGAAATGCTCAGATCACAGTGCATATCAGCCAATGATTGCATGTGCTTTGTTCTCTATCTATAATGGATAATAATAATAAGCATTAATCAATAATCATCATCCCTTAACCCTTCACTTAATGGCACACATCCCACTTCTTAGCAGGCCGAGTCTTTCCTGCACACTTTGCCTGCATCAATGTCCATTGTTATTAACAGCAAGGGGAAAGATGCAGAGAAGTAAGGGAAAGAAATACTAACACGTATAACAAAGAGAAATGCTTAATTACAACAAAAAGTGACAGTGTTTAATGAGTGACAATACAAATTAAAATATAGAGGCAAAAATGAAAATGTTCTCGTACAACATCTTGTATCAATCTTGTTTTGAAAGTACTATACTAAAGATGCATGCGAATGAGTTCATTATACAATCTATCTGCACTCGAGTTGAGGCTGTATGCATCTATTGTACAAAGCCATCAGGCCGAGTACGATAGGTGTATAAACAGCATCAACAAGAGCGGATGGATCTTGTAAATAAATGAACGAATGAATACATGCATCATTTGTTTATACAACGAAACTCCTAGATCCTTGTTATTTGATGTAAAAAGAATTCATTCAAGGTTGTTTTGTGACAGTATGGCTAACAAATAAATCTCAAGTTTGATAGGCTTAATTTACAATTATTTCTATACCCATAATATGCACAGTGCTGTGCAAGTATAGGCCCACACAAAGTAAAAGTGCTCTTAATTCTAAGCGCACTACTGCGCATAATGTGCTTATAAATCGTTGGATAGTACTGGAAACTAGTGCCCTCCTTTTCATTAAAAAAACATAGGATAGTCTCGGTAAATGAATCACACGTGACCACGTTTGACCAATCTTTTGATTAGATTTTAGGAGTGAGTTGTATAAAACCAAATGATCTACAATCTTGGAAAGAAATGCATCTAAACTTTCATAACTAGTTTACGTATCAATATGAGATGAAAAGAAATGACATTAAGAATGAAATTATTCCGTTTAAACACATGTTAACTCAATATTTGTTTATACTCTACTTGCAATTCTTGTTTTTGTAGAATTGTTTATCTTTTTTTCAATCATATTCAAGAATATACAATAAGTACCATAAGTGGAATATAAAATAGAATGGACATGTTAGAGAAAAAAAGATGGGGGAAAATGGCAGTACAACATTGAGTCTCAGGAGTTTTGCTTTTAAAATATGTTTCGCCATGTAGTAATTCACATAACATAGTAAAATCATTAAATAATAAATATATTATTACATGTACATGTATATCTATAATAAATCACAATTTTTTTTCCTTGGCTCACAAGTGGAACATAAGGTAAGAAACTTTCAATAAAAGTATTTAGTGCCATTTGTATGAAGAACATTTTCCAGGAAGAAACAATTTAATGCTTATAACCTTATTACCTATAAAGTTTGATATCATAGTTCTTATAGAATACAATTTGAATTTCTATTTGAATCACAAAAATTTAAATTTGTTAGAACTTTGTAAAGCTGCCAAAGTTACTACATGTGAGATTTCATGTATGTTTGTAAAATTTAATTAGTTTTACAAACTACTGATTGTTTAGATAATAAATATACTAGAATTGATGTAGAATGAGCACATTGCTTCTACTTGTAGTGAGATAAACATAGGAAATTCCAAAACCTCCATACAGGAGAGATAACAGCAAAAAACTTAACTACAGATTATAAGAAAGTCAGCAGCATATTGATAGATAAATTGTCTCAAAACATGCTTTGAAACAGGTGTACAATATATACAAGCCACATCAAATATCATGCAATTATCCAGAGTATTCCACCACTCCTGAATGGTAGACAAACTCTTTCCATTAACTTCTAATATCCCTTGAAGATTAGTTCTGCCATGCTATACTAGGACACAGCATCATGACGTCTGTCATTTGTTCCATCACAAAAATCCCTGCCATGGTCTTTTGCAGCACAATTTGTCATGTAATACAAAATGCAAATGATCAACTGATTTTCTGCCAAGAACAGGATCATTCACTGTGTCTTATAAAAATCCATGACATCGTTTGAAGGAGAAATAGACAGTGTGGAGATGTTGAGCTGGTCCAGTTTGAATCTAAGATGTGTCTTTCGGATGGTGACATGAATTGGTCAAGTAGTCAGCTCTCGTTCTTCACCTACAAACCAACTGTGACTGACATGTGTAATTGGAAATCTAGTCACATCTTCCAGATGGTGACGTTAAGTCAGTCCTAACACACAAATAATGAGATCTGAGTGGTACACATCAGGAAAAAACCAACTCACACACTCACTGTCCATGATCATCTAGTCTTATCACAAATAAGGACATTTCCTTTCAAGTCACGATTAAATCAGAAATCACATTTTCATTATTTGAAGTTTTCAAACCAGATATTTATTCATCTAGTCCCTGATTGAAGAAGATCTGTTTGCGTAGGGTGTGAGAAGGATTCCCAATCTGCTTCCTCTTTTCTTTATCTGCTGCCTTACTGAGCTGCTCATTAACCATGGTAAGCATCGAAAGAAGATCCACTTTCTTTTTGTAGTAGGTGTTGATGACGTTACACAATGAAGAAATAAACCAAGAGCCCTGGGTGATGCTCCTGTTGGAAGCATATCCTGGGACTGTGGACAGACTGATGAGGGTGTCCGCTTCGTTGGGTAGTGTAGCGGTTGCATCTTGCTGGATGTCAACAGCTTCTTGAGCATCCACTCCCTGGCAAGCTTGGATGAAGAACAGTTTGGGTTTATTCACAAGAGATGGTATATACTCACCTCTGAATAATCCTGAAAGTGTTGTGAGGGAGAAAATAATTCAGTTAATGTATTTTTGGAATGCGAGCTAAAAGGACTATGCTATGACTATTTTTAGTAAAGTTTCACTAGATCAGTACAACAGGGATTCGCCAGTCCCCATATTCACTTTCAAAGTTTCTAACCCCACGCTCTTTCTCTCTCTCTTTCTTTTTGTTTATATCTTTCTTTATTTTTCTATTTCCTTCTTTCTCTCTCTCTCTCTCTCTCTCTCTCTTTCTCTCTCTTGTTTTCTTCTCCCTCCCTCCCTCTCTTTCTCTTTTTTCTCCCTCCCTCCCCCTCTCTTTCTTTCTCTCTCTCTCTTACTCTGTCTTGTTCTCTTTCTCCCTCCCCCCTCTCTCTCCCCCCATTCCAATTATCAAAATAGCACTCTTTGATTCTTCACGTAGAGTTACAAGGAGAATTTTTAATATATTCCAAATTCAAAGCAAATGTAACAGATATAATTGTCAAGATCATGCCTTTACGATATAAATCTGAAAATGGCAGAGAGGTTTTCATTGCCATAAAGTGTTTTGTTATACATACCTGTCAAGGCATCGATGGACGCCTTTCTTCCATCAGTGCCATAAACACAGCCTTTACATCCATGCGACAGAATGACGCAGACAAAACAATCAAAATTGGAATGGTCCATTCTTCCGATCTCTTGCAGACAATCTACATATTCCTGTGCAGTTGGGTCCTTCTTGACATAAGTTTTGAACTTCAGATTATTTTGGAAAGTGTTCAGCAATGCCTCTGTCAAAAACATATAAATAAGATGAACAAATGTCATTTTCCGATAAAGAACCAATTTTCAGAGCGCTAGTGTTTAATACCTAATACAAAGAACAAGTTGAAACCTTCCAAAACATTACTTTACTTGGGTAACTTACTCTTGTATTCAAATGACAACTGCCTACTTCATATCTTAACTGACACATGTATCTCATTGGAACCTCCAACCAAAGAATATGATTCCTACTAGAGTAGGAGTAATATTTATAATCTTCATGTCTTTATTTTAGTTGTATCATACCATCAGCTAAATTTCTTTTGGTGATCCACAGGCATTAGCTGATAGTTTCTTTTCTTTTGTTATTATGCACGTTATTGTACTCCATTTTCTTGCATTCTTTGTTATTGTTATACTTCTTGTGTTCCTGGGAATAAAATGAAACAAAATAAATGAAACAGAGTAAGGATCGAAGGGGGAAATCTTTGCACTTACCAACATCCTTTTGAGTACCATCTCTTTTGTCTAGCTTTTCTCTCCCTTTCCTTGTAAAATTCTCTGCATTGAGGATAATACACAATCCTCTGGGCAAATTATCCATCTTATACTTTGGCAAGTCTGGCATATGGCCTGCATCTTTAAAGTTGAAATAAAACACATTCATGGTTAAGTGTTAAACAGTGAAATACAAAGACTGCTCGGTAGACACAAGAACAGCTATTCTTATGTTCTGATGGTCTTCATGTACAAGTTCCGGTATCAAATGTTTCAATGAGAAACAGTGTTCAATGAAAACAAAACAATGTTATAGAAAATGGTTTTCCTATATGAATGATGATACATGTATCTATCAAATTTGAATTGTTTGTGCCATAGTATAAAGAAAGTTCTTATCCTTAAAATTCTTATTAAAAGTATATTTTATTTATAATACCAAACTTCTCTTTTAAGTTCAGTTTAGGAATGTCTTAGTATTTTATTCTAAGTGGAATTAATATGTAAGAATCAACAACTTTCAGGATGTCAATATAGCTTTTTTTAAAGCACCTTTAGGTAAAAAACATATTACATACAAACATACTAAAGTGCTAAGTATTTTGAAGATCTTGAGCATAAATTATTGAAATATTCCTTCACAGTATAAAGGGGTAGAAACAAAATGTCTGTGATGTTAAAATTCAATCATTTCAAATTTTCAATGCACATCAAAATCACAATATAAAATACATGTACAGTGGAGATTCAAGCTTCATTTTATAGTGTTCCATTTTTCCTTGACAAGACTTTATAAAATGAGTTTATTACCTGTATTTGGATGTGGTATAAGAGTAGCAGTTTGGGCAGGTACTATCCTATGTCCCTCGTTAGTGAGTATGCTGCTTTGCTGTGGTTCTAGATAAAAGTAGGTCAGATGTAAAGTTACATACAAATAAGAAAAACAAATTAGTGATAGAGAAATATTGAGCAAGGACTAAAGAAGGTTATCAATTTTGAAAGTTAAGATCACTAATCACATCCATAGGAACTCTCCATTTCTACATTTTGTTTTCTCCATACATTCTTATGATGGACTAGATATCTATATTTATTTCTATTATAATTTTTTTTTTGGCGGGGGTATGCTATGGGAAAGGTATTCTTACATGTCCTCATGTAAAATATGTCTCTTCTATAATAAGAATTGAGAAAGAAGATATCTTCCGTATTTCTCAGTACAGCTGGCATACATGTAACGATAATACACATTAGATAATCCTGCAAATTTACATCAGTACTAAGAACACAATAAATGGTGAGTTAATTCATGTATCTGCATGACATCAGACATTAGAGACCAAAGTTTACTACTCCTCTGCTTTCTATAGTTCAAAATTTTCTTATATTTTGTTAAATCCATCTCAAACATGGTATCTCAAAACTACAGGGATATCTTCTTGGAATGCTCTCAATTGTAGTTCCACTGTAAGTTTCCCTTGTGGAAAAAAAGGATTGTACCTGGTGATCTTGTTGTATCCTCTATTGGTCCCAAGCGAAGGACCCTTGTGACCGATGCTTCCCTTTCGTCATCACCTGGTTCCATCTTGACAGAGGGCGTGCTCTCTGCTACCCTCCTCTGCTCAGCAATCTTCATCTCCTGCATTTTCTTCCTTACTTCACCTTCTCTCATCTTCTGCACCACTTTCTCCCATAACTCATCGGCATAGGCAGGACCTAGATGGATCGAAATTAAGAGAGCTAGTTACGTAAAAAATGAGAGCTACATCTTTTTCAAACATATCAACACAGACATGAAAGGTATTCAGAACCCTGATCAGGCACCCATTCCCCCATCCCCAAACTTGGCTGCAGAGTGTCCCCCAAAAAAAAAAATAAAAATAATAATAATAATAATAATAATACAAAAAATTTAAAAAATTAATAAACTAACAATGAAACAAATAAACAAACAACGAAACAAATAAACAAACAACAAAACAAACAAACATACAATAACGACAAAAGAAATAAAACTCCATCCGAGTATTGCAAAGATATGTAAAGGTACACCACCTCAATCCTGTCTCCCTTCAGCTCCATGTAGGGTACCATTGCAATATCATGTAACTAGCCTTTCCTAATCAAGATTTTGTGATTTTACATCTAATAGTTGAGAACAGAGAGACTTTGAACACTAAGGCTATCCAATTCTAACATATTGTCAATAATCATAATAGATAATCTCACCAATAATCACAATTTTAACAATAATAATGATTACAATTTACAACAATATCTAGTGTTTGTAGCTCTTCACCAATGACAAGTTACTGATTAAAGAGCTTTATTCTGTATCATAACCCTAATTGCTTGATTCAACTGAATTTCTGCATTTACAGTGCATACTTTCCATTGGGAAATATTCCAACCAATTCCTATACACACATATTAATCAATAATAATTTATTATTTTTATTAATTTATACACCTGGGAAGAGAGAAGCAATGAAGATTAATTGCCTTGCTTCAGATCGACAACATATCCATGAAAAAAGTCTTTATCGAGGATGTCATTCACTAGGTGTTTGATTGAAAATGTAATTGTGATATAAATCACAATTCTAAAGTTGCTACAAGCCAAAGTGACTTACCATTTTTTTGAACAGCCTCATAGTACCAGTTTGGCCTCTCAGGTCCAACAGTCAAACCAGAGGTTGCGCTGCTTGTTCTGTCCTCAGGTTCCGTCTTTATTGCTGGTTGTTGTCCATGCTGCCATTGCTGTGGGTACTGCTGACTGAATGATGGTGTTGCCCGTTGCTGTGGTTGATGGTATTGTTGTTGAGGATAATTGTGGTAGGGTTGCTGTTGTTGTGAAGGTGGATAACCTTGACCATCCCATGATGGGTTCTGAGTGTACCCTTCAAATGTTGGTGCAGAGTTGCTTCTCATGTTGCTCTGGTTGCCAGTGTTGTATGCCACTCCACCACCTTGGCAGGACTGGAACCTTGGGCTGGAAGACGGTTGTGTGTGATGTCCTGATGACCTTTCAATGGCTGATTAAAGAATAGTATGTAACTTGGAAATATATCTAGGTAAAAATGTATAATGACACTGAACAATAATAAAAGTTGTTCAAAACTGATGGAAAAACAAAACATCAACTTAAACAAGTGAAACGCTCTCGGCGGTCTCGCCTGCATTACGCAATTCGATATGATGAAAAGTTGAGGTAGGGACATTATTTATAGGCAGGGTGGCCCATTAGCAGGCCCCCCCCCAAATGAAATCCTCTGAATCTAATCAACATTTTGAAGTGAATATTGACTAAGAATATGCAGACCTGAAATGACATTTGACCTTGACTTTGTCACCTAAAAGACTAATCACATGATTGGTGATACTTGATAACCCTTATGTTCAAGTTTCATGGAATAGGAATGTATACTTTCAAAATTACGATAAAAATTCAAGATCTTAACGTGATGCCACAACATAGTCTAAGTTTGATGACCGGAAATGACCTTTGACCTTGACTTAGTGACCTGAAATTCTACTCACATGATTGGGGATACTTGATAACTCTTTAGTCTAAGTTTCATTGAATAATAACTTATACTTTCAAAATTATATTAAAATTCAAAAACTTAACCTCAGGTTAAGTTTTTGATGATTCCACAACATGGTCTAAGTTTGTTGACCTTAAATGACCTTTGACCTTGACTTTGTGACCTGAAATTCTCCTCACATGATTGGGGATACTTGATAACCCTTTAGTCCAAGTTTCATTGAATAAGAAATTATACTTTCAAAATTATATTAAAAATTCAAAAACTTAACCTTGGTAAAGTTTTTGATGTTGACGCCGCCGCCGCCGCCGCTGCTGCATGCCGCCGCCGGAAAAGCGGCGCCTATGTCTCGCTTTTTGCTACGCAGGCGAGACAAAAAAACCAAGTGCTCAAATGTATCTAAGTAGCATATGGCCTACATGTTATTTGAAATGAATACAAATATTATGACATCAATTTAGATTTTTTTTTGTTTTAATTATTGAAATGACTTTCAGTCTTTGAGAGAATGATAATAAAGTGTATTGACTATCATATATTATTTCATTCATTTATTTTATTATTAATTCACAATGAAGCTTCTTACCTAGGTAATTCTCTATTTCTTTGACAATGGCTATATTCCCAATGGATTGCATGATTTTGGTGAAGTATTCCAGATCTCCTGGGCCTATCAATGTGTACTTCTCCATTAGGACAAAGAGCTACAGAGGAGAGAAAACAAAAACAAAATAAACTTGACCCCTCCATCAACTCTGAATCAAAAAAGAAGAAAGTATACCGGTAGTTTCTATTATTTTCTAAATATTACAGTACCCAGACTGAACCTCAACTTATTTCATACAAATCAATGGAATGCAGGGCTCAAATTAATTTTTTGTCGACGGGGGCTCTTCCAAAAAGCCCCGTGAGCCTTCTCACGGGGCTCTTTAAGTACTGACAGGGGCTCTTTTTAATCCAAATTTCCATTGAATTGGTTCCCATGATACTCCTAAATTCTTTGTTATTTCATCATTATCTTTTACTTATAAAAGTCAGCATTATTCCCCTCTCGCAACTTTACAAGTTACTAGCAGCTAATGGTCAAATCTCCTCCCTCTGTACGAAATATCTAGTCCGAGCCCGTACAGTCGCCTCCTTGCCTACAGGTTTCCTTTTACTAATTTTAGCTTTCGGTTGATTTACTGGTCGAGGTTCATTATTTGCTGGTCTTTTGGAATCACTAGATTTTAGAGGATTCACGCTTTTCATAACGAAAAACATCTCCACATTTCGGTCCTTGCGCGATCGCCTCTAGCTCCAGCAGATATGGGGCGGCAGCGTGCACACCGGTATACTACCGGGGCTGCTGACGGCCGCACTGCACTGCGAGCTTCCATTGTTTGTATCGGTAATACTCCTAGAGATGTGCATATGGGAGATATAGTGCAATCTTGCGGTGAATATGCGTTGATTTGTTTACAATATGGTGGCCTCTAGACACCGAAAAAAATTCGAGCGAGAAATCCTGCACGCTAATCTAACTTCCATAGTTCCATTTTATTGGTTTAAGGTTTGAAAGTTGAAACTCAATATTGTGTGAAATTAAGTTATAACAGAAAAGATAATCTTTATTTTATAATTCCACGGGGCGATTTTTAAATTTGCAAGCACCCCCGTGAGCAATCTGACGGAGGCGATTACGTAGCTCACGGGGGCGAATCGCCCATCGCCCCCGTGTATTTTGAGCCTTGATTGAATGTCACATACAACTGAATATAACCAGGTGATTACGACATACACGAAGCCATGCTGGCTTCATAACACAACCTACTTTTGAGGGGAAATTCAAATATCGAAGTAGTGACCAGTCACCACTGGTGGCTTTTCATAATTAAAAGATTCTTAAAAAAGGAAATAAAAATAGCCTATAAATATACATGTAAGATAAGATTAAAAAAGGGCTCCGCTCTTAATGTAGTTTCCACATCAAGTTTGACAAGAGGATTTTTCAAAAATGGTCACCATTAAAAATCTGTTCTTCTTAATTTTGGTTGCTGTGCTTGTGATTAAGTTTCCTGAAACTGAAGTTGTTTTTTTTTATATTCAGCTCTTAAAAGATTGTAGTCATTACAATGTTGTCATCATTACTCTACTAGTACCCTTGATTTTGGATGACAATTTTGGACTGATTTAGTTAGCAGCCTATATCTAATAGAATGACCATAAATATCACTTGTCACTTGGTCAGTGAATTCTTTGACAATAATTTTGGAAATGTAGAGAGTGAGAAATCTAAGATTTCTTGCTAAGTCACCTGTAAGAGCGACTTGCATTCCTCGATGGCTGCTACAGGAAGTGGAGAGTCACCACCACTGAGATAAAAAGTAAACTGGTCCCTCTCGTCTCGACTCACACTGTCAGATATTCGTAGCATCAGTCTCCTGCAAAACCAAAACAGAGTGTGGCTACTTTCCTCCTTGATTCAAGACTAGAGCAATTAATGCCCCAACCTCTTCCACAGATTAAACAATTGTATAAAAGAGTACATTGATTAGTAATATATATGATAAGTCAGATTGTATTGAAATTCTTTTTAACCATCGATCAGAATAATAAATATGAAAAGTGGGATTGGTATGCACATGATGAATTTACACTAGAAGTGACAGTTGTAGGCTGAACATGAATGATGCAAGAAATTATCAAAATGTGTTAATTACTAGCAAAAATCTATGCTTTCATCCAAAATGAGATGCCAAATGTATTAAATGTCCTGAAAATCTAATGAGCCAAGTCTCCCCACTAACTTTATTGAAAGGGGTTCATACCAACATTTTTAAGGTCTGTAAGAATGGGCGCCCTGTTAAAATTTGAAATTTGTGGGGTCCAGAGTAAGGTACTGAAATAGAATATCACAATAAAGAAAGAATTCTAGAGTCAAATTTCTTTGCGTATTTCAAGAATTGCAAGAATTGCACTTAATTATCCATTCAAGTAGGAGAGAAAGTTTTAAACTTTTGGTAATCTATAAACGACAAAAATTGTAACAGATGTCACTTATCAAAACATTTATGGGCCTAAAAATGTATGTTACCCTCTCCCCAATCAAACTGACCCACTCACCTGTATGCACTCAACCTGTAGGCTAAATTCCCTTCTTTGCTGCTCCATGACTTGAGTTTCTTCACCAGGTCATAGCGATTGATTGCCTGCATGAGAACAACCAGCAGTGAAATGTCGTCTGCTGTGATCAGAGCCAGCTTTTCTAGCTCCGTAAACAGGTAGATGCCGCGGGTCATATTCTCAAATTTTCGTGGGGCAACTCCCAAGTCCTGGCACAGGTACTTCAGCTTCTCCATATCTCTCACTCCTAATCCATTGTCAATTTCTTTTAGTAGAGTGCGGTATTTAAGAGAGTCAGCACCAGGGTTTGCATCGCGTTCAACATCAGCACTCAGTGCGCTGTCACTGTAACTTGTTGGAAACGCCATAGTTGGGTCAGGAATTCAGTTATTGGATACTATTTATTAATGTCACGTTGGTTTCCTTGTCAATGTCAGCATAGATCTTTGAAGTTGGAGATAAAAGAAAAGGTACATGCATGTACATGTTTCCTCAGAAAAGATGACATTTTATTTTTTTCCTTATGAATTGCAATGTGAAAAAAATTCACTACCTTGCAAGGGTGTCATTATTAAAATCATTTTCTGCAAAAATGATAGACCCAAATAGAGTTGATTGGTCTAGATATAAGGTGATGTGAATTTATATTAGTATGTAAAGGGGTGGCATCAATGAAAAAAAGTTTCAGAGGTGTCATGGTCGAGTGGATACGTCGACGGACTGTCGATCTTAAGGTCCGCGGTTCGAGTCCCGCCGCGGCACTAATGTCCTTTGGCAAGACATTGATCTACATTTGCCACACTCAACCCAGGTGATGTAAATGGGTACCTGGCAGGAATTAATTCCTTGAAATGCTAGAGCGCCGCAGTGGCTGCCTTGCTAAAGCCAGGGTAATAATCGGGGCAGCGCCAGGAGCGTCACAACGTGACGGACATGTGCGCTATATAAGAAGCCACCATTATTATTATTATTATTATAATCAAGTTCATTACTATGGAGTATACATTGTAGAGAAGAAAGCCATAGAAGTATTGTAGTTTTGATGAAATGCAATGGCAACTCAGTGAGTTACCTGTGTAATTGGGTTTTTACAGACGTGTATCAATCAGATACAAGCAGCTCTCCATACATGTATATATAGTGTTGAATTTCTAAAAATATTCTAAAAAACCTGTGCCCAAAATATAGATCTATAATTCAACAATTTTGTTAACAAATACTTCTATGAAATAGATTGATTCTTTCATTAATTAACAAACAAGAAGAGGGATATTCTTGATAAGGAGGTTGTCCGGATGCCTACAAAAAAAAAGTCATCACTTTTGCCTTTGGACTCACAACAAGTATGCATCAAATAGTACTAACCATAATAAATATTAATTTTTGTCCTTTGTAATAATGGCTAACATAAGACTTATTAGACTTATATTATAACGATTTATGAAATATTGCATGTAAACTTCTTCAAATAACTGTTTTAAATCAACTGTCCGGCTACACAACATCTGGATGGTCGGACACATAACGTCTTGGTAAAATGAATGGAGGGCTACCTGGCAACTACTACAGTACTAGCCCAGGTCTAGTACCACTCCCGCAAAGCATAGTGGTCAATGCTAATTCGTAATGACCTCTAGCGTTGCGTTCATGTGTAAATCAATAGATCCATTTTTAAAAACTTTTATACTGGTAAAAATATTTTACTATTACAACAAAATGTGGGTTACCTTATCTTATGATAAGGTTGAATCATATACCATAATATTGGTACATGATTCTGTTAGTACGCGCGTAGCCCCTTATCTCGGCTTATGGCTATGCTAATCACTCAGGTCGCAGCGCGCTGGAAAACACTCGGGTCACGGCTAGCTGGGCCAATTTTTTTCTTTAATGAAATTGAGGCTAATCATGAATTAAAATCCACTTACAAACAATGCAATGTACTCTAGTCTCTACGACCATGACGACTACATGGCTAGTCTCAGCTCAGCAGAGCTGAGTCGATCTATGCTCCTCTATTTCCTAGTCCGTTGTAATCTGCCTTTCTAACTGTGCAGTTTGATCCAATCCTTTCACGATATTCTGGGGGTAATTAAAGTACGAAAATACTCTACCCAGAGGACTGTACTTGCACTGGAAGAAGAAGAAGAAGAAGAAAGTGTGAGTTATTACAATAAACACTGTACAAAATTATCAGCTCAGTGGAAATACCCTCTGTCTCTGATCTATTTCAAGAAAAAAATGGACATCCTAAAAACGGGATTTCCCCGTTTAGTACTTTTATGACGGGCGTATAGCTAGGTCATTGCGCATGCGCGATGCAACCCGTTGCCATATACAAACAACTGCAACCTTAATAAAAAAAAAAAACGTTCTGTTCTAGGCCTAGGTGCGTGACATCGGCATAAATTGGTTAACTTTGAGGTTGTTTTGCGTCTTTTGCTGTCTGGCAATCAGCTTATCAAGCAAAAAGTAAGTACTGATAATGCTATTTCCATGTAACTAGCGAACAAGGTAGATTCTAGATCTAGCTCTAGATCTAGTAGTAGTAGATCTACTACTACTAGTCTATATCACACTCCAGCAAAGCATAGAGAGTCAATACTCAATGCAATGCTAATAGTACGGGAGCCAGGGGGGGTCAACCTAGCTGGAAGGGAAACCAATTTTCATGTCCACAGATGTAAAGATCGCATAGCTCCACATAACAAATCGACCGTCTGGCATGTTCTAAGTGGTGGGTGTGGCCAGGGGAGCCCTCCCCAAAAAGCGGCCCTTTGACGACAAATTAGTATTTTGTAAATAATATTGTAAGGAAACATTGAACCACCATGAGTTTGGTGTCATATGAAAGAAAATTAAATTATCTACATTTTGATACCTATTTCAACGAAATTAAGATTAATTTACATAGCAAATTTAAGTTAAAAACATGATTTTTGGTGATTTTTTCGAAATATTGAATTTTATCAAAAAGATTATTTTCCATATATCAAAATTGAGAGGTGCATTTTTCATAACTTTCCAGGAATTTGCTTATGTACAATGACAATATCCTGTGCGAGGGAGAGGCTTATATATCTTTTCAATAAAAAGTTATAGCAATCCAAAGTCATTGATTTGATTTCCACAAAAACAACATTTTTGCCCACATGTGTATTAACTGTATGCATATACGTGCATTAGTGTATTAAGGACCCATTTGGTGTGTTTACATCGAGTTTTAAAGATAACTTTTAACTAAAACCTCTTATCACCATGTATTTGGTGTCAAAAGATGGATAATTAAAATACCTTCATCCTGATATCAATTTCAATGAGTGATGTAGTGTGTGAAATATAAATTTTGAGCCAAAAGGTGCTTTATTGTAAAATATTCCTCTGATTTTGGCCAGTATCTCGGTATATTAACTGGACAAAAGTGATTAGACATTTAGTAGTGCAGAAAATTCAAAGGTTTGGAGCGCTGAGTGCAATTGATAAGTTCTTCTGTACTCTGGGCTGTTTCAGGAAATGTGGACATTGGCAGTTGCCTCCCCAGGCGCGGATCCAGGGCCAGGGGCCTTGCCCTCCCCGCCAAAAAGAGAGAGAGAGAGAGAGAGAGAGAGAGAAGGAAAAGAAGGAAATGAAAAGAAGAGAGAAAGGGAAAGAAAGAAGAGGAAGTGGGAAAGAAAAGGGGAAATAGGAGATCGGGGGCGAAATGGCCTTGCCTCCCAGGTTGCCTCCCCCAGCAACAACAAAAAGAGAGAAGGAAGGAAAGGGAAAGAAAAAAGAAAAAGGAGATAAAGGGAATGAAATAAAGAGGACGAAGAAAAGAAGGGGTATCAGTTGCGATTCTCCCGCCAACAAGTTGTGGATCGGGATGGGAACCTAAAGGCCCTTGTTTTCCCTGCCAAAAAGAAGGGGTGAAGGGAAAGGCAAAGAGGAGAGCTAAAAGGGAACAAAAACGAGGAAGAAGAAAAGAAAAGGATGAAAACAATTTTAATACCTACCCTGAGCTTACGGGGCTCTGCCCTGAATCCACCTAGGGCCCTAAGGCAGGCCCTTGGATGCTAATCTGATCGTAATCAAATGCCTAAAACCCCTGAGCTTCCGGGGGCTCTGCACCCTGGACCCCACCTAGGGCCCTAAGGCGGGTCTCTGGATGCTATATCTGATCGTAATCAAATGCCTAAAACCACTGAGCTTCCGGGGGCTCTGCACCCTGGACCCCACCTAGGGCCCTAAGGCGGGTCTCTGAATGCTCATCTGACCGCAATTTAATGCTTAAATCCCTGAGCTTGGGCTCCGCCCCCTGGACCCCACGCCTATTAGTGACCTGCTAGAGTCAAAATAATAATACGCTTAATACGCTTGAAATGATCAGTTGTAGCACATTTACTAGCTTGAAATTGCAAAGTATTACATGCAGATTTCCATTTCTTCTTTTCTTTTTGCCCACATCCCAATTAAAATTCAATAAATAGAAGTAATCAAAGATTGTCTATGACAGTGTCCCTGGTGGAACTGTAACTCGAACGCTGTTTCAAAGGAAACAATCTACGACAAGTTTGCATTTTATTTTATTTTAATTAAAAATGTTATTCTATGTTCAAAAGGACCATATGATTTATGCAACGGGCATGATAGAACTTTAATGTAGACGGTGATGTGTTACCAAAATTATAAGCTGGTACCTAATGACATTTTCCAATCATCAAATCGTGAGATCCTTAGAAGGGGGCAGGAGGCGCGGATCCAAGATTTCTTAGGGAGGGCCCAAATTTGAAATTGTGCGAGCCAAATATTGGTACGTAATGGTGACCACTAAAGCAGTGGCGTAATGAGCAAAATCGTTTGGGTGGGGCAGAAGAAAAAAATCCGCATCACCACCACTCTTACATGCAGGCCCCGCTGAACGTTTCTCAAAGTGGGTGGGGGAGGCTAAAGTATTTACGATCATGAAGAGCGTAGCGTAAATGGGCGTTGGGTCTAGGGGCAAAGCACCGGCGGGTCAAGGGCGGAGCCCCAGGAAGCTCGGGCGTATGGGCATTTAATTACGGTCAGATGGCATTTTTATACTTTATTTGTGACACTGGCAGGACAATAATTGGCGTTTGGTCCAGGGGGCGGAGCCCCCGGAAGTTTAGGGGGTTGGGGCATTAAATTACCGTCAGGTGAGCATCCAGGGGCCGCCTTAGGGCCCTAGGTTGGTCCAGGGGCAGAGCCCCGTAAGCTCAGGGTTTTAGGCATTTAATTACGGTCAGATGAGCATATTTTGATACCTTATTTGTGACTCTGGCAGGTCACTAATTGGCGTGGGGTCCAGGGGCGGAGCCCCGAAACTCAGGGTTTTATACATTACGATCAGATTAGCATCAAAGGGCCTGCCTTAGGGCCCTAGGTGGATTCCAGGGCAGAGCCCCGTAAGCTCAGGGTAGGTATTAAATCACGGTCATATAAGGGGAGGCAAGGACCTGTCGCCCCCACACCTTGTTGGCGGGAAAATCACTCATGATCTCCCTACCTTTCTTCTTCCTCTTTTTTCCTTTCCCTTCTTTCTCTTTTAAGTTTGCAGGGAGGGGGAGAGGGGCAAGGGCCTTTCGGTCCCCGATCCATACATTGTTGTCCGAATTAATCGCAACTGATCTCCCTTGTTTTCATCCTTTTCTTTTCTTCTTCCTCTTTTTGTTCCCTTTAGCTCTCCTCTTTCCTTTCCTTTCCCCTTTTATTTTTGGCGGGGTGGGGAGAGGCAAGGGCCTTTAGGTCCCATCCCAGATCCACAACTTGTTGGCGGGAGAATCGCAACTGATACCCCTTCTTTTCTTCGTCCTCTTTATTTCATTCCCTTTATCTCCTTTTTCCTTTTTTCTTTCCATTTCCTTCCTTCTCTCTCTTATTTTTTGCTGGGGAGGCAACAACCTGGGAGACAAGGTCATTTCGCCCCGATCTCCTATTTCCCTTTCTTTCCCCTTCCTCTTCTGCTTTCCCTTTCTCTCTTCTTTTCATTTCCTTCTTTTCCTTCTCTCTCTCTCTCTCTCTCTCTTTGGCGGGGGAGGGGGGGGGGCAAGGCCCCCTGCCCCCTGGATCTGCGCCGGGGGGAGGCAACTGCCAATGTCCACATTTCCTGAAACATCCCAGAGTACAGAAGAACTTATCAATTGCACTCAGCGCTCCAAATCCTTTGAACTTTCTGCACTACTAAATGTCTAATCACTTTTGTCCAGTTAATATACCGAGATACTGGCCAAAATCAGAGGAATATCTACAATAAAGCACCTTTTGGCTCAAAATTTATATTTCACACACTACATCACTCATTGAAATTGATATCAGGATGAAGGTATTTTAATTATCCATCTTTTGACACCAAATACATGGTGATTAGAGGTTTTAGTTAAAAGTTATCTTTAAAACTCGATGTAAACACGCCAAACAGGTCCTTAATACACTAATGCACGTATATGCATACAGTTAATACACATGTGGGCAAAAATGTTGTTTTTGTGGAAATCAAATCAATGACTTTGGATTGCTATAACTTTTTATTGAAAAGATATATAAGCCTCTCCTCGCACAGGATATTGTCATTGTACATAAGCAAATTCCTGGAAAGTTATGAAAAATGCACCTCTCCAATTTTGATATATGGAAAATAATCTTTTTGATAAAATTCAATATTTCGAAAAAATCACCAAAAATCATGTTTTTAACTTAAATTTGCTATGTAAATTAATCTTAATTTCGTTGAAATAGGTATCAAAATGTAGATAATTTAATTTTCTTTCATATGACACCAAACTCATGGTGGTTCGATGTTTCCTTACAATATTATTTACAAAATACTAATTTGTCGTCAAAGGGCCGCTTTTTGGGAGGGGCTCCCCCTGGCCACACCCACCACTTAGAACATGCCAGACGGTCGATTTGTTATGTGGAGCTATGCGATCTTTACATCTGTGGACATGAAAATTGGTTTCCCTTCCAGCTAGGTTGACCCCCCCTGGCTCCCGGACTATAATGCGTATTGACCTCTACTCTAGCGCTGTATGGTGGTGTGACCAAAGTTCGCTTTCTCAAAAAATCGGTAAGATTTCGAAAATCTGATATCACCAATGGAAAGAGGAACACAAAATTACCCTAAGACGAAATTTTCGTTGGAATTGGGTGCGAAATTGTGAAAATATTTTTTTTCTTAAAAAAAAAAAAAAAAAATTCCTGGAAATTGACAAAAGATCGGCAAATTTTGCGGTCATTTGCGTCCGTTCCGAAAAATTATCAACTTACCGATAAGCAGGGCTTAAATTAATCCAAGGCCACCAAGGCCATAGCCGTGGATGCCCTTTTGATTGGCCTCAATGCCCCTCTCATTGGCCTTGGAGATTTTTTTTGCCCTTTCCAATTCTTCCTATTTGTGCTGTAATATAGGAATGTGCCCTACAAGCTACAGAAAAGTGGCCTTGCCCTAAAAATATTGAAATTTAAGGCCTGGATAAGGGTCTGGAAATCTTCATTTTGAGAGCAGATATCCTCAAAATTGTAAGTAAAGAGTGGTACCAACTGATTGTATAATATCTTGCCTTGCAAATTATGAAATTACCTTATTTTTGATGGATCGCATTTTTTTGATAAATCAGCTGTAAACCCCCGTGCGCGAAGTAAGGTCTTGTTGTTCTTATGACTTTTTTTTGTTGCACGCGCACGCGGATCCGAAATCGAATTTTCAGATCGCGATATCTCCGGAATCCTTTGACGGAGCTCCCTGGAGTTAGTGTGACAGTACAGTTGGTAGACTTACTTCTGTTACGATTTGAATTTTCAAATTATTCTTTCTAACATCGGTAAGTTGAAAAAATTGTATTTTACAGCTCTTTAGGTGTCATCAATTTTGACTAAAGATTTTACAGTACCAATTTTTAGTGAAATCAGTTGAGTTTTGTACAGTGGTGTTTGAAATGTTGAGAATCAATAGAGCAGGTTTTAATACACAGCCAGGATAGTAATGCAGCTATGTGTGATATATCACAGCTGTGATATTGTCAACATAGTACCTACTAGACCAAAAGCTTCAGTCGCTGATATCGACGGTTGTTCCGCTGAGATTACTTCTGGCTCCTCTGATCGCCTCTATGGGGAATGTTGACAAATGTTAGTTTTATTAAAGAATGACCCATACCAGACGGTTATTTCTGTCTAGAGTCTACCTAGACTCTAGTCTCTACCTCCTTATTTTTGTTTGTCTTGTGAAAGATTCGTGAAATATTATTATTAATATGTATGCAATCCTGTGACTGAGTTTTTTAAATTACTGGTAGACTGTTTGAAAAAGATCTATTTTGGACACACAACATGTACATGTAGGTATACTATAGATAGACATTACATAAGGTTAAAAGAAAAATTAATGAATAACAATTGTCTTCATTCCAGAGTATGGCTCATCTCAAGGAAGACAGGATAGATTTCAATAAGCTTGAAAAGGAGCTGTCTGCAGCCATGGATGCAGATGCTTCGTACTGGAGAGTGAATGATGCTAAGATTAGGGCCATGGAACAACGTGTGGAGACTTACGACCAATTCAGGTAAGTCCAATTGAACAACCTGCAGAAACAGACAGTAGACCATATGTGATTTTTTTTCTTCTTGCATAATCAACTAAATCAAGTTATTCTCGGTCACGTTATTTTTTTTTTTCAAGGAACAGTACATGATTTTATTTAATTTTCTGAACTTTAACATTTTTTGTCCTCACTTTTTTGAAAATAATATGTTTGTATGTTCGATATCTAGATCTAATTCTGAAATGATTTATGCATATCTCATCAACATTAGAAAGAAAAATTGTTGCATGAATGTGAAAAAAACTCTTCCCAATGCCGGTATCAACAAAATTTGAATTGAACACAATTTACTCATAATCCATGTCCTGGAGGCTTTAGTCAATTAGTATGCATATTACAACAACAAAAAGTAGGTAAAACAAATTTGAAATAATAATAATAGTGTAATGATGATGATGGTGGTGGTGGTGGTGGTGATGATGATAATAGTACTAATAATAATTATAATTACGATAAATTTAATTCGTCACTGAGGACGAATTAGGTGGTCTGTTATTTAATCTGAATAACTGAACTTGTAGAGAATCGTCTCAGCTACAACATATCGAAATTTGGAAGAAAATCAATCAATATTAACAGAGATACAGTCAATTTTCCATAAATATGCCGATGTCATAATATGCAAATTCGTATTTTGAGTTCCAAGGCCAAATGAGACATGAAATCATATCTCTGACTCATATTCTATCCAAATATGAAAAAAATTGGGGGGTCTCTGGACTTCCTAAAGAGCTATAATGGCTTTTGTATATGCATGTTTTGACCCAAATATGCTATGTATTACAAGAGCTTGCACGTACGGACATTCATCTTGAACGGACGCTCAATCGGTTATTAATAGTCATAAAGAGATAAATATGGTATCAAATTGTTCGGAAAAATATGGAAAATATCACGAAAGAAAAAAAAATGGCGATTTATGTTGCGTACGGCCATGACGAACGAAAACGCTACAAGATGCGCGTGTACGCGATTTTTGACAAATGCTCTAAATGGCGTGAAACGTATGCAAAATAATTTTGAAATGATTTAGAGCGTTAAAAAATTTTGCGCTCGCACTGACGCGCGCGTTTATTGACCTTTAATTGACCGGACAACTATTGACCTTGATCATGATAAATATGAATGAGAAATGACATTCCATTATGAAGATATGATCATGAATTGATTTTAAGAAAATTTCACAAAATGGCGCCTGGATGACATCACGATAACTTGATGAACTTTAAAATGTTCCTGTCACGTCTCATGAAGACGACCTATGACTTTGTCAAATTTGAGAGAAATCGGGTGGTTCAGTTTTGAGAAATCCACTGCTTAAAAAAATGGGGGTCAAATAAATAAAAATAAATAATAATAATAATAAAGAAGAAAGAAAATTCTGACAAAATTGATAGGTGGTCTGTTGACGACAGACCACCTAATAATAATAACAACAATATTATTAAGACATTGCAGAGCTGGATACAGTGCAAGCTAGCATAACAACAAAATGCCTACCGGTAGGCATATTTCAGGCCATGTTGTCCCTTTTTTCTTCAAATGTGTATATACCTGTATATTTCTTTCAATAGAATTACGTTTGAATCGATGAAAGGGATAACATTTTTAATAATAATAATATTTAATTTTCTTAATTTTGGAATTATTTTTTTGCAGGGATTTGGTGGCAGCAGCTCACATCAAGCCTCTGGATAAGAAGGATAAGATCAGTCAATGCAAACGTCATCAACCTTGGAATCCTTTCTCATCATCCAACTCAACATCATCATCAACATCCCCTCAGAAAACAGGAGATCAGGTGCAGTCAAGTATTACCAAGGTAGGACAACTACCACCTCATCATTCATAGGACACCTTAACCAGGGCTCAACAATAGCAGGCTTCCTGGACCCAAAATACTTCATGTATCAAAACTCTGGGCCCCCTAATTTAAAAATGTTAACATAGGGCTCATGCATACAGACATTTTTTGTAATATTCTGGACCCTCTTCCAAAACAGTTAGTATGGAGCCCTGCCCCAACATCTAGGATTGTGACCCCTACCCCTCCACCCCTCCCCGGGTAGCTATTCGTCAAATGATGATTGCAGTTCATAATCATAATCATAATCATAAAACATAATCATAAAACATATATATATATATATGTATATTGTCTTACTATCATGTTGTATTTTTTTCTTCCCCTTTTTATTTGAAAAGAAAAGGGGACAAAATTGTAAAAAGTATTACGAGTAATATAATTTATTTTCATCCCTGTATTATATTTCAGAAGAGACATGCAGTAGTATGTTAACTTGTGTCATTCCTGGTTATTGTTATCTTTTCTCTTACACTCAATTGTCTATGTTACACTATAATTTTGAAATTTGTTATCCAATGTATAACAAAATTGAGAATAATATTATCTGTTTGGATTGAAATCAATAAAATTTGAATTTGAAATTTAAACTGGGAATATTTCCATTTTTATATGACAAAATACATTTAACTTTTGTTTATTTGCATTAGGATTTTGCAAACCATGGGCTATAATTTGTTGTCTTGGTCTCTGAGACTGCTATTTCACACCTCCATTTTTCGAAAGATAAGGAGGCACTAAGCTAAAAACACAGAGCCGAAAAGCACTCTGGTAGTGACTTCTTCACTGCCTCTCTGGCATCTGTACTTTTTTTTCTTTCTGGGACACCAGTATTGTCGGAAACAATTCTTAAGGGTGATTTTTCTTGATATCCAAGCAGGAGAGTTTAATGCCATTGACTTCATTCTTATATTTATAGGTGAAGATCCCAAAGAATGGGCATGAATTCACAAAGGAATGGCGGAACCGGAAAAAATCTCCAGGCAGCTGCTATTCCTACATGTTGGATCTAGGCGGAGACACACTTGCCAAAATTTTTCGATCAGAGATAAGTTTTGGTCTGCTGGGCGAGATTATCACAACGCTGAAAGGCCATGCAGAAGAGAGGCATTGTGGGAAGATAGTGGACATTCTGGTGTGTCTGACACGAGCCGGGAGGTTTGGTCTCTCCTTGGATTTTCTGAGTAAATCTGAAAAGCAAGCTTTCTTGGAGTTGATGGAGAAGCTAGAACAATGGAGACAAGCTGTTGATAGGACTGAACAAGATGGTGTGGTAGCAGAGGAGAATGAAGAAGGAATAAAAACAGAGGATTCTAAAAAGGAGAGGTTAGAAGGTGATGAAAAAGAAGAGAGTCAACAAGAGGAAGGAGCTGGAGGGATAGCTCAAGAGAGTTGTGCACAGTTATATGTTTCTTCAGAGGATATTGTAAAGTTAAAAGAACTATACAAGCTTTCAGAAAAATGATGTAATTTTGTATCACATGGCATAATGACATTCCAAGTACACTCAGAGCAATGTAGTGGATATAATTCTGAGAGTAATGGATATGATCCTTTAAGTTGGACAGTTTTACTGATCAAAAATTTGATTCGGCTTAAACTTATTCGGCTATGGATTAATATACATGAAAGCAACTGTTCAAGATGACACTTTCCATGTGCCTTGTATCATAGTCCACATACACCAGACATGGTGGAATTACCAATTACGATGTGTACAAATCTCACATGCAGTGAAACTCCTGTCCCATCTGGAACTTGCTGCAAGAGTCTAGAGAATGTCGGTCATTGTTCAGATGTTGATTTTATGATTATTTTTTCGTACAGGGAAGTTCTTTTGAAGTTGATGGAGGATACATGCATTACATCAGGCTTGTCAGTCATAAAATTGGAGTACACTATCAATTATTGATAACGCCTGTTATCAGGTCACTAGTAAAATGCTGTTAAATTCCCCTTGAGAACCTATGACTATAGGCCCATCTACACAGCCCAAACACCATTTTGAAAAATCATCCAATTTTTGTGACTACCATACATACACTACTGGACAAACCAACTCATTAGAAAAACGTCAGTGTTTTTTTGTTGAGTAGTGGGCATGCATGACTTGTCGTTGCTCTGCAATAGATCACACGGAAACGAGGAGGGTCATGTGAACAAAAAACAGAATCTTTTACAGATGTTTTGAAATCAGGCATTTACACTGCTAAAATCAGTGAAATTTTTGCCGGTGTTATAAAAAAACACACTCCAGAGGTGGATTTTTCGTAGTGTTTGCTGGTAGTTGCTAAGCAACGGAATGTGAGAAAAATCAATGATTTTTGCTTGCAGTGTAAATGCAGCTTGAGTGTTTAGCTTCAAAAAAAAAATTATTAATGGTCTAATGAAGTCTTCTCCTGGAAATACATGTATATCTCCATGGAAATTTAAACCTATTCAATCCTATGCATTGTAATATTTATCATTTATTAAAGGGGATAATGTGCCAGATCAAGATACTATTGGACGGCACTAAATGGGTTTGGGAGAATGCGGCGGTGTTCTGAAATCCGTCCTCAATCATTCAGACATTATTAAAAGAGCATTTTGTATTCTTAGTACTGTTTTCTTTATATGATTCATGTTTTATTGATAAACATTGTTTTAATAAAAGTTTTTCATCTTGTGAGTTTATTTTGAAGTTTATTTTTTTCTTCTTCTACATGTCTATTTTAGATAAAAGTAAATACTATATTTTTTTAATAACATATTTTTTTCAAGAATCAAAACATGCTTTTCCAGTATGCATAGGAGACCAAGGTTATCAGTTGTCATATGTTAGTATTGCCTATTTTGTATATCAGTTGTATAATTCATGCTTCCGCAAGAACTGTGGTCAATGTCCTGTACTAACAGAATAACTTTATCTCTGGACGAAACACTATACCGAAACGTGACCCTAAATGTAAACCTTAATTTTTTTATTAATTTTGCCAGATTTCTTTTTAGATATAGTCTTATTAAGGGTATAGGACCCTGAAAATGATATGATTTGTCAATAAGGTACCAGCAGCCATATCATTTTTGTAGGCATACCCACAATACAAGGCTGTATTTACAAGGCAAAACAAATTGATATCTGATGTTTTAATGACAATTCAGACAAATTGATTTTAATATATATGCATAACAGCACCTTTCATTTTCCTGTACATATATATTTGCTCAGAAACCCCTCATCACTGATCTATTCATAGTGGTAATGATTTTTTTGGTACAGGGCGTTTTCTTGTTACCCCTTGCATCTGTATAGCCAAGACCACAACAACAATTACTTCTTTGAAATCAAGACCAAAGTCTCACCACAACCTTGGAGGCGACAATGGGATAGGATTTTTTTTTAATGTAAATTATGCCACTGTCTGGACAGGCAAATTAATGTTCTTCTTTGGAATGCTGTGTTTGCTTCTACATTGTATTTGTGGGAATGAAAGGCTGAAGCATCATCAAGCAATCTCTTATTTTAGAGAATACGAGCACTATATAGGAATGTAAAGATCTGTGGTTGGAGAGAATGAGAAAGGATACTTTATGAGAGAGAGATAGAGAGATAGAGAGAGAGATAGAGAGAGAGAGGGGGGAGGGAGAGAGGGATAACATTGTATGCATGTAGCGGGAGAGTGAGAGATTGAGAGAGAGAGAAACAGATAGAGGGAGAGAGAGAGAGAATGAGGAGAGAGGGAGAGAGAGGGGGGGGGGGTGATAAAATGACACATGAAGGTAAAACACAAGGATACAAAATGTAATAGTTGTGATGTAAACATTACTAGTTTGAAACTGGATTAAGGGGCTCGTGGACAAATGTTGATATCGAGTACCGTTTTTCTTTCTTCCTGTCTGAGTTTGTCTTTGGTATGTTTCTAAGTCATTCAGTCTACTAGTTTCCATCCATCCTTCCCTCCATCCCCATTTCAATTGCTTCCTCTATTCAGCTTATTCACCAAATATACATAATATCATTGCCTTCACTCCGTTTCAGAATTAGTTCTCTCTCTTCCTTTCTCTCCCACTCACCTTTTCCATATCTTTATGATGGTCAGAATCATTTTTTCTTTCTTTTCGTAATTATCCTCTTTCACATTCTCTCTCATTTGATTGTGATAATAATCGGGTTTGAGGTTTGGTAACCTGACATTACCTCCAGCGGCACATGCTCCAGTGATATTTGCTCCAGGATTTATCATAGATTGAGGGTTAGGTTGGTACCTGAGGTTAACCAAAGAGTTAGGGTAAGGGTTGGGTACATTGTTTGGCCCAGGATTGCAGGTAAAATCCCCACTTAGTTTTTTAATGGCCATCCTAATTTCCATTTTTCCTACCGTTCTTTTAATAAATTTGTACTGTATTAAACTGTATGTTTTTTAAACTCATATATGTCTATTTCATGTATTTACCTATGTATTTTTAATGTATTTGCTGGAATTGAAATAAACAAATTGTAACGACTTGAAGTACCGAATTCAGTTGGTCTAGGAATCGACAAAACAGGTAATTGTCTCCAAGCCACATGTAGAAATAAAATAAACTCCCATTTTATATCCTTATCTTTTACTTGCTTGTGTCAAATAAATACATTCTCATGTCTATCCAATTCCCCATATTCTTGAGAATTCAGACATGAGTCTCTCACAAATCCTTTTGTTCCTCACTAATTTACTATAAAATCTAAATATTTGTATGAACAAGCATCACAAAAAAAACAGTTGACAAAAAGATATAAATTACAATGTTTTCCTCATTTTTTTATTGTTCAAAAATGTAAATTTTTTGCTGGTTACATCCACGGCTTAATTTCTCATCTTCTAAATGAGTTCCCTTCTCTCACTCATTTTTAATTCTTACTTAATTTTCAACAACAAAATAAAGCACTCTTCCTAACCCTACAAGAATTAACAGTCTTAAATATGAACATATCTTTAAAACACAATCTTGATTTATCCTTCATAAAAAAGGATGATTTCTCCCTACACTCAAATGACTATTTATTATGTGAGTGATAACTGTATAGCGAAAAAACACTCACTAGATATACAAAAAGTGAACATATATAATTTACAAGAACATAGAAGAATGAAATGGCCATATTACATACAACAGATTTCAAAATATACTTTCAAAATATATATTCAAGTGAAGGAAATGAGACAAAATGAGGGTAAAGTATGGGAGAAAATGTTAATGTGAATATACACATACATTGTAAGTTTAGTTTACAATGGTGATGTAAGATGGAGTATTAAAAATATCTTGTAATTATATCAGTCACATGAAGAAAGGAACATCAGAGATTATCAGAATGGGATTGCATCTGAGATACAAGCCTATTAAATCTATGATGTATGGCTGCATGCATTAGCTTCATATAGCACGATGCTCTGTTGCTGCTTATTTTTTACCGTTTTCCAAATTTGATCTCACAGCCAAAATTCAACAAAGACTAATGAATGAATAAAAGTTCTTTTGAAATATTTATACAACCCATTATCTATTTGCTACATTCTTCATGCTGCCTTTCAAGAATATTAAATTCGGTTTAAACTGGACGAATATACCCCCCCCCCAATTCTTAAACCTCCTTTCCTTTCTCTCTGTGACTGTTAGATTACTTTATATTTACAACTGAGTTAGAACATAATGCTGATATACACATGTGCTCTCCTCTCCTCTCTCTTTCCAATCATTACAACTATTTAGAATCTTAAAACTCTGTAAAATAATTTCTCTCATGCATTCTGGATTCAGTTTTTGGAAGAAAGTACAAGCATCGATCAATTGGTTTTATCTCTTGCATGCCCTGAATGTCGTAATACTAGTCTAGCTGTTCAGTTCTTGTTTTAAAGCTCCTTTCATGGTACATGATAAATACAAGCATTTTAAATACTAAAATCATATCTTTAAAAAAAGAATAAAAAGAATAAAAAGAGAAAAATTATAACTACAATACCTAATCTTCTGAGAGTAAAAAGACGATTTTTGTTTAATTTTCTGTCTCAATAATTTCAGTAGGTATATCGATACTGTACACACCAGCTGCGTAGATAGATATTTATTTGTGCTAGTTCTCCACTTAACACAAAAGATAAAGAGAGTCAAAACTTTGTTTTCCTAAACTAATTCGTTGAAAGTAAACTACATGCACATTCTCATGTTTCAAGAAATCTGTTCTTCCAGCTTTCATGCTTAAAAAAAGGTAAAGAAAAAGTACGTAACAAGAGTGACGGCTCTTAATAGAATGCCATAAATTTAAAACTTGTAAAATATTCTTTCATATTTTTGCAGTGTAAGCAAAGTGATAGCTTTCTCTTTCACAAAGATGGTGCGATAACAGTGTAACATTTGGTTGTTGTTGTAATACATGTTCTTCCACGTATACATCATTGCTTGTATATCTATCATGGTTACACCTGCTATCGGTACTTTTGATATTTAATATTTCTTTTCTGTTGTGCACATTAAAGGCAAATATGCACCTTTTCTAGAAATTAACATCTCCTCTACTCCCCGCCCCCCCCCCAAAAAAAAAAAAATTGTTATGATCATGTTTATATCAATACACACACATTGATAATACATGTATCAACAGAAAATAAGATATATTAAACATGCTTTCATCCCTATCTCACTTTAACATGTGTTAGGTAAAAATCAATTTTTTACCATTTCATAGAGATCAAAAACTGCTTTTAAAGAAAAAGAAGAGTTATAAAAAGGCGGATTTTAAATTGTTGTCTACTGCATACTTTGGGGAACAAGTCAAGTAGTTAAAACATTAGATCCTTGTCATGATATATATATTTTTAAAAAAACACCTGTATTTATACCAATCATACTCTTAATACAATTTCATCTTTTAAAACTGACTGCATACTAAAATGTACGATCTTAGAAATCATGGATATTTTACACAAACAGATAGGGCAAGTACACTTTGAAAGCAAACTACAACTTTTATCAAAAACATAATAAAATCTGTTAGTTTTTTTTATAAGGCTTTAAGCCTACGTCTTAGTACTGAAGGCATGAATTACATGTAGTCTAAAGGTTCCATCTTTTTATGTCATTTTCTTGATTCAAAATCAAAATTGTTCAGTCTATTTTTATATCACTTCATGAAAGATTGTACTTACAACGAATCATGCCTTATTAGTATTTAGACAGTTTTTGCAAAGAATAATGTAGGGAAAATGTTAAGAAGCAAGAAGTAAATGCTTATGGGCTTTATACGGGTACAGTAAGTGGCAAATCATATTCCAAATGTTTTATACATATCAACAAACAATCAAAAAGAACACAATCATCACACTTTACATGATCATAAAAATACTCCTCACATATCTACACCTTGTTATTTCAGTTCAATATTAAAAAATGAAGAACATATTGTTTACTTTGTACAAATCTCTAAGTGCCAGCGCCAAGCAAATAATTAAATCCAATTACAACTGAGACGAAGGAAGAAAGAGAGTGGAAAATATCATTCTGTATAAAATTTTGATCATTTTTGAAATACATAAACATGTCTCCTAAATAACACCACATCAAAATTCATATTTATGCAAATTTTGATTCAGAAAAGGGGGATAAACCTATGGAATACATATATATATTTTCTATCCAGAATTAAATAGCTGGTTACAAGTACACAATGAAGAATCCTAAATCATATCGCTCCTGCAATGTGAATCTGTAGTAAAGAGATTTAGGAGTATCTACATGAACATTGCTCAGAAGAGATGTCTACAAATGTGAAATAGCACTCAAGTTTATGAAGTTGAGCTATTTTCACCAAGCAACCAACATACCAAAGTATCAATGGTATAAATACTTGAGTGTTATTGCTGAATGGATGGCAAAAGCCTATTCACACGTACACTTTTCTTTTGTCTTCATGATATGTTCTATGATGCACAGTCTCTGCATTGTACAGACTGTGCACAACCCTTGTACACACGTTCATTCAAAATTGTTATATAGCAGTCATTTGAACATCACAACTATCAAAAGTTTTGCCTAGGTTGACTCTGCTAGACTTAACGTTGAGTGTAAGATACAGTTGCCCAAACGGTCATCTAACTGTTCTTGCTGCCTGACATGATGTTCAATAACATAGTAGTCTGTATCCATGGACAAGCTGCATAGTCTGTACAATGTCATCAATGTGACAAACCCTGACATGATATAATGAGGGAATACAGTGACATGTCTGACAAACTATGTTATGGCAGTGTAAACAGATTCATTTAAAAAAAAGAAACAAAAACTAAAACAATTTTCAGTGATTCAGAGTAAATTTCATATCGAGATAAAATGGCAGTGATTTATAGCATACGTTGCTTTTACCCCTTTCCCTCTCAAAGACCAATAGCCTCTGCATTGCCAATTTGAGGCATGGCTGATTTCTGAGAGAGAGTGGGTGAAAGTGGGTGGAGAGATTTCTAGGCAGCAATGGAAAACTTAAAAAATTATTTATCATTCTACTCTCCTTCCTCATAATAGCACCAGTAATTTTGAAGAATGGTGGAATTTTTAGTGTGAACATACTAATCCTTGTTTGCAAATGGCTATAGAGATGCATGAGGTAAATGGTAACCAATCTGACAAAAACCCATCCGTTTTTCTTCATTCTAGCACAGATATAACAAAATAGAATTTCAGATGATCATAGAGTTCACCAACTTGCTGATTCCTGTGTTATTCTCAAATTGTAACTTTCTTCAATTTGACAATTAAAACATCTAATGCCATCAATAACAATTAAGTGTCACACTAAAAATTCCACTATGTATTTCACAGAGAATCATACATGCATACAATGTTATTAATCACAGAAGCACTCTTATGTTCACAGCTATTGAAGACTAAATATGATTTACTTCAGAATGGGGTGGGTTGGAAAGAGTCTTTATACAGAATATTGGGTATATTTTACACTTTATGTTCATGCTACCGTTAAGAGGAGTAACAACGTTTCATAAACTTCATGACAACTGTCTAATTAATGATTTTGATTCAACACTTTTGTACACCGATAAATTCATTTTCTGATTTTCATTTCAAAATTGTCAGTGAACGAAGTCACTTGATTTTTCAAATAGAAATATCTAAGAATCATACAGCTATCTAATTTTTAAGGAAGAATTCAAACAATCAAAACAAGAATCAATTGCAATAAAATATGGTAGACTTTAAATGGAGAAGATTTGTTTATACATTCCTAAAATGTTCATTTTTTTTTCTTCATTTGCTTAGTTTTGATTTGCATCAGAGTGAGTGAACCCAAAGAAAATCACATGTAATACAAAGATTGACTGTAAGTGCACTTCATTAGAAACAAAGGGGAAACCCCCTGTTCTGCCAGTAATGTACAATTGACACTGTTTGACTCAACAAGGGTTTTCCTCTGAATTCAACATGTACATATGATGTAAATTTGATGCACACATGATTGATTCCAACTACAACATCAAGATGCATAGATATAAAAGGAGGATAGAGTTCCTATTTCATCCATCAATCACAAGACGAGGGTGGTGAAATAATAATTTCTCTCTGTTATAACACAAGTTCCTGAACAAAATACCTGGCACAAGATCCATATATCAAGTATACATGTACAGAATCAACTAAACCTGTAAAGCCTTCATACCTATAAACTCATTCCAGTCCAGCATGATAAGGATTTGAAATCCACCAGAATGGGTCCACTCATAGATTTTGTTAAACGATATCTCTTCCCAATCTGCACTGTCTATTACAATCCACAGTCTCGCAATTATATGGCATACTTCACAAAAATATATTTATGATGATAGTAACATTTAGTGGTTGTTGCAACCCTTTCTCTACATCAGCTCACACACAAGCTCGCTCGCTTTCAAATCTTTACTTAGGCTAAAGAAAAATGAACATGTAGAGCAACTATTAAAGGGCTGGTCATATATCACTGAAACCAATGACTATAGAAAAGGTATTGGATAATGGTGATAATAACTGGTTTATGCTATTAAAGAAGCCTTCAGCACCTATTTTATTGATCCAATAACTTTTCTACATAGATTGATCTTATCGTTATCAAAAGCGTTGATGCATGACCAGCCCAAAATTCATCCTCTCTCACACAGACACACACATTAGCAGTCACAAACACCCACATACACACACACCCACATCTCTCACTCATCCACTGTATAACTCCCCTCTCTATGCTTTGTAACTTCTTTCTTATATCGTACAAAGCAGTGACAAGGGAAAGGCAGCTCCTGATTGGTCGGACATAAAATACAAAATTAACATGTAATTTGATTGGTCGGTTTGCTCTGTTGTTGTTTAATTTTCCTTTCAAAGCTGCGCGATTGCTACTCGTCATCATTCTTGTCGATCATCTCCGAGATGAGAGCTGGCATCTCCTTTACAAACTCCACCTTCATGTCGAATACCTTCTCTGCACCTATACAATGCAAAATAAAAAGACAATATCTTGTAAATAATGTTTTTTTTTTCTTCAATTCTATTCTGCTTTGGTTCATGTGAGTGAGCAAATACCTTACAAAAGTTTAAAGACAAACGCGACCCTTACAAAGAGACACAATGGAATTTCAGGTCTTCACAAAATTAACGGGGTATTTAGTAATCTTGAATGTAGTGCTCAAACGGCTGATCATACCATTGAAACTTAACCATGTTAAGAACTTACTTGGAAGAAACTGTTGTTTTCTGATGTGGTAAAATATTGTTTAATTTGTGCAGGAAAAAATCTCTCTTCCTAGATTGAACCAACTCAAGCTTTTCTACATAACATTTCAATCAGCTACTAAGAACACTTTATAACAACATTTCATTGAAAAAATTCCATTACTGTAAAGTCCATTTAATTAGGTGACATAACATTTACTTCAGGCTCTATTTTATCAAGGATATAAAGGTTACGTTTAACATTGCATTTCAGGTTTAGATTACATTTAGGTTTAGCATTAGGGTCAGGGTTACAGTTAGGGTTAAGGTTAGGCCTGCTTATAGTGTTTGGTCTGGGTTGAACTCTGGATTTTGGTAAGTGTAGAATATGGACTACCGTATTTGCCGGCGTTAAGGCCGCAGCGCCGTATAGGCCGCACCCCCGATTTTGACATTTCGTAGACAAAAAAAAAAAAAAAATTTTAAATTAAAAAAAAAAAAAAAAAATTGATTTGCTTTTTTGCCAACACCGTAGGCAACAAGCCAGATGCTGTCTTACTTCAGCTTTTTCTCCGGCCACAGTCTATCGTGTATTGCGCAGGCTGCGAGAATTGAGGTTGCTTTAGCGATGGCACGAACTTAGATCTAGATCTACCGGTAGTTATGAAGTTTATTCACGACATTGTCAAAACTTTATGTCAACAATATAAAATGTAGGATATAAGGTAAGATGTGTGGAGTTATTCTAGAAATGTCCTGTACCATTGTACATTGTACATTGTAGTCCCATATGTACGAATACGTGGTGGTTTCATTTCCGACTTTTGACTGTTGTGGCGCATTGGCCGCACCCAGACTTTTTGACATTTTCTAGTCAGAAAATACTGCGGCCTTTACGCCGGCAAATACGGTAAAGACCCATTGCCACTGGAGCTTATGTCATAGAATAACATGTGTCTCATGCATTCTATCATCATTCTTGATGGGTTGTACTTACTCTTGACGCTGATACAGCGTAGATCAGTTATCTTCATGAGAAGCTTAGCAAAGAAATGAGACTCCTTGGGCCGACGTTTGCGGACGTAAAGTCTTAAGCCTTCTAACAGAGGCTCTTGCATCTTCTCTATCCTTGGAGCATCCTCTAAACCAGTCCGGTCTAATCAGAGCGAGAAAAAAAGAAGAAAGTGAAAAGCTTGTTATCACCAACTGTATATAATGGATATTTGAATGTTTTAAAACAGAGATATGGCACCACATAAATGCTGGGAATCATTATCATCAGAGATGTGGGCATTACTATAAGTCCTGAAGGCTATGTGATTAAGACAGTTTAACTGTCTTTTATGAGCATGTAAAGCTATCTACTTTGGAGAAAAATAAAATGTGGTGCTCTACCTTTGCAGAAAAAATGGCAGTATCGTTACATATTCCCAAAACAACGACATTGCTGGATAACAGAGTGCTTGATAAAGAGAGAGATGACACACTAATGATTTACAGATCATGATACAAAGAACTGATACACATATGAACAACTCATAGGCCTTGAATTACCCAGAAGCCACACAGTGTTTCATTGGCCTTAATACCTCTCTAAAAATAACAAATCTTTGGGCCACTTCAGCCCTGACTCAGCTTCAATGCCCCTCTGACTGAAAAAAAGTGGCCTGCCCATACAAAGCTGATGATTTGCAAGCCTTGAAATAACGATTGAAGAAAACGTTTATTTCTGGTAAAGGTCAAAAATAATTTAGGGGTAAGCTTTCTCATTCTTTTTTTATGTCAGTTTTGAAGAATATCATAGAAGCCTGAAGACGATTACTCTTCAAATGCCCCAGTATTCAAAATACGACAAGAAATAAATGGAAAAAAATTTGAACCAAACTTTCATGTCACATGTGTATGTGTAGTCCGATTATCATTTAAACATTTCCCTTTTTAGTGTACATCGTGACTTTCAGCAAGCTTGAGTAGATTTCTTATAATTTTGATGACTCCAAATCCTCACAGTAAACAGCAATTCTTATACACTACAATTCAACTTCTCCTTGATCGCATACAAATACTTCATAATGTAATTGCTTGACCAGAAGTCAACTTTATCTTCAAGTACAGGGAATGAAAGTTCTCTCTTACCTTCACTGATGAGACAGATAGCTGATAATAGCGCAATCTCAGTCTCATCAATGTGCATCCTAGAGAGAGATGAAGCGAATGTGAAGATCACATCAAGGAGACTACCAAAGCCACCAGCCTTGAGTTGACCTTGAGTTAGGGTCAGTCCAGTGGTGAAGGTCACACTGGCATCTTGAGGGTTGAAACGTGAACATATTCTCAGGATCTAAAGAGAAGATAGGGACATAAAACATACACATGAGAACAAGATAGCATAGAATAACCATTATGGCAGGTGAGAACAAGAATGTTACCTGAAGATTACAGAACAAATACTTATATGTCTTCTGATAATTATAAATCACTGAAGTTAATGCTAAATAAAGCCTTACATCTTACTCACATATGAAGATATCTTCTTGTAAAATGGATCATACACAAGCACATGAGAAAATGTACACTCAACAACAAAAATCTGCAGTGTACCTATAAAATAGTCATGTTCAGTTCTCTAAAGAGTTGTATGCGACAGTTGCACAAACATTGACCAATGTGGAGAGCACAGACTGTGTGAACGATAACTTCTACAACAAATCTCAGGGAAATATTAATGCCTTCAATGTCATTGGCGGCAAATCCTGCCCAAGAATTTTTCATTGTACAATGTGTTTGAACTAAGAATAGTTAGGTTTTTCTTTCTAAAATATGAAGTTATCTTTATTTTGAAGTTTATGCCCAGAGTATTTACTTTAATGCCCAATTTCACCATGCACACGTACATGTATTTTAAGTTAAAATCTTACTCTCGAAAATTCATTCATTACAACTGTTCAAAAATGTGGTGCCACATAAGGGGTTGAATACTGTTAGATTTTAAATACTTACCATGATATCAAGGCAAGAGGCTTTGAGGAGAGTGATCTGATCTTGTGTACTCAACGAGAGGAATCCAGGCAGTTTCTTGGCGAAGTCCACCACCATGACGATGGCTCGAGATGACATGTCAGTAACATAGTCGAACATGACCATGTCAATGTCCTGACCCTTGAAGTTACTAACGGGGTGGTTTGGGACTCCCTCCTCCTCATCATCCTGCTTGAAATGTAAATAAGGGAAACAAAGAAAGAAAAGATGGGATGAGTGTTGTGCCACAGAAACAACTTGATTGTTAACTTCAATCTAGAATCCCTAGTTATCCCGTTCATGGTCCTCTTCATTAAAACACTCTCAGGATGGCACAGAAACAATAAGCTCGTTGATTTCACTTTGAAATCATCGATTACCTATGTCTGCTCCTCTTCTTCACTTTTGTACATACATTACATTGTCTCTACATCTATCTAAGAAGGGCACTGGTCTATGTAAGGAGGTACTATTGAACTCTACACAAAGCACACACCTTTATTTTCTAAACCCGATCTTCAATGGAAATGTTTACTTTCATACAATACTTAATCTAGGGTCATTTAAGGTCACCAAGTTCCAGAGTCATGATCTTTTAATTTTATTAGGATTATTTGTAACTTGAATTTTCCCCCATGAAGTGCTGTTGATTGCTTGGGAAGTCCTATTCCTAATCCTCTTACGCAAGGGGAGTCAGTCTCTAAGGTAAATGTACATAGCAATAACCACAAAAAGGAAGAAGGTGGATTTTATGCACCAAGCGCTCCCTTAAAACCACTTCTTGCCCTCTTTTCCCTCCTCTCCCACGCTCAACATCTACAAGTGACTGGAAGCGTTCCCACCCCAGCACTTAAAGGGAAAGACCAGTATTGGGAACCAAAAAAAAAAAAGTTGAAATGGAAGCTGTTATTACCAATCATGTGAAAGAACATGTTTGTACTAATACGTGATGATACACATTTTGCTGGGAAACCGCCTAATAATTGATATATTTGGTAAATTATTATATCTATTGGGACCAAATAGATATCGCGCACGTGGTCGTGTAGTCCCATATACATCTTTCTGTGAAGGGTGCTTGTAACTTTACCAAGACTGGGCCAAATTTCTTATCATTTTGATGATTCTAGAACCTTGCAGTACACACCAATACTTATATGCTAGATAATCAACCTTTTCTGATCGATTTCACAACGTTTCTTTCACAATGCAATCGCATGACCAGAACTGGTCTTTATCTTTAAGACATTTTTTAAATAAATGATTTTACAAAAATATTAATAATAATGAAAAAAACTCTTTGAGTTTTATAAGTATCCTAATTTTAATCAATTTTAAGGCATCCAGTTTAATAACTGAAAATATCTCATATTTATCACTTCTTAGTTGTGATTGATATTAATAGATAGGTTCAGTAGTCCTTGTATGGAAGCAATTAATTACAAATTAAAGCAAATCAATTACGGTCTACCAATCATTAAAAAAACTTGACACCTGTTTTAAAAAACATTAAATCAAAACATTGAAACTTCCTTCTCTATAGGAGTATTGTAGCAGTGGCCTTTGTCGGATGCATCCTTTTGAATTTGAAATCACAGAATCACATTTAAAAAAAATGTTAAAGCCATCCTTCAACCACTCGCTCCCCAACTCTAAAAGTTATACGCCCCCCCCCCCACCAAACCCGTTCGGCAGTATTCCCTGAACTCACCGCATTGTGGATTGGGTGTAGTGGTCTTTGTGGGAAGGTGTCCCTGTGGGCTCGTAACACTTCCTGAAGGATATCTTCAATTTCGGTAGGAATTACCAGGCTCTCAGTCACCTCATCATTCTTCTTTTTCTTCTTATTCCTGTCGTTCCTTACGCCTGCATGTAACGTGGTCAGGGAGGAAATGCAAAGAGACAGAGAAATAATCATTGGTTAATCAAGCTGTTCGCTCTAATTTGTGTAAAAGGGCATTCCTACGGTGTCTTGCACCCATGCAAACGTATCTTCAAAAGCGTTACAGGAAAGAATCTAATACTGCTCTGAAAGTACATCATCGTGGGCTCGCTGGATGGTTTGACACCCTACAGAGGAAGTTATCTCCTTCGGTTTGTGATACTTCAGGATGCTGAGGCCCAATCTGACGGTCCTTTCGTGAGAAACAATCCTTAGAGGGGAAATGCAGGCAGACAGGGCACGTAACGCTGAAGGGATCAGCTATGATGTGTGGGGGTCGACACATCAAGATAATAGAAGAAAATATCTTAAGTGGTTTCTGTCTTCCTTCATTGTCTTTTCATAAATGATTGCAGAGATGTCAAATATACTGGGAATAGATCAAATTGAGTTGAGACATATGGACACCATATGTGAACTTTAAGAAGTAGGGAATTGATAACATCAGGTGAGCACAAATGTCATAACAAATCTTCAATTTAATACAAGTATTACAAAGACTCAGCATAAGATATAACATATTATTTTCTCTATAGTAGGACACAAAGACAAAATAAAGTAGAGAGAGAAAATGTCTGGTGTTGACAAAGAAAAGACACATGCACAAGACATGAGAGAATGTAGGCAATGATGTGAAAGAGGAAGAATTGGCTAGAAAGAATAGAAGAAATATAGCAAAAATGTATTAAGAAAGAGACAGAGAGAGACACAGAGAGAGAGGGGGGTATGAATATGAGAGAGAACAGAGAAGCAGGGAAGAAAGCATAAAAGCATGGTTTAGTACTGTAGCAAAGATCATTTCATGCACTTTTCATAACCCAAGAAAGACTTGAATAGAAAACAAGTGATATCAGAGCTGCCTACTGATGGCTCATCTCTGAACCATCCATTAATGCTTTCCTATCTTACTCCATCCCACCTAAGAGAAATAATACCATGGTTTAACGTCTCTCTATCCTTTTCATTTATCAGGCAGCGCAACAGTATCCGCCCTGCCTGTCAGCTGCAGTTCAAAAGTATTGCACTATGCTAGCATTTGCCTTGAACCCCAAACATTGGGAGAATATTGCTATCATGTTACTCTGCAATGTTATTTACACTCTGATCAATGCCAGCCAAGACAGATAGCCTGTTCCAGGTCTTTGGGGGAATGTTTTATTCACATGTCACTAATTCTCTCCATACACTACAGACTTGCATGATCAGACGCGAGGTTTGAGGCCTACGAGAGACGCGACTCTAAGACTAATTTAACCCCTGCTGTGACGGACGAATCTACCCTACTCAGTTTGACTTAAAGGTAAAATCTATCTTACAAGGCCTAAGACAAAATTACTTAAACAGATGGCAAGATAGAAATAAGAAAATCAACCACAAAGTGAAAAGTCTCCTTGCAATACAAAATGTTTTATGATACTACAATGTTTGGTTACTGTGCATATAGAAAACAGAAGGAGAAATGGTTTGGTACTGTATTAGAAAAAACTCTTCATTTAACAAATTAAACAAATCACTTTGCTTGAATATTTCCAGTATTATTTTTCTATGGATTTTAACATAGGCATCCATGCACATGTACATCTTTGTACAATACTACTGAAAACTTAAATGAGAAAATGTTACAAGTCTTTTTAATTCAACCCCTATTAATCAAATGGATATTACAGATATAGACAGTTTGAAAGCTTGATAAAAGACTAACATTAGCAGACAGAAGGAATGTGACATTTACAGCTGTTGTCTGCTTCTCATTAGCCTTCTATTCATACACTACTTGTAAATATAATCACTGTTATAATAAACAGCCGATTCCATCAAATATATTACTGTACGGATTCGTCGGTTCATAATATCGATGATGATATGTCCATTATGAAACAGTTCAGTTGATGAAGACACTAGAATACAATGGGTGATGCCATTTCTTATATGTCATGGCTTTATATGACTTTCAAACTTTGTGCATGGGCATATTTTCCCATTTCTCTTTTCAATTTTAGTGCTCTCATTAAGTATTAAACCATACATATAATGAGATATTTCATTCATTACTATGTAATTGGAAAATTGAATCTTTAAAAATAAGTTTAACCTAACCAAAAAGTGAGCTATGTAAATCCCTCAACCAAAAATCTGGGCTTGAATATAAGGCAACTATGTAAACTCACACACTGCACTATTAAAGAATATTCATGTGAGTGCGCCAGACATATTGAGTTCATCTACCTCTGGGCCAAAATCCTACAAACTCTCAATCACCTGCATTTGTATTTTCCCACATATGAGCAGAGAACTCTCTTGAATCCGTAAATTCAATGCTTATTCCAATATATATCACTTTAATCCACATATTACCAGGTTTTTTGCACTTTTGTAGAGTTGACTAGACGACTAGACAAGCTAAGAGACAAAGACGAAAACACTTGAGGCTCTCTTACGCTCTGATGCACTTAAAAGTCTTGCTCTTGAACTTTATCTCACTCTGCTTGATTTATACATTTTATTTGATTTCTTTCCTTGTTCAGTTTCCCCGTCACAAGATTTTCATTTTACACTGCTCTCCCCCTAAAAGCTTCATAAAACCCTTTCTATCTTCATCTCTACTATCCTTTATTTCTTCCTATCTTGCCTCCATGTTATCATTTCTTTCCTTCTCTCCTTCTGATCCCATCCCTCTTAAAATCATTGCTACCTAGTCTTCTCTATCTCCCTCCTCTCCTCCGGTTCGTCGAGTCTATCTTTCTCATCTCACCTTTTCCCTTTCTCCGCCTCTTCTTGGCGTGACATAATTATCATCCTAGTTCAAAGCCCTCTCTATCTCCTTCTCTCCTCCCTACGATCACATCACGGTAGAGAATTACCATCCCTGGTCAAAGCCCTCTCATCACTTGTCGCTGCCCCCCTCCTCCTCTCTTGGTGATAACTTGGGTAGAATTATCATCTTGAGTTCAAAGCCCCCATACAATTGCTTTCCTTATCTTCCCTCTCTTCCACTCCCTATCCTCTCTAGTTCTTTTTCTTTTCTTCTTTCTCTCTCTCTCTCTCTCTCGTCTGATAGCCTGATAACATTTATCTTGGTTCAAAGCCTGCATCTCGCACCTAAACCCAGTCAACTGGAATAACACGCACATTTCTCACTAGACATGACATGAATATTTCATTCATGTTTAACAAATGAGGTCTGCCTGTACCATCAAAACCCAAGTCAACCCTATCCAAACATCAATCAAGAAACAGGGTCCTCCAATGTATTCCGTACACCCCATTAGCGTAAATGATTAAATATCAGCCCTTTGAAGATGCTTTCATTCTGTTAGAACATGCATTTTTCATGAGTCTGAGCACAAACATATTCTGGTTTATTCAATGGGAGGAATTCACATTTGTGAATGGTCTTCATGAAGGACATATCTAATCAATTCCCAGGGACTTAGATTTCTTTTTAAACAGAATGGCCTTGTTAGTCTCCATGAAATTATCTTCCGCCTACCCAAACTATCAGAAATCTTCACTTCTAAAGCTCACTTTTTAAATCTTATTGATTTCATTAACAGAATGTGCTTTCTGCAAGGATAGCTGGGTATGTCAACTAAGGCTCCTTATTTCAAACTAAACTGCAGTCCTATAGAATTTCTTTCCCATAGATGCAAATAAAGCCTTGCATTAATTGATAGTTAATAAAAGAGTAGTAGCACAGATGAAACCTAAATAATAATAACCACCTATATTTCCAATAATATTCCATATCATCTGAACCCCATCTTTGCCAACCACCATCGTTCAACACACATCATCCTCCTCCTCCTCCAGAGTACCGCATGCTCTTGGGAGTGTGTGCTTCGTTTCTTATGAATGGATAAATGTGGTTAGCATCTCATGGCTGCTTGCCAGGCTTCAGACAATTTATACAATCTACCGGCGGTGGGACATTCCTACAACCAATCAATAACATTGCAATAAATTGGCAAGACTGCGGCAGAGAGCACACAGAGCCCTCACCATGCTTTCTCATATCTCGTCTGGCTTCACGGAACACTCCCCATACATCGTCATCGTAGAGCTCATTTAGAATGTACGCATACTCCCGGGCACACTACGCACACACCATGTTCAATATACAGTCCCTGAATATACAAAGTCTGCAAAGCAAGCGTCTTTCAATATTAATATGAAATGGATATTTTGTCTTCCTTCAAGAGTGTCTGTAATATCTGACTTTCATCTCTCCATTTCTTCATCTTGCTTAATAAAATATACATATAATCTAAAGCAAATTTGAATGTTTAGCCCTCTTCAATACCAAATTTAGCTGTTCAAAGTTAAAAATCCTCTAAATTGGATTCATTAATTCTTTAATTTCTAATTAATTTTATAAAAAGTATGGTTGTCATTACTAAATTGAATTATTATTTTCATAATGTCCCCCCTTCTTCTTCTTGTCAATCAAATTAAAACAATCAGAATTTATAGGTGAACTAGACAAGTAAACATCAGTTATATGAGCACGATATCCCCTCTCCCACAAAAAAAGAAAAATTCTGTATTGGGGTAAGGCTACTTGGACTTTCATGAATGATTAAATGTATGGCTTGCATACTTGGATGAGACAAGCATACGAGGCAAACAGACAAATAAACGCACATGGAAAAATACACACGCTGAAATTGACATGCTGCCGAAGGCACTAATCCGTACCCACTTCCAGGTAAGGTTGATGGCACCAGGCACTGCATCAGCTTTCAGAATAAGGGCTTCTGGTAATGTAAATAGGCATCCATACGATCACTTGCTATTGTAACACACTTTGCTATTCAATGTGGAGGTTATGCACGGATGCATCATCACAGCATATGGAAATGGCGGCAGTGGGGACATGCTGTTAATGATTCCTCAAGATTGGAAGGAGGGTTATATCACTGAAGAGAATCATTGACAAATATTTTCTTGTCCTCCCTGTATGTTACCCTACACTTAATAAATGATGTCAACAAGATGTGATGGACGATAGACAGAGATGGATAGAAGGGAGATGGATAGAAGGGAGGAAGATGGGCTTGGCAGATTCAAGTAGGCTATGAGACATGAAGGAGAAATACATGGAAATGTTAAGAGAAAGCTATGAGATAATGCGTCTGCTCAGAGCTAGACAGGCATTAACTGTGTGTTCAAGCATATGAGTTAATGCCCTTCTGGCTCTAAACACATACATTAATGGGGAAAGAAACAAGAAAACAAAGAGAGAAAAAGAAGTAAAAGGAGAATAAATTGGTTAGAAGTGCATAGGGGGACAATGACAGATAGACCAGAAGCAAGATGGCAATGAGGGAGTCAGAGAGAGAGAGAGAGAGATCCATACATAGATATTTATATATATATATATATATATATATCCTTGACAGGGAAAGGGAGGATATAGATAATATGTCAAGGAATTAAAGAGGGATGCAGGTAAAAAAATATGGAGGGCATAGGTAAAGAAATATTGAGAGGAAAAGGAAAGAAAGAGGGTAAAATGGAAACAAACATTCAAATAATCAAAAGGGAGTGATTGAGAAAGTGAGTGAGAGATAGATACATGTACTGTAGATAGGATAGAAAGACCATGATCCATGCAATGTGCCTGGCCTCTGTTTGGTTCGTGCTCACACCAGACACAACCACACGCAATGTTGCAACAGTTGCTTGGTGCTTCACGTTCCCCCACGCGCACATCGCTTTCCTCGCCTCGTTACACTCCCTAACACGATTGTAATAGGAAGAGTTTATCCCCGGGATTCCTAGAAAGCAGTTGACAAGAGACATATCTGTCACATGGTGTGGTTGGCCAGGGGAATCACAGGACTGGAAGAGAACGATGAATAACTCCCACTGAAAAATCATCAAAAATCTCTTAGCATGACATGTTTGGTTTTTCACAGGATACGGCCAATCTTAAATGAATGGTAAAGGTTGGTTCGCTTCACAACACAGCTGTAGTCACTGTTTCACAAAGTATAGAGTACCGGTAATACTATTACTCTATACTTTGTGAAACAGTAACTATTGTATATTCCATATCCTCTAATCCTTCTTCTTTCAGTATTATCTGTTTGGCCTTCAAGCCTATAATAATGCTATAATTACAGTTTCTGTCATTTTATCAATGAGCCTGAAACTTTGTGTGAAATCAGTTCTACAACAGATCCTACAGCAACAGTTGCCCTGCAGTCGATATCCTACTCCAACTGGATTCCAAACTTGACCTCTGTACCAAACACTGTACCTACCCCTACCCCTAACCCCACCTCACCATACCCCTAACTATATCCACTACCATAGGCTTAACATTATCCCTAATCCTAAACCTAGACCTCACCTTAAACCAAATCGCTACGCTAATCGTAACCGTATACCCTTCACGAAATAATGCCATCAGCAAATGCCAGCAGAGGAAAAGATGGATCATCAAGAAATTCGCCCCATACATACTGAAGCTGCACATCGACTGATAATGATAATGATTGGCGGAGGCACCTAATGGGTTAAGATGACGGAAGGATACCATGGCTGTTCCATACACCCACACTCATTCATTCTCATAGATTAAGGCCTTGGACACACCTTTCGTATTTCAATGGATGAGTGGAGATGTTCATCATTCTATTATCAATGTCCATATGTCCTCCATATATATGTAAACAACATTTAAAAATAGAAAATGTTTCACTCCTGACCTTCCATGGGCCAAATACACCAACCCTTTGCCCCTATCATCCATGGAAAAGACAAGGTCCTATGACATTCAATGGGAATTTGATGGTAATTTGATGGTAATTTGATGGTAATTTGGAGAAACTTAACCTTTAATCCATTCACATGTAATTACCACCCCCTCTGGCTCAACTGAAATGTCTGAAATGGTAAGAATTTAGCACGACTTTAAATCACCGTGGCCCCATTCATACGTGATGGAATGGATTTCGAAGAGCAACCTGCATTTCAGGACTTTGCATATTCTTCTGATGGAGATACATGGACATTTCTGATAGTGGGTTTCTAATATGTTATTTCTTCTTAAAATATCAATTAAACTGATTTCAATTCTATTTTCAATGTTCATTTGTAGGCTTTCTCTTAACTCTTCGTAATCTTTCTTTCTAAATTTCTAGCCCTCTAAAAAAATTAAAGATTTAATTAAGCAAGCAGGACCTTGTAATGAAAGCAAGTTATATACCAAGTCAGATAACCAGATCTGGTACAGACAAGGGGCTCTAAGAGGTATACATACAATCCACCAATATATGTGTACGCAGTAGTACTAACAAATCCCTCTTTCCCTTCTTTACTCCTCACCCTACTGCGACCAGTCATCACTCCCAAACATTTCACACCCACGTCTGCTAAGAATAGCTCGGCTGACTATTTGCCAACATGAGTTTGAATCAGTATCAACTTGGCAAGTGACCAGAAGTCGGGCGGGCAACCGAGTGTTGATAGAGTGCAGCTCAATTTGCCTTCCAACACCCTGTTAGCAAAGACAACTACACCAGCACAAAGATTCCTTCGTTTTGTCAATAGCATGAAATTAAAGAAAAAAAACCAAAGTCTGCAGCTCAGTCTATCACCATTATAGAAAGAATGCAAAGTAAACTGCAACAGAAAATTTTCTCTCTTTTCCCCCTTTCTGACAATAACTTCTAATACTATCCTCATTCAAATGTTATGCAAACATTTGATGTGGGTGAAAACAAGCGCACACCGTCAGCGGTCCTTCAAATGGCCTTACATGTTTTTTTCAGCGATCACTCAAAGGTAACGATCCAGATGAGTCCTTATGACCTTGGTGCATTGGGGAGCTTAAGCTGACAATCATTTAACAGTAATTAAGGAAAGTTAGTAATATATGACTTCTGAACGTTGTCAATCTAATGCCGGTCATTTTTTAACTACATGTTCACCAATGCCTTTCAATAGGGACTTTTCGAGTTGCACGTTCACTAGTGGACTGCTACGTATGCGGTCATTTTTTAAGCAGGGTTGACGAGGCACGCTGATGCGCACTGCTTCAAAAATGACCGCATACATCGCAGTCCACTATAGTGAACATGCAAATCGAAAAGTCCCTATTCATTTGTCAACTGATATGATGCATTGTAAGCACTAAATGTCTGGGATGAGTTACTTTTCCAAGAAAGGCTCTTGTAAATGGAGTATCCATTTGGTTAATATTTATTAATTTCAGGGTCGCTTATTGTTGTTTTTCAGTTACTACATGAATAGTCACAACAACATCAATATGAAACTAGTAAAGATTATAATAAAAATATCAGCGACTGTCCTTGACAATGCTAATTTACACGTACCTTTCAATTTAAAGAATTCTATGGTGGACTAATTATATTCAGCAACCAAAACATGCCTTTATCGACATACAATTAAAGCTCAACAATATTACTTTTTCATATGCCTTACTCTCCCTCATCTCTCATGATCAATCCTATGAATTCATAAAGAGGGTGTAACTACAAAAATAAGCTTGATCTGTAATCCCTCTTGACAAGAACAATCCTGAAAATTAGATGTTTTGATGAGAAAATGACAGTTCATCCATTCCTGATCATTACTGTGTAATCTCATTTAAAGATTTTTACAAGTCACAAAGACAGCTTAAAATGTTCTCATTATACAGCCTTACAGCCTTTGCCTTTGTCGAGGGCACCCCTCTAACCTTTACAAGAAATCTTTTGCCCAGTAGCCCACAGCTGCCAAATTGGTCATTTGGGCATGCCTGATGTATTCCATTTTTATCCTGAACTTCAATCATCGTTATAATAACCGAACAAAGATAAAAAAGGAACTAAGGCAGAAGAAAGGGAATTGTTTGTACTAATAATAGTTCTTTAAACTCTTCCTAACCTGAAATCCTGAATGGTCACTTAAAGAAGGCCAGGAAAGGTATCCACAAATAGCCGAAAATGGACTAAAAACTGAAGGGGGCTCGTAGAGCATGACGTCCAAAGGAAAGAAGATAGTAACTACTGGGCGTTCAGATTAAGCCTTGTCCAGCTGGGGTATATTTTAAAACTTCCACGTGCCTAAATTTAGAGAGACCCGTATCGCTGACAGATCGGTGTGTATGTGGCAAACTCCTGGGAATACAGGTACCCTAAAACTACTTCCTGCAAGCTTCACCTAGGCTGTCTTAAAGTGTAGCAGTAATTCTGGACGATGTGGTCTTTGAGCAGGCCACAGAAAGGCATCATGGAAAGTTGAAGTAAGGAGCTACACAATGGAGAATGTTACTAGCGCATTAACAACCAAGAGCATAAACTCAATTTATCAACACAAGGAAAACTACTACTTTTTGCTAAAAAATTGGTTAATTATTAGGAAAACCAGCTTCATTCCTTCAAAGCAAAACTGGAAACAAAATAAAGTTTGGAAAATTATTTTCTTCCTCCCTCCCTGGAAATTTTTTTATCATAATTGCTCTTTTCATCTGTTGCTCATTCAACAGACAACCACCATCAGAGTTAGCATTTAAACCTCAACTAAATACAGATAGTCACATGCTAAAGAATCCAATCATTAGAGTTAATAGCCTTCATACCATGTCAGAGGGCAAGACATACAACACTTTCGTGGACAAGGGTCTAACAACCCGTACCCAAAATGTCAGTTCCAACGATATCCCACAATGCACGGCATGACATCAATTAAGAATGGCAGAACAATAGGAGCCCTTGGCCTGATAAGAACTCTACTTCAACTCATCTATCAAAGTCGCTGGACGCTGTCGGTCATTTATACTTACATTCTTTGGACATTCCAACTTCAAAACACTTCTTGAGCCGGCAGTGTTGGCAGCGATTCCGCGTCACTTTGTTGATGATGCACTTTTGGTCGCGGTGGCATGTGTATTGCATGTTCTTCTGCACGCTTCGTCGGAAGAAACCCTGCAAAGGAGATAATTTTTTTAAAGACAAGAAAGAGGACGACATTATCTTTGTGACACATCTTCTAGACATCAAAACTGTTCTGTCTCGGTTTCAGAATAAATTTGATATACATGATTTCGATCTGTTCATCCTTTTTTTACTAACCCAAATTGTCATCCATTCATGTTTCAGAGGGACAGAAACAGAGTAGGCCAATTCTGTTTCACATGCAAAATTCACATTCTAATCAGACATTAAAACATTATATCAATATTATTCACAATGCCCACCATGGATAAAATGAGTTGAACATTCCACTCTCCCCGGATGAGGATAAAACTTTTGGTATCTACCCTTTAAATGGGTAGTATCTTGTAATTTGTGCATATTTCTCTTATCTCAAGATGTGTAGTAACTGCCCTGTAATAGTAAGACTTTTGTAATGGGAGTAAGAAAAAAATGTCTGGGTGTATGTACCAAAGGCCCCTAAGGTACTCTCTTTAATATCTGTGATATATAAGATACATAAATGTGAGGTTCACTATGCTCTATGTCATATTTTGCCGTGGCAATTGGAAAGAAATCTTCAAGATTGTAACGACACGTTACCTTGCAGCCTTCGCAGGCGCTGACCCCGTAGTGGTATCCGGAAGACTTGTCCGCGCATACAAAGCATGGTTTGTAGACCCTTGGCGGGGGCGGAGGCGACTCGGAAGGGCTGGGATGGGGGAGATTGGGCAGTTGCATCTGTGAAGGAAGGGACGCCGACTGGCCTTCTTGGGGCATCATACAGGGGTAAGGTGAATAGCCAGGTGAATAACTTGGAGGCATCGCTGGATTTAAAATTTAAAAAGAAAAAGAACAAGATACAAGGTTTGAAAACAATATATCACATTTTATTCAAATAAGTAAAATATTCATAGAAATAAAATGCATAAAACCTTTGGGTTATCATGATTAGGTGGCCTATTAAAATATTGGATGAAGCACAACCCTAAGAAAATTAACAAATTTCACATGGCATAGAAAATAACAGGATTTACATCAGAAGATCGAATGTTGTATCCATCATCAACCAGCCAAATAGTAAGCTATAGATAACTTCAAATTGAACCTACTGGAAATGCATGTTGAATGAAAATCAATTGTTTCCAAAGGAATAAACATGAAATAGAGCTCAGAAACCAGCAATATAAAGCTCAATATGAATGTCTACCTGCAAATATATATGTGTATCACACAAACTCAACAACAACCAAACAAATTATGTAAACATGTTATTTTGTTCTTCATGTTTAGACATGATGAGAAGATTTCAAGCCTAATCAACCATTTCCAGGTAAGAAGAAATACTATTTCAAAATCAGTCAACAAAGCTTACTATTCATGTGATTAATTCATGCAGAACATTACCTGATGTCTTTACAAAATACAAATAATATAAAGCGGGTTTTCAATAATCAGTAATCAATTGTGAAGGTAACCTGAACGACATCTTTTTTTTATCATTTACTTGCATGAAAGTTAATGTGAAGGAAATACATCCAACATACCAGCAGGAAGGTGTTTAATTTTAATACACCTGAAGCACTTTATGATTCTCTGTCATACTTTCTACCAGTGCAATCGATACTTTTCCTGGTATGCTGTCTATTTCTGCAAGTAACAACTTTGGCTAGACAGATTTGAAGCTCCCTTCACTGATATTCTAGCCTCTGAAGTTTACTGGACAAAAAGACAAAGACTTGACAGATCGTTGTGCTTTATTATACATGGTAATGAAAATTATGGTAAGGATTTGATTAAAAAAAAGCATCAATGTAAGTTTCTACCTTTACTACATGTTTTCTGCTAATTTCAATAGCTATCCAACATGCTATCATTTTAGACTGTCCAGTCAATGATATTGTAATCATTGTTCATGCATTTGTTCAGAAAATTCTGTAACATTGCAGGAAAGTACTTCTCAAAAGAAGCTACCAAACACAACTTGTCATGCCAGTAGATTGATTCTAAGGAATTGGAAGACACAAAGAGGACTTTGTCATGTTTAAAAAGATGGGATTTGATTGATAATGATGGCCGATAGGTGAAAGGGTTACATGATGTTTATTTTGGGGTATCCTATCGTTTCCCCGACCAACACATGATCACAAATTTATCCCAGATACTTCATTATATTGTCCTCTCAATGAAGAGTTGAAAAGTTGAATCAGATAAACTAGGGTGTTGATGCCATGACTCACATGGGCTCTCAAAACTGAATCAAGTATCAAGCCATCGTCATCAAAACAGACAACAATTGAATTCTAGCAATATCTATCCATGGCGCATATGATCCCTATGCCCCTGATCTGTTAATGAGCAAATTAGTTTCCAGCTATTAATAGTCTCCATGAGATCTAACTAGACTATATTTGTTATAATTTTTGGTCGAAACTCAAAAAAAGCACATCCGATAAATACTCGGGGCATCGATAGAGATAACGACCTTTTACTGAAACCGATATCAATTCACCTGCCTTTTCTCTTTATAACACCTGACAAATATTGCTTATCTAAATAGGTAACATTTGCCTTTGAATAGTTCTTTTTGTAGCATCGGGGAGAGTTTCCCGGTGCTTGCTGACAAACTTCGGTTCCATTTCCAGATCTCGGGCGCCTGAATTCCAAAAGGAGTGCTCCAAACTAGACATCACGTCTCCATCTCCACCAAGCCTTTACAAGAAATTCCTTATCAGAGGTTGGGATGGGATGCAGGCTCCAGGGAACACTCTCGCTCCCTGCAGCCACATTAAAAAAACTGGTCCCTTTCCTCTGTGACGCTTTCCCACCATTCTGCACCCCTCTTCGGAGAATAGTAGGTGCATGGATTCTGCTAGTCAGACAGTCAAGGTAGAAACCTTTTATGGAATGCTTCTATTTGCGTAGGATGTCTATTCTTTCTCTTCCCAACGGTCGGATAAAAATGATTGTTCTTTTCCTCCAGGTCCCCATCAGGCCTTGTGAATAATACTGGATATGAGCTCACGTTTGAGGCATTCCTTGTGCAAAGAAGGAAACCAGATATGAAATCACAATGTTTTATCTAGATCTTCTGGAAGTATAGCTGGTAAACTCTTCTTGAACTTATTTCTTCAAATGTTACATTGTGTCTCGGTGGTGTCATAAAAAATCCTGTTTCCTTGCTGCCTTTTCTTAGGCTCCACACACCCTGGCAAAAAACAACCAAGGGAAATACACTCCATTTGCTTTGGAAATAGATAAACAATATGTGAAAAATCATGGCGCGATCTTTGACTTTCACCATGTCTCATTCTAATTCTGACTACTCCCAAGAGCGAGCTTAAATACCTGCCCTTTTCCCCGCTTTACACGCCCCCATTCAGCACCACCTTAGAAACTATAGCCCCTCACTGAAACATAATTTTTTATTAAAAACAGCTAAAGGACAGATGGATCTGAAGATGACTCCAGAAGATGGATCTCATTATTAAACTTCTTAAACATGGAAGGAAAGGTGTAAAAAGCGGCAATCTTCACCCTGTAACTCTATTTACAACAAAAACAATCTTTTACTTCTATAAATATTTTCAATAAAATATCTTCAGTATTTACAGAGGTACCATTTCATTACATTTTGACGTCAAAGTGAGAGAAAAACAAAAACCTTGGAAAGAGCAAATGCCCAGGCTGATCACAGAGAGATTCTTTACAATTATTATATCGTTCTTTCTCTTTGAAATTCGTATTGCTGTCAGTCAGTAAGAAAACATACTGGTAAGTTGTCAAAAATATATGTAAGAGTACATATCCTTCCCCCCAAATGATGTCACTCATCAGAAGACATGATCACTTTTTATTTTGCAAACATTGTATCCATATTTAACAAACTTTCACAGCCCTATTCATATTTGATGAAGGAATAAATTACCTCATATAGCTATTCTCTTGGTATTGACTTATAAAAGGAATTCAGACCACAATGTTTCCGATTCTTTCAGTGTGGTTTCCAAGTTCATTGTGGTTTCCAAAACTTCATCGATTGTTTGCCTCTCTATGTTTGCTTGAAATGCTCGGTAAAAAGGAAGTGCTTTACAGTTCAAAAGTTTATCACAATACAACCAAGATTAAAACTTTTTCCACCACACTCATCAAATAACATTCTTTTCCTTTAAATTTCCATTTCCAAATAGAAATAGATACAGACAGTGTCAATATCGTAGGTGTCATATTTCTTTGCTGCACTTACAGTAATCTATGAAATATTAAAATGTCATCCCAAATCGTCACCATGGAAAAAACAAAACATGTCATTGATGTTTCCAGCAAATGTACAAGCAAAAAGGATTTAACCTAAAAATTTAGATTCAAGAGGGAATTGTTTAAAAACAAAAAGCTTGGCAATATAGACTTCTACTTCTATAGTAATACTCATCAACGCCTGTTCAGCATCTAGATGAAGGTAAAGCATAGAGTTGTTATATACAGCTCTATGCGGTACAGTTCGGATATTGTGGAGAATTTATCCTGCATTAGATTCTGACCCCCCAAAAAAAAAAAAGTTTAAAAAGTTTTCCTTTTCTCTTTTCTGACAAATCCTTCCTAAATCATGTTCAGGTTTACAAAGTTTTGTAGATTCAGCACTAAGCACCCCCCACCCTCCACCTCTCCATACATCAAGTTCCAATTGCTCCCACCTGTGAATTCAAGCCACTTCCTTTCAAAGGACAAGCTTTTCACTCAACATTTCCTGCACAATCATCAACAAAATTAACATGTTTTCCCCTATCTCACTTCTATTGCTTCTACTGTCTTGCTTTCCTAAATTCTTCTTGAAATTTGGCAGAGATCATGTATTTTTTAAAAGCTCCCATGTGAATTATTACATAATTTATTGACTTTAAAAATAATACTAAACATGTTCGTATCTTCTAACATACCATTTGACCTGTCTATCTATCTCCAATCTGAGCCTCTTATGTAAAATTGAAGCTAATAGAAATATTAGCATCAATTAACATAAGATATGGGGAAATTCTTTTTAACTGAAACAATAATAAATATAAATCTATCTAACTTAAATTTATGAAAGGAATTAAGGCCAAATAGTCACCTACAATAAAATGCAATTCCACACAAAAAATATTAACTATGACTAAATTGACCTTGCAAAGATCAAGGGCGACAGGATATGGCTCAGAAAATTTCTAATGACACATTCCCTTTGTTTTCTTTTATTTCTTACAACTCTGATATGGTATAATTTCCTGTATTTAACATAGCACATGTCAGGAAGGAACACAGCACATTTGAGGAAGGAACATAGTTACACATTATAATAAGCAACGGAAGAAAAAAATTGAATTGATCAAACATATCTGATAACATTTCACTTGCTAGAAATTGTTTAGATGTTTTGTGGTATGCCAGGGGGTGTTTCACAAAGATCCTAAGTTGAACTTATCTCTAAGTTGGACTTAACAATTATGGAAAGCCGTAAGCATCTTTGAAAATATTTTGTAAAAGTTATTTTAAAAGGCATAAAATGTTGATTCAAATCATTCATATTTTCTATTATCAAGGAGATTTCATGTCCTTGATGTGGAATTTATGAAAAGTCTTAAATACTTGAATTTTTGCTTTTGAATATATTTTATTTTAAGGCTACAAATGGCTCTCCATAATGTTTAAGTCCAACTTAGAGTAAAGTTCGACTTAAAATCTTTGTGAAACACCCCCCTGAATAGGGTTCTGAGAAATTAAATATATAACAAGGGTAGTGTGGTGGAGGGCAATGGATAAAAATGACAGAACTAAAATCAACATATAAATGATTGTGCTTAAAGAGAAGGTTGAGTTCTGGTCATGCTATTGAATTGTGAAAGAAATGGTGTGGAAATGATCAGAGAGGTTGATCATCTAGCATATAAGTATTTGTGTGTACCGCAAGGTTCTGGAATCATCAAAATGATAAGAAATTTGGCCCAGTCTTGGTAAAGTTACAAGCACTGTACACAGAAAGATGTATATGGGACTACACAAACACGTGGCATAGAAATCCGTCCCGATTTTTATGCTGTTACATGCCATATTTAGAATGTTAAAGCATTTGAAGAGCCATGCTTTTCAGGGAACATTTTTTATCTGATGTTCTTCCACACTTGCATAATAACAATGATAACGCTCACAAATAATTTTTCACCTCTTCCCAGAACTCAACCTTCTCTTTAAGAAGATCATTAGCTCCCTGACTGTAAACCTCAGCAAAATATATGTCATAAACAGTTTTTAAAAGGTGGGATGAGATCTACAAATCATAAACATGATCACATGAAAAGATTAAAAAGTTTGTTGGAGTATCAAATTACTCAAAGCAGACAAGGGGTTTGAATAGAGTAGGCAAGTTGGGCAACTTAATACAGCTTGAGGCACTCTTTCATGACGTTGTTATAGACGGCCTTCAAGAAAGATGTTTTAGGAGTGAAACTTCTTCGCTTCCTTCATGTTTCAACCTTGCTGATAAGAGGCTTGGCCTCGCTTACATAACATTGTCTTGACTTTGGGCATGTTCACGTATGAGTTATAACCCTACATATTCCCCTGCATGTTGCTTTATAGCATTGTAAAATTGATAATTGTGAACCATCAACAACAAAAAAGATTATCTTTACAATAAGAGATAAGTTCCGTACATACCGTAATCACGATTCTAATGATGCTTTGAACAATCTTTGATAGAGACTGTACAGAAGCACACTGTCTAAGTGCTGACCTGACCTTTGCTCTACACTTTATGTTGTCAATGATATGGGTTATACTTCAGTCACACGAACAAACCAGATACCAGACCCACAACAGACCAATCATACAATTACATCACCCCTAATGGCCAAAATTCAGTCGGTTTGGAGTCGATCGTGAGTCTGTTTGGTGTTGTGGCTGGGGTATTAGAGTGGTAATTAGGTTTGCATGTAGGTTAGGTTTAGGGTTAGCGTTAGTAGGGTTTAGGTAGGGTTTAGGTAGGCCTATATAGTGCTGAGTCTGGGTTGAAGTTTGGAGTTCAGTAAGCATAGGAAACTCAACGCAGAGAAATTGTCACCCAAGCATTTGGAGTAGAACGTTTCTGTAAATGTGAACATGGTACATTTCATGTCATCAAGATCTTGAATCTTGAATCAAGCTACTTTCAGAAGTATGTTCTTAGCCAAAGAATGTTGTACTCTCTTGCCAAGATCGCTAAAGAGGAGAGGAAGCCAAACAAAATTGGCTTTCACAACTTTAAAGCCATGAATATTATCAGGTGTAAAACCGTGTGGTATAATATCTGAATACTGGGTTAATAAACAGATATATGAACTAGATACTGATTTTGTCTTTTATCAGATACGCTTCTTTTTAATCATAAATGTAGCAATAGTATTTTCAAAATCATTGTTAATATTATTAATTGTATCACCTTCAGAATTTTTTTCTACACAATTTCTTTTTTATATTTCAATTTATTCAGGCAACCTTGTCCTTTGTATATGAACTTCCAATAGAAATGTGGCTACCTGTACAACTTTTCATCATGAGATAAACATAAGCCATCATAAATCCATTATAATATCCCACTCACTGTCATACTTTGCCTTTAAATCCAGTAATCCACTTAGACAGAATATTCTTCTTAAAGGTGAACAAACTTTTCAAAACCCACCCATTTTCATAGAAAGTGCAGTCGCGACGTACTGTATATGATTTGTGATGTGCGTTCCGTTTTCTGAATTTCAAATGTTGGCAAGTATGACACTGTATATACCAAAGTTGCTTATGTGATGTTTGAATAAAACATTGGGATTTGGGTATTAATTCGGTCAATGCAGATCCAAATAACATCCGTAACAAAATTAATAATGCCACACATATCAAATATTGAATATCAAATATCAACGAACATTTGTGCGCGCGTGTGTGTGACATTACTTCTGCAAAAAGCATATGCAATGCATCTCATTTGATACATTCAATTCATTCTCTCACTTTATTCCCAACATATCACATACTGTAGGCATCACTTTGGCACAAGTCGATTTTTGCACTCTCACAAACAATGCCTCCTGTTTATCCAAGCGTGAACACATACCACACAAAAATGATACCAAATGATTTGGGATTAAACGCTCTTTCATAAGATGTATAATAATTTACTGTTCATAGATGATATTTAAAATAATCAGCAGTTTTCTAGGTGTAAACCTTTTTTTGACTCACACGGTATAGGTCAATAATTAAAATTTATGATCTGCATATGATGTAGCAGAAGGAGAGATAAGATCATGGCTATGATTAGAATACTGAACTTTCAACAGTTAAAAGAGCCACATGTGGAAAACCATGATAACTATTGTGTCGAAGATTAGAACAATCTTTTGTGAGTACCGACTTTAATACAATGGTCGCCAACTTGGGACCCAGCATATAGGCAGAATCAAAGAAAGAATAGCTCTATCTTACCCCAGTAATACGCTGGCCGTACTCTGTGATTTTCAGACATGGCTGCTTATGAAAAGACTTCAGCAACACGTCAGGACCTCACCAACAAATAAACACATATGTTTTTTCTGAGGCTCAATGGGTATTGCAAACTTCTCCAATCTTTTTGGTTGGGTTAATTCCTGAACTGCGAAGGTCATAAAACCATGACACAATCACTAATACCAGCTCATGCAGGGAACTCCCATGCACGTCAGTAATACAGATGAGATATTTGGATATTTTCTGTCAGGGTGCGTGCAGAAACACAAAGAAAAGTCATCCAAATTCCTGACAACTTGATAGTGGAAGAATAGAACCACAGATTTAACGATGAAAATGAATAAATCCCACCACCCTGTTTAACAAAATCACAAAGGGAATTTAAGTTTTGTAGACTACAACGTTTGACAATGCAACAAAGCTGTGTTTACCATTGTTGGCTATATTGTTTACTAATATTGTTTAATACTAATTCATCAGTTGAGACTTTCTGCAGAGCCACAAGGGAGTTACTTGTAACTGTGTGTTAAAGTACATGGGTTACCAACCTACTGGCTCCAAACAGACAATTTCTTCTGTACCAAGTTACTTTAATCCCAATGGGTGAGGGTGAGGAAATAATAATACAAGCCTTTTCATCCAAATTGATCCATTGTGTTCTGTGAGTAAAATGCTTATATATTCGGTTTGGAGCTAGCAGGGAGTTTACTCAAATACACGTACTTCAACACAGAGTTAACACATTTCTGGCTCCAGACAATATAGCCAAGTTCCTTTATACTGCGTATGCATGGGCCTCTATATAAAACTATTTAAACTACTTTTATCATAGGGCTTCACTGCTCGATGTCACAGAAATATAAAGATTAATTCTCTATGCAAACTATGCCGTATTCACACTTTGTAGCAGATATCAAATGATCATTATCATCAATAATCACCATCAACTAATTGTTTGCAGATTCACCAGCTTGAAATACTACAGATTGACAAAATAAATTTAAAGTACTAGGCCCTAACTATTCATGCAAATAATTGGATTTCGAATTTACTTAGTGTGAATTTATTCATTACAATTCATTGTGATTCCAGAGTTGTTTTCCATCCTGGTGAGCACCATTGATGATTTTTCCTTGCATTCTTTTTTTCACGTGAGCCATTAGAAGCGGGTCAGTTCCTAACCCCAGACCATACCTGGTCTCATCATTCATCTAATCCCTAATCAATCATACTTTGCCCAGGCAAAGGTAACTGGAATGGCCAAGCTAAAATATGACAGGGTGCTGCCCCCTTGAGTTGCATCATGACTTATTTCTTCATTTCATTAAGTTGTCGGCGTTTATATGAGAAACTCATGGTCTTTATTTGTTTATATAATTAGTCTTTATCAATATCTTTCCTCTCCTTTCTACAGGCAGATTTTCACCTATTGAATAACAGAAGCATACCATTCTTTCTCCCCTTGCTCTCTCCTGCTTGACTAAAACAGGCATCCTCCAGCCATCTAAAGTAGACTGAACTTCGCATTATAAACACAGGATATGGCAGGTCACTAAGTTTAGCTATGACTCCCAGACTACATCAACCAAACAACTATACATCAAGGCCAATGCAATCCTATATATGTCACCACATTAGAACAAACCTACAACTGTTTTGTCAATAACTGCACAAATCTGTTATGTGTTTCCATCCTCATCTTGCATCATATCATCCTATCATTGGCCTTGTACTTTGTTCATATCAAAGATACATGGAAAAGTGTTGTAAAGAGTGAACTTTGGCATCCTACATCTAATTTGAACCTGATTACTCTTTCAGCATGAGACAAAATTAACTAAAGTTACAATGATTAATTCGGATCTGTATTTATACATTTCTTGGTATTGAAGGTTTATATAGGTCTATCTTGTACAGAGTTTAACATGCTGAGAAAGTGAGTTTGATAACTTTGTCAAGTATGACTGTATACCAGTACCCCACATATAGCTTTCAACCAAAGTGGAACAGATACATAATAATGAAGTTTACAGAAGAGAAAATATCTGTCCATCATTTGTTATTTTATTTTTCTTTCCTCCTTCATTAACACCTTTCCTTAGGTATGGTGTCAGAGGGCTCTTTCGGACCCCACCCTTTCTCTTCTGATCACATTCCTTCACGTTTGCCTCCCATAATACATTTTCCTTCCTCTCCTAAATGCTACACTTCCCCGCTACAACGTGACTCGTGCTAAATTTAGCCCTTCACGTTCTCTGAGCGGGATCCTGCCTCAAAAGAGGCTTCGAGACCTTTTGCTGAAAAACACCTACAGACTAGTTCTAAAATATCTCACATAAACGTATGCCATTCCAGGTCTCTGATATGTTCATTCTCCATGTAAGTCCAGGAATGATAGCCTAACCCACGTGAGGGACAATTTTGATCACCAACACCCCCCAACTCACCCTCCAAAAATCAAATGGCCTACATTAATTATACCACAAAAATTGCCCCTTTAATTGTGTAATTTTTCACAAGTTGTGACCCCCTCCCTACTTTCACAAAAATCATGGATCTGCCTCTGTTTGATTGGAACTGTATTGCATCTAGAATATTTGCCATATGATACCTGACCTACACTCCCACAGAAAAGCTTTAAATACCTCCCCATGATTGCATGATCAAATTCGACAAATTAAAATACCTTTCATGAATACTCTGTTCCAAGTTTGAAGTTCAAGCCTTGTGTAACAGTCATTTCCACTACTGCAGAAGCCCTAGATATAAAACATTGCTTCTATTTATGTGCTATATACTTGGCATTGAAAGTAAGCCATATAACCATTATAGAATAATCTATTGGAAATGATTTACGTCAAATGCAGGGACACACTTTCTTGTGAACTGAACTGAAAAGTTGTTGGAAAACACCGACATGAATCGAGGAGACCTGAAAAAAGTTAACCTTTCAAGTGAAAAGATTGAAGACCGTTGCTGACTTGCAAACAGATGCCTAACTGATTAACCACAGCGATCTGAATACTATGTGATAGTGCTGAAACATCGGGCAAATTCCACACAGCATGTTTAATTACAGAAATGATTATAACAGTAATATTTATCTTTGTTCATTGAAAATATGAATAAAGAAATTGTCTCAAAAGTTGTAGTAATGGATCTTTTCTTCTCAGAAGCAGATTCTCTTTTTCCAATCAAACCATCAAGACATCATACCAAGATAAAACACATCATTTCAAATAACAATCCCTATCCTCATAATGATTGAATTCCCTATTGCGTGTGAATTGATAATGAAATTGAAATGAGTTCCCATTGTACTTGCACAAAAACAAATTTATACTGAATTTATCATGTGTTTTATATCTTTTTCTTGTTAAGCATGAAACCATAAAGCCTTATCATGACCTCAGAATGAGATGGAGCTAGATCTAAACGAAGTGAGTTATGATCGTCGCTACTTTGTTTGATATCATTAAAATCAAATTCAAAGCCTTCTTTTTATCTTAAGGCAATGGATATTTTTGCATTTTGTCTTCTTGTATAAAATAGTAGGCCTATATTCTCATTATTACAAAATTACTGAATGACAATTACATATAATAAGATAATAAACCAACAAATATTTATAATACGTTGTGTTGCAGCAAGGCTAAGCCGTGAGGGGTAGCCCCACCCAGCCAATTCAGTTCTCATCGACAATGGCCATGGGGCTTGATCCAAGGCCATGTGCTCTCACTCTCTCTCTCTCACTCTCTCTCTCTTTACTACACAATACCCAGCCATCCAACAGAGCCTAATCACAGAAAGGTCGCACGAGGTCAATGTTCAGAGCTGACATTATCCCAACCAGCTGTGCAAATGCCATGCTCTTCATGTCTTACCAGTTGAACACAGACAGGCAGCACCGAGGCAGTGCGGCAAAGGTCCCATGTTTTTGCAGTGTCTGCTGTGAGCAACTCCCTTGTGCTTTACGCTCTATGTGCATCTATTCCACGTACCTACAGAAAGTATGGCATTACAGACTGCCCCACACTCAGATCCAAGACAGACTTTTATTCTTTAAAGCTTTTGCAAGCTCTTAAACAGTGATGAATGGTCAAATAAAGATATAACTGAAAATTAATTATATTAATAAAAGCCCATTTCTATCACCTTTAAGTTATTTCCAGCAAAAAAAATGTCTTTCAATTGTAGGACTATTTTTGTCAGGAAGATTGTATCATATCTGTATTACTAATGTACCTTCACATTCTATAATATTAAACCCAATGCCAAATTTTTAATTCAGTTATAGAAACCAATCCCTGGAGCTCATCAACAACGATGGCTTAAAGTTCTCCCATCCCATCGGTCCTTCATTACCCATCCCTCTGCCGCTCACCAATATTTGTGCCACCAATAAAAACCTGCGTTCCAACAATACGGCCCACACATACACTCCAAACATCTGAAAAATGCCAGACGGTCCATCGACCGACCGTAAGATGCAGTCTTCTGTCTGGGTTAGGTTGATATCATTCACTCCCTAAGCAATGTTCTCCCAGTCTTTCTCATACTATCTCCATTCTCATCCTGAGTATTAACCTCTATTCCTATCTCTATCTATCTATCTATCTATCTGTCTATCTGTCTATCTGTCTATCTGTCTATCTGTCTATCTGTCTGTCTGTCTGTCTGTCTATCTGTCTGTCTGTCTATCTATTTTTTCTATCCTCTACTTCTCCCTCTAGTGAGGTATTTAGAAACTATTTCTAGGTATTTCCAGGTACTTCAAGTGGTAAACCTCAGAATAATACACTGTACCATTAACCAGAAAAAGTACATTCATAGGCAAAAATTGTTTGTCTGTTTGTCTCTATATCTACTTTCCATCTTTATAGCTTTCTTTTGTGTTTTTCCAACCATCGCATGATCCTCTGAAATTATATGCACCTAAATGGATAACATTGAAAATATCTTTTTCAGAATTTCATGAATTGCTACATTTCAGAAATTGGTTTCCAAACCCTTCTTTCATCCAGAAAAATATCTAAAAAAGCTATAATGTCATGATTCATAACAGCTTAATGTACCTCCCAATCAAAAGCTATTGTGAGTAAATGGAAAATAAGTTTGGTGATATATTCACAATGGTTTCTTTCGACAATGCAAAGGCTTTTTTAGCATGTTTGATGTGTGTGGCTCATTACACATCTACAGGTCTTCTTGTGCGGAAACTATGGCCAGAATTACGCCTGAAAAAGACAACAACAGCCCAGAAAGTCGCTGCACTTGACACCACATTGGACAAAGGATGTCAGGAAGGTTCAATCTTCAAAACAAGGATCTCTGTAGCTCTTTTCTTATTGTCATTCCTACATTGTACATAAACTATTTTGTTGTGTGAACTTAGAGGGCAAACATCGGATCTGTGCAGTGAGCCCATATATCTCTTCCAAGTTTTCTTCGGAAGGAAGGAAAAAAACACAACAACCATGAATCATGTCCAAAGCTGTAAAGTGGTGGCAACACACAAAACACTGCACAAAAATAGACACGACACTCTGTATGTGACTGTGTGGTCCCTGTGTACAAAGATTCTGATTGGGCCCATCATTTCGTGCCCCTATGCTTGATGTATTCCAACACCCAGGGGGTATGAATCATTTTCTAGGGAATATGAATTCATATTTCATATACCTCAGATTCAATAGTCCCAACAGTAATTTATCATTCTACTTCAGCTTTATTCATAATCCTGCTTTTATGAGCATCAATAAGTATTCCAATCATCGTGCCCAGACATGATTTCACGACTGTCTGCTACCTATTGTTAATATAAACTGAGATAACTAAAGAGCATTATGTAGTATGACAACTTCACAGATTTTATGATATTTAGACGATAATTCCCTGCTACATGTATAAACATTTTTATGACAGTCGTAGCAATTCATCAGCATTATTAACTGACACCTACAAGTTATGGCAGTAATAGTAGTAATGAATGAATTATGCTGCTGCTGCTGCTGCTGCTGATGGCCATGACAACATGACAATTATAAGTTTTATGATGATGATGGCGATGACGAAATGACAATTATAAGTTTTATGATGATGATGGCGATGACGACATGACAATTATAAGTTTAATCTATTTTAAACAAACACTGGCTCATGAAAATACAATACTTCCACCATGTAGACAACATTGGCCTAATGCTGCCGTGGAAACACAACAGCTGGTTAGAGAAGGCAACATATCTCTGAAATGTTGTTGTTTACACCCATGAATGGATATCATCAACCTTACCCAACCATGAAACAAACAAACATGATAATTTCATCCGGACTAAATTCTATAGATACACCAAATGACAAAAGAAAACAAAACAACAAAATATAACTTGTATTTCCTCTGTAAGGTGCGACCTGACAAATCCCAAAGATATCACATTTCTTTCCCACAACACATCTTGTAAACTTCTCTGATACAATTTCCATTTATTCTTGCAGATCTTGATTCCCAGACGAGATCAATAAATGTCCTACTTTTCATCAAGTCACTGCCTTAGACCTTGCCCTCTCTCTACTTTATTCATCCCTCAAGCCAGATTAAAAAATGTAGAGTCCTTCAACTGGTTTTTTGGAACATGGGATAAGAAAAGTATCTTTTAAATGCTGTAGGTGGGACTATGTATTCTAAAAATGAGAGAAGCATACTGAAAATCAATTATTTCTGCTTTTCAACCCCACTCAATTAATCTCGCTGAGAGATATTGAACATTCATTATTCATTTCTACTCCTCGCCAGTGTATGAAATCCTCCTTTCCATATCTGTTCTGCTTTTCATCACCTGGTATTTGTTCCGGCTGAGGAACATTTCACATTATCTTTTAATTCCACTGATAAAATTCTACTCATAGAATATATTTATTATTTTTTATATCCAAGCATGTCTATCCTATTTCTCAAGTCAAATGATTGTTTTCTTATTCTTTTATCCTTTCCTTGACAATATTCATCGATCTTTAATAATTCAGTTCATCTTGATGAACACTTAATTAATTGTTCTTAATTATTCACCCATATACATGTGCTCAATTTGTAATTTGTTCTAGGTTCTGTCACTGCCATTTATTTATTTTTTACCCACTTGTTTCCTTTCTCACCCATCTCTGACCTACATCCGCACATTTTCCTTGTTTCATTTCAGTTGAATCTCCGTTATTCCCCTCAGCGCAATCATAATATATACCATCTTCTCACTTCATCTTTCTTTCTCTCTCTCTCTCTCTCTCATTCTCTACCACTCTCTTTCCATGTCATTCTCTCTCTCTCTCTCTCTCTCTGTTATTCTCTCTATAACTATGTCATTCTCTACTAATCTCTCTGTCTTTCTCTCTGTGTCTCTCTCTCCATCTCTCTTTCTTCAGGCATTGTCCGACATCTCACGACACCATCACCATGGTTGTCAAGCCTATTTTTGAACAGCATCACTCTGCATTATCATAGAACGGAAACTAGGTCAAGATAAGCAATCGCCTTGATGACCTGTGTGCTCCATGCAGCATCTGGTCAGACAAAAAAGCACGAAAATACACCATCTTTTGAATATTCATGAGATGAGAGCTGTGGGGTATCTCCTTCATGATGGATGAGAGAGAACTCCCTACTCCAAATGCCACGGATCACAGGCTTTCCACAACCATGAATTTACGGAGCTGCGGCATCAATGCTTGGAAACTGGACCACTATACTCATCTCTCTCTCACTGGAGAATTTCACCAGAGAAACTCCAGGCTGTGTTCTGTGAAACCTATGCACAGTCACTCGCTTCTTGCCCATTAAGTTCTCATTGCTTTACAAGGATTGCTTTCTAATGGCAATTTCCTTGAGGAATCCAAAAGAGGATTGTCAATGGAAGATGGAGAATGTATAAGCAAATTTTTACGATATCGGTGTAAAGTATGACATTTCCACTGTACACTTGCAATGAAAGCAATACCTTTTGAAATGGAAACATGTATTATCATCATGAAGATCAAATCTCATTGATTACATCAGTTCTTGAGGAAAAAAATTCTTCATAAAGGATCTATCAACATTAGCATCAATCATTGAAATGAACTTGAAATTCTAATACTGCAAATAAAAACACAAGCATATTTGGATAACGTAGATACTTCTCATCAGGTTTGACAATACTAATGGGAGAGGGAGATGAAAGTCTCCATCAACATTTGCCAAGTGCCCTCACATTTGGCCAACTCTGCCCTCCCTTCTCCCTAATGGCAAGAGATACACAAAGGAAGCCATTTTGTCAATGTCACGGAGGAAAATGTCATAAAATATCTCACATTCTTCCTCCTGCCCTTGCTTTCCTAAAAAGGACTTCTAAGTTTTTTTTCTGCAGCATGCATAATTATCATTATCAAAGATTGCCAATTTGATTTGACAATCTGCTTATGTTCAGTCTTATTACAGCTTTGGCAGGGGAATTGAGTTGGAAGCGATTACCACAATGTTGATTTCACCCTGTCTCTCCTTCTCTGTTTATTAACTTGCAGAGCTAAAACTGCAATTCTCATATTCAGAATTCTGATTTATGATTTTCAAATATTCTAATGAGCTTATAATATTACAGTACTGGAGAGGTGGGGGATATAATGGAACATAATCTCGGCATTAGTTCTACTATCAATGCTATTACTGAATACTGTAAGGAATGTTTGTTCTACATGAAGTTGGCATTGGATAACATTACCTGAAATGCACATGGTTTTATTGCATCGATATCATGCATTATCAACTGATAGTAATGAATATTGGATTATCAGATGGCTTGAATATTGACGTTTTCATCCAGACAGCAGTTTTGTAAGGTTGCCGATTTCAACGATAGCCCACACAATCAACAATGTGTTTGCCATAAGATAGAAGGATACCCTAAACCAATTTTTCAATTCTTATTTTACACTTTAACAGTAGAATATTAATAGTCTAAAAACAGTTTCTAAAAACTGTAAAACCGTAGTTTAAGAAACCGATCAGCAGACTGAAATTACAACCTGGCTTGGTGAGAAAGAACATGTTAGAATGGACTAATTTATCTTCAAAGCATTCCTTAGAAAGTCAAGAAAAGAAATGCCAGATCAGAAGGATTAAGTTGAATTTGAATCGAGAGAGGGAGAAGGGGTAGGTATGAATTTCTGTATCCACTAACTAAATGAGATGCTACATGCTTTCTCATTGCATTTCCAATAAAATTTTTAAAAATATGCCTTGTCAAAACTGTGCATTCACAACTACCACTCGTGTCCAAATATAGCTTCCGTGTATTTTCCCTCTTTCCTCCCGGTCTTTCTCTCTTTGCCACGTTAATTGGAGGCCTGGACGTCAGCCAAACCTTGCCTGCTTGCGAATTCATCAATCAACCGGCTCTCTAGAGCTCCCTCACGCAGGCTTCTCACAGCCAGCCTTCTCTCTCTCTCTTCTCGTCGTCCGTCGCATGGTATTCTCTTTAAATCCACGTCTTTACCCCCCAGAAATGGTGAAGCAGTCGGAGGAGGTAAACCAGTTCACTTTTTGCCTCCGTAAGACCACCTAAGTCTCCATACTATGAACAAAACCTTCCCTCAATCTCACCTTCCTTTAACCCTTTAAAGATGGTTCGATCTTTGTATCATTTGTATCTTTGTATCTTTGTATCATTTGTATCTTTGTATCTATGTATCTTTGTATCTTTGTATCTTTGTTCTATTTCCAACTGCTTTTCCCCAATTTCAAATTTCAAGTTGACTCGTATCTTCTTTGTTCAATTTCCCACTCCTCTACACATTTTCACCCATATGACTACCACATACATATATCGTCATCCATTTTCAGGACATAAACAGGGGGTGACTTCTTCTTGACCACTGATAAAATAAGGGTCCTAAGAGTTTAATAGCTAGCAATCCAACAGCATTTCCATTCCAAGGCATTATTAACCCATTGGATATGATTTGATATTGGTATATCACACATTTTCCATAGGCTCCAGCTGGACTAATCTCAGTCTGCCTTCAAGGGGTTAACATTGGTGTAGTGGAGTGGTACCACTTCGCATGACATCTCCATGCTCGTAATGATTGATGATATCGCATTGCCGCTCATTCATTCATTCATTTCACAAGACCAATATGAACCCCTCTCTCATTCAGACTGGAATCATGGCATGGCTTATACATGATGTAAAAGGTCAGGGTATACAGACTGTGAGATGTGAAAGGTTACTAGTCTCTATGCATGCTAATGCAGTTATACCCCATCAGAACCCCCTCTGGCAGTTGTCTTGCTAAATTTATCTGACATTTTCGTTTGGCCCTGTTGTAGTTTCTGCTGGCTAGCTGCTATTATTACTACCCTAGAAACTTTGGGAACAATGCATTCATGACTAACAGCAGAGCAAAAGTTCAAAGATGTGGGTCTTGTAATTTAAAGTGAACATCTATCTTGATCAGAAGGATTTTAAATACACTAGTTACTAGAGGTAACACATTTTGATGAATAATTAATGAAAACAACAATCATTTGACTGAAACTTTCAAAGTGAATCCTATACTTTGAAGAAATCATAAATCTTAAAGAAAAGAAAAGAAAACAGAAGCAATCTATTTTCAAAAGACATCTTCCTTTTGATACCCAATTTTTATAGTCAAATAGAGGTTCTAGAAATATTAACTCATCAGGGTTGACTTCACTTTCATTTGATACAAATTCCACTTGGTTTGAACCCATGCAGTCTTCAAAGGGTTAAATCGAAAAAGAGGAACTTCTTTCTACCTCATCCATCTAAAAATACTCTACCATGACAAGTTATTAGATAGGACTAGTGGATGCTCGTGATAGAAGAGAGCCTCTAAAGAGGGTAGGGCTAGCCTTACATTTTTCCTTCATTCTAACTATCTTCACTCTTCACTCGGCGACTATTTTCAGATCGGGACTCTAAGCATATGATTGCCCTGACCTTTCTCTCAGGAAATATCATTTTTACCGTTCTAGTAATTGTTTCCAAAATTAATCGCAATGCGCCTACAGCGACAGCAATCGTACATTTCATGTGCACGTGTATAATTTCATCAAAGAAAATCAGCCTACGACCGAACTGTCTTCGCCTTCTCTGATTTCACTTTTCTTGAGTAGAAATGAATTGTCATGATATTTATGAACTTTGTGTGATATTGAAATGTGCCAAAATAGCCAATGGAAGTAAAAATAAACTACTGTTTATATAAAGATGAGTTGAAACCTTGTAAGAGGTCGTAGGAAGGTAAATGAGCATTACATTTACAAGGTTGGAGAGCAAACTGAGCAACAACAACAAAAAGGGGCCTAAAATGTCAGATTCAGGCTAGTTAGTGCGTGGGGAATAACTATTTTAAGCATGTATAAACTTTGGCTTGTTGTTATTTGTTCAGATTTCATAAGCCTCAAGATGGCAGTTTCTTCAATTTGTACAAAAGATACAAAGACAGAAAACGTTTGCCTCATAGCTATGATGAAAATATATGATACAACCTTAAATTACAGGACCTTGGCAGATTCCTCTTATACCATTTAGATACCAGAATGTTGCTTCTTCATCGCCTTTGTTGAAACAAAGCAATATACCCCTGGGAGGCCTGGGAGGAACACAGGTGATTGGGCACAAATACTATCATATTTATGAGAAGAGGATCCTATAGAAGTGAGAGAAAAATTTGAGGAAAACAAAAAGAAAGATGGAAGAGATGATTACCTCCTTGTTGCATATTGTTGTAGTTCATAGACATAGTGGGATCCATTTTACTGGGTTGTAAAAGCTCTTTCAAAGCCGGTTTGCGAGCGAGTTCTTCTTGTGCTTTGCGGTGATACGCTGATCCTGCAGTTTGTGTTGGAGGAGTAGCGAACACCGTTGGAATGCTTGACGAACGAGCGGTGCCTGAACACGAAGGCAGCGATGAGAGCGGCGGCAACGTCGATGAGGATGATGATGACAACGACGACCCACTTGGCAGATTATGCCCTAGATGCGGTGAAGTAGGCGGTGGAAAGACGTGGAACAACGACGAAGATGGTGATGGCGAGGCTGTAGACGATGATGATGATGATGATGATGTGCGTGGTGCCTTCTTTTCTATCTTAAATTTAATATGTGCCCAGTTGCTTGCTGGTGGGCTACCTAGCGATGATGTCGACGGCGATGGAGAGGGTGAAGATGCCGTTGATATCGACGGAGACGATGGTGGTAATAATAAAGTTGGTTTTACAGCTGTCGATGTTGAAGGTGTGCAAGACACTTGGGGCTTGATGTCATCTTGTTCCGTCGACAATTGGTTGGATGCTGCAATATCATACAAGAACAAAGAGAACAAAAATAACGGTTAGAACAAATAAACATTGCATAGAGAGACAATTAAGAATCTGTTCCTTAGTTCGATATTCACCAGTGCAATATCTGCTTAATGTATAAAGAAATAATATGTTATGTATTTAAAAATAAATCAAATAAATAGCGAAGAATTGGTAAAAAAACAAGAGATTTATAAGGAAATCAGATAAAGAAATTATATATTTGCAGAAAATCGCAGATATATAGTGTAAACAGATTCAATTTTTCTCTGGCTTTGTATATTTGGAGTCAACATTTGAGCTACCTATGTAATGTTTAAGAAGTTTAAGGACTATTCCCACATATGTAAATTATATTGTGACAGAAACATATACAAAAACAAGTCACAAATACAGCAAGATAAAGATCAAAACAGAGAAAGAGAGACTGAAACAGAGACAGAGAGAGAGAGAGGGAGAGAATGATAAAGGAAGAGAACATGGAAGAGGAAGGGAGAGAGAGATAGAGAGACAAAAAGACAGAGAGAGAAAGAGACAGAGGCAGACAGACAGACAGAGAGAGAGAGAGAGGTTAAATCTCATCTTGACCAGGATGTGGGTCAGGTTGATGACCTCTTCTTAGACTTGAGAAGAATAAACAAAATTCTTTCAGAGAGAGAACAGATTGATCTACCCCCCTCTAAGGACAATCACACCTAACTCTGTATAATGCACTACAAGCTTGTCTTCAGGGACCTCTTTGGATTCGAGGACAGTGCCTTGAAGCGTGGCTCAGAAAGAGAAATTTGGCGCAATTTTCAGGTCACTCCCACCTTGCTCTTTAGCAGAGGGATACTCAGACTGTCAGCTAAATAAGCTGCTTTACACATACTATGGAAGCCTTGTGGAAATTAAATACAGGTCACATTCTAAATAGCCATGGTTGTTATTTTCAAATTACCTTGTAATGATAAGATGATATAATGAAGACATATACATAGAGGCAATATTTTCAAGGTTCCCTCTTTTGGAATAAATGCTTCCATTTTACACTTTACAGATAATCTTTAAAACATAAATTAATTTCATTTCATGCCATGACTGGTACCAGAGTTCTGAGCATAATCAGAATAATTCTAAAAGTGAACATATCACTTCATAACAATTTGATATCAATACAAATGAATTATAGAAATATAATGCAATATTGAACTTTCAATATGCATTACAAAACTCCTTTTTAAATGTCAAGTGCGAGATATCATGTGCCCGTCATCTATCAATTATGTCAATTGAAATGTAAGCCTATGTAAACCCAATTTAACTATAATAAATTGGCTGATGAGTGCAAATGCGTTCATGTTATGGTATAAAGGAGGGCATGGGTAATTGGGAGCAGTGGGTAATGAGGACTTCTTCCAGAATCTTAAGTGTTTCTCATTTATGGGGGCTCCACTTGGCCACTGTGATTTCTATGAATCTCATCCCAGTCTGATTTACTCAAATTGACGTAATAAAACACCCACGAATCATGCAAACAATCAAGAACAATGATCACCTTGTACTTAAAGGGATACTTGAGTTTTGTTGCAGAGGGCGCTACACAAAATATTTAGTTGTGAGATAATGGAAAACTGAGTGTCAAATTTGAAAGAATATACAATTTAAATGATAAAATCATCTTTGTTTGATCGGTTCAGAGACGGCTGAAATATCCATCAATATAACCATTTCTAATATTTGTGGTGCCCCACAATATTTGGTAATTTTGAACCAGCCATTGAAAAACAAGAGCCCTATACGTTTTATTCCAGCCAATGCCAATATTGGCTTTTTGTTTGCTTTTTCGTGTTGGTTATAATACGCACAACCAGCCGGCCCGTGTATTGTTATTATTAATTAATTAATTAACGGTTACCAAATTTTTTTAAAAGTGGAGCTGAATTGGTATGATCTTATTCAATCTAAATTCACACATTTTGGGGTCTAAAATTACCTTCATAGCAATTTCAGGTTCTAAAAGTGCACTAGAAATGTCATAAATAAGAAAAAGAGCAATAACTATGCACTTTGAAGGCATTTGCTGTCTTAAACAAGAACTCAACTATCCCTTTAAAGTATAATCGCTAAAACATCATTTACGACAGAACTATAAACATATGCCAGTGACATCAATTTTGGGTTATCGCAAAAGAGAATGTAGGTCGCGCAAATAACAACGGTATTCACCATCCCAACCTCACGACTCACACGTCTCCCTGCTTGCATTAATGACAGAAACACATAAGACGGGTGTTATTCAAGAGAGTTTGGACTTTGTCCTCCCATCTTAAAGTACTGTAGGTCGTCACCTAGCTGTACAACTGCTTCTTTAATCTCTATCTCTGTTTAACGTGATCTTCTGAAGAATATTATACTTAGCTTGACTCACCTGTAAACTAAACTCAACTCACCACAATTATGCTTCCCCAACTAGGTATACAGAAGCAGAAGTTGTAAACACTCAACATTTTGGCAACATTTTCAATCCCCTAAAATCCCTTGCCATGTACAGCATTCAGGACCCGACACCTATTAGAGTTACTGGCAACTACTGGTAACTACCTCACTGGGTATACCTCAAATGACTTCTACAATGCTAAACAATGTGCATTGTCCAAAATGGCTTTGTGTACTTTTACATTTCTGCTATAAAAAAAAAAAATCTTCCCACCCATCCAGTCTTTACATTAGACCAGAAGGATTATAAAAGACGATTTAAATTTTAAATCTCTTTGACGAATACCGACTCTCTTGATCAAACCCGTAAATTGGTTGTGAAGTCTATGTACTCATATAATCGTAATAGTGAACTTCCCTTTCTCCCATTTTTTAGCAGATTCATCGAACCAAATTACACACCAAAAGGTTCTTCATTGCCTATCGCTGTCCGCCTGCAATTATACCATTATGGCCTTTCATTGGCATTAGTTGTAGCGGTCTTTTTTAAGGCATCTGATGACAATGACGAATTAAAAAGAACAAGTTAAGACAAGGATGAGAGGAGCAACTAGAAAACAGATTAACAACATTTCTTCTTGAAGCTCCAGAGGATACATATTTCCAAGAGAGTAAATTCCTGCACCTTGCCTCATAGCAAAGCCAATCTTTCTTATTGTCTGCTATCTTAATTGGGGGACCTTCTACAAGCACAGCTAAGACCACATTACAATGAATATCAGCTTCAATCCAAGGACATACATCTTTAATGCTACTTCCAAGAATCTTTTCCATCAAACTCGACCTAACAATGTCACATTGCAAATCCTTTTATAATTGATACATGTCTGGCAATATCTCATGATAGATATCGAGAGGATTAAGAAGATAATGTGTTTTACATTTATTATTCATGATGGTTTATAGAGGCATATAAAACTTCTATACGCCAGAAAAATATTAATCTGTGCATTTCAGGATTTGTATCAAAACAAGATTTGAAGTCTGGCTACAGTCTGAAAAATCAATTCTTAATATTTCAACAGCACTCTGCTTTAGATTTTGATGTTTTCCTGCTTCAGAATGTGAATACAATTTGTTTCCCTCCAAATATCATGATCAGCTACAAACTAGAAAAGTCATTTCAAAGGCTGTCATTATCCCAATTCAGATCAAGCCAATCAAGCAATCTTTTGTTTTTTCCTCCAGAAAATGATGTTTGGAGACTTTGGACATGGAGGCTCAGACATTTTATATTCCATGGCTAAATGAAGTGAAATATAAAGGGATCCGGTAACTTTGTCTCAGATTCTGAAACAAAATCCTGGATTTAGCTCATAGTGCAATGATGATTATAAACCTTTAGGTCAGTCCGGAACCCTATGACTTTTACAAGCCGATCGCCTGTCTGATTATCAAGATATTTATGATTGGAAATCGAAACCAAATTTTGCGTTTTCCTAACCGTTTTCATACACTACAGTCTATTGGGCAAAACAAATATGGTAAAACTGGTCACTCGAAGATTTTTCCTTTTTTGAGGCACTTCTTGATCATTTTGAAGCGCAATTTTTTTTAGGGCTTCAATATTACACCATATCACAGACACTGATAACACGTAGGACCATGCATATCAGATTTAACATTGTTAAATGATGCCTTTAAGGCTTGTTCAGATATGACACTGTAAGTTAAACCACCACAAAAAAAACCAGCCTCAAGTTATTTTCAATGTGTAAATGAATGGCAACTGCGCGCTACAACAAAGGTCCTGTGTTCATTCACTTAGCTCTGTGTTATACAATACAGAAATGTGAAGTGTATTACATTTTACGTCACCATGCTCTGGGGGGTGTTTCACAAAGATCCTAAGTTGAACTTATCTCTAAGTTGGACTTAAGAATTATGGAAAGCCGTCAGCATCTTTGAAAATATTTTGTAAAAGTTATTTCAAAAGGCATAAAATGTTGATTCAAATCATTCATATTTTCTATTATCAAGGAGTTTTCATGTTCTTGATGTGGAATTTATGAAAAGTCTAAAATACTTGAATTTTTGCTTTTGAATATATCTTATTTTAAGGCTACAAATGGCTCTCCATAATTTTTAAGTCCAACTTAGAGTTAAGTTCGACTTAGGATCTTTGTGAAACACTCCCCTGGTTTTTGTTGTTGTCATATGTGAACGAACCGTTATTCTCATAGTTCGATCATACAAAGTGTGGTAGGTTTTCATCAAAATAGTATTGAAATGAATGATCAAATGTACCATTTAAAACAAAATTAAATATGAAAGTTACTGAGAGGGGCAGTTTCGTCAAATCAACTGTGTTACAAGCACCTCTTCAGGTCTGGTTTTTAAATAATTTCCTAACTGTTCTCTCTTTTTCTCTCTCTCGCTCACTTTAACGGCTTTTCAAATAATAGCATTATTGTTGAATGTCTCATTAAAGGCACAATGCAACATTGATGTCTTCTAAAAGGAAAAAAAAGGGGGAGACCTTTTAATGTGATTAATTAGGTCAAGTATTCCCATTTATAATAACTTTAGCCATCTGTGAGTTTTGTCAAAGAGTATACTGCTTTCAGTGTTTAACATCAGATGTTGTAAGATGTCCGTATGGAGCAGGATTTTCAGACGATGAATCTCTTGAATGTGATTTTCTTTAAAATGTGCTGAAGGTCTTGTGAACACTAGCTGGGTTTCCTTTAACATGAGAGACTTCATGACACCATGAGGCCTGGTCTACGCAGGAAACACTGAGATTTCCTCCCTACTTCATGCTCCCGTTTAGAGCTAACTTTGGACCTTTATCCCCATAGAGGAGTGCATAAGGAAAGCAAACACGGTGATACGAAAGTGTTTTCAAAGTAAACTTGACAAGACCATCCTGCATTCCTACCTTGTGCTCTTCTTTTTCCACATTTATACATGACAAAGATAATACTCATGTAGTATTACACATTATATCATGGAACATAAACCTTGTTAAACTACAGGCCTAAAGTTGCACAGAATCAGGGTCGACACCTAAGAAAAATCATATTCCAAATCTGTGATTTCAGTCCAATTGATCACATAAAATTAATGCAAATCACTGATTGAAGTAAATATCAATATTCAAATCAAAAATATTTTTTTGCAGGGGGATGGGGGAGGGGGTGTTTGTGTTTTTTCACTACCGGGCAAGAGGCGTTTACCATAGCAGAGCATGACAAATGCACTAGGAATTTACAGAAAACATCACCTAAGTTAATAGGCATATTTTGTCTGAAAGCTCTTTGTAGAGTCTAACCAAAAACAGAGAAATAGGAGTGGAGCGAAGACCTTTTTTTGGGAGCAACGGAATTGAATGACCCACAATATGAGAAAGAGTAGACATACACCAGTCTGTTCTATTTCTCTCTTGTAATCATAAGGTCAAGGCTTGGCATAGATTTCCCATCCATGCATTCAATTTGCTCACAACTTTTCATCAAAATTGGTTTGTTTGTGTGCATGGCGTAATAGCAATTTGCGCTCACACAATACCATCCAAAATATGCAATGATTGGTGGAAAAAGTATTGCCAGACAAAAATAACAATATAAGGTTGTATTCTCTTTTATATGTAAAGAGTAATTCAAAGGTTCCTTTGCTGTGATAGTAATGAAAGTAATATTATTGTTTAACTAGTATCTGTCACAAGTACCTCATCTCAGATTGCAAATGATAAAAAAAACAAAAAGTATCATATGATGCCTCACGTAAATCTGTTTTTGTTTTCTTCCAATTTTCTCTCTTTGGGTAGGATTCAGAGATTTGCTAGTCCCCTGCAGGGCCCTAACCAAATGTATCAGTGACCTTTTCATCAAATGTTGACTCAATGGTAAATGTGATTGAAGCAGTTGAAATATAAATGCAATAAAATGGAATCCCACATCTCGCCTTGAACTGAAGAGTGCTGGTGACATTAGTGATTGAATTGTGCACATTTCCTCAGCCAATTACAATTTGCGTTATCTCATGTATAAATAACACAACCTTGACCTCGTCAACACAGTGACAAATTCAGTCCTTTAACTCTTCCTCCGCTCAGCAAAATCCACAGCAAAATATAGTCAAATCCTCTGCCGAAATCAGAGAGCCTCGTTTTAAGTAAGATCAGGGTGAATCATATCATTTCTAGAGAATCCACTTCAAACTGGAAAGGAGAATGAAAGCAGAGGCAGATATAATGGGCAAACATGGCCTTGTGCCCCCCTTTGAAAACCAATTGGCATGCTGTAACTACAAAATGTTCAAAAAGGCCCTTTTAATTTTTCAATTTTTCAGAATTAAAAACCCCTACAAATCCTGGATCAACTCCTAAATGAAGTATAGGGCAAAATTATGATCAATTATCAATGACTAAGCTTGAGTAATGCATGATATTTATATAAAAAGGGGGGGGGCGGGGTATTTAAAAGTTTGTAAATTTTAACTTAGTTTATTAAAAAGCGAGACTTGAAACTTTTTATTTTATTTTTAGCATTTAATTTTGGACTTACATAACCATCCTTCCCACAGTACAATCATTTTGTGTTATTGGGTAAATTCATACTCTGCTCATTCAAAGCATTACCACTAAACAGATGGTATAACATTTTGTAGCTCTTATCTTTTTTCATGTCAGACTACAAAAATAATGATTAAAATAGAACTATAAAAAAGTGATTATACCTGTCAGCTACCTTGAAAATAAATGTCCATTCATCATAAAGAAGTAAACCAACTCAACCCCAATCTTGAGCAAATATGTACTAGAAGAGTCCAGATGCCCTTATTTATTATGATACTCAATTGCAGCTGTATATTGACATACTAAGTTTTAAATACATTTATACGACACATATCTAAAAGTCCACATATATTACCAACCTCAACAAATATCACTGGCCTGAATTGACCACATAGTTCGTCTGGAAATTATATCAAAGTAAATAGAAACTATGACATGCTCATAAACTCAAGCATGTAGAAAGCTGATTAAATATGGGAATCTTATTTTTTAAAAAGGTCACTAACCTACAAAAGAAGGGAGTGACAATGATTGCCCCCTAATAATAAAATACAGCATAAATGAATTTAAAAAAAACAATATATCTGTCATTGGAAAGTAATGCACAAAATCGCTAAATACAACAATTTGACTAAAGAGCTGCCCACCAAACAGAACTTGATTTTTTGTTTCTGAGGTTATACATCCATAATATGCCAAAATTATCTGAGAACTGCAAAGAGCCCCCTTGTAAAAAATAGTTTTTTTATCACATAAATACCAGTAGATATCAGCATATGGGACTGAGACACAAGAATGTTTGTTTGACATAATGATAGCGTACAAATTGTAATACGCTGGTGCAAAGGATCATCATGAAATTCCTTGCTAACATAAAAGGTAATGCAATTGTTACATACTAGAATTAGCATATATCATAAAGAATACCAAAAACCTTGCGACGAGAATTGATGATTTACTGTCAATTTTAATACAATTATTCTTTTCACCAAGTTGAACAACCTCATAATATTTCTCCTGGGATCATATATATATACATGTATATATATTTCTTTCTTCATCTCACTTTGTAAACTTTCTTTTAAAATATCCATTATATCAGACAGCAAAAAACAGACAGGTGTTTGTGTGTGCGCGTATGTAAGGTGTGTTTGTGTCTGGGTGTGTGTGTGTGACTTTGATTGTAGCATTGATACCATAAGAATCCAAATACAAAAAAATGGTAATCTGCAACATCAAAAAACTTTGTTAAGTCAAAGTTGGTTGAGACGATTGCTTTTGACAGGCAAGGTTGAAAAAATGAGTAAATTCAAAAATTCCACCCGTTCATGCAGTTCAAAAAGGTTATGAAATATATGCTCGCATTGAGAGATATTTTTATGACAGGGTACTGTAATATCACATAAATGGTATTTTCTTGCTTAGGAAAATAATCCAAAGTTGAAGAATTGGTTATTGCACTGAAATTCTTTGTGGAGGGAGGTTTGTAGAAAAATAAATCTTGCGACACTTCTCTCATTCTTCATTTCAATCTCTCTTTCTCTCTCTCTCTCTCTTTCAAGAATCACCAAAATTGGCATACATCATAATATTGAGCACACAAATTATACAGAATCGCTTTGTCATAAAATATGCAAGTAAAGGTCTATGCAATGCACAACAAACTACTCCAACTACACTAACACAACATAAAGTTGGACTGGCTTAAATCTACATCCTATTTTCAAAGAATTAAAGCTACTGTCTTTCTGACCCTCACAACAAATTAGGACGAATTAGCTCAAACCTCAGCTGGATCAAGGTCATGGTCATCTATTCTCCATCCAGCCGTTCTAAATTATTTCCTATCCATGACTGCATTTGGAGTGACAGATGGGAGTTTGTTCTGGCACCAAAGTGAAACTCTGAGGAACAACTGCAGAATACCTCCACCGCTAAACCTTCTTCACACTGACTCCAAAATTACAGATTCTGTTCCATTCTGTGCAATGTAAATCTCTGTACAGTCTGTTGTCAATTTGGTGTCGGTCTTGGTGGTGTGACTGGTACATATCCCTGATGCTAACCCTGATGACCCCAGGGTCAAACCCTGACCTTGACCTTAAACCTACTACTAACCCTTACCCTAACCCTAAACCTAAACCTAACCCTACCCCAAATATGTGTGGTGGGGCATTTTGCCAAAGCGAACCCTGTCATAATCACACTGAGAAAAACAATGCATACAGACTTTGGCACTTACTGACTATTGCTATATATATCTGATGACAAAAATGATGAATTTGCAAAAAAACATGAAAGAATCCCCTCCAAGATAGATGTTTCTGAGTGGAGTGTCAATAAACACTCCAAAAGTTTGGCCATACAGACCATTTATCAGGTGACTTTGTAGTTATCTTTTACTTCAGGTCAAGATAAGCTACATGATTGGTCTTCCTGTGATAGTTATCCTCTTCTTTAATCTCATAAATATGTCACATTCTGATCAAACTAATGAATATCCTGGCAAACATGGAATGGAATTCTAACTTCACCAGAGAAACAATCATTGCTAAAGGTCCTTGGAACATAAATTAAAAGATTGTTTATCCCCCAAAAAAAAAAATAAATAAATAAATAAATATGATTTTCTTCCTTGATTTTCCAAATGCGAATGGTGCCTCAGATTAAAAGGTTATATAAAATTACATTGTGTGTGTGTTAGTCATTGTTTTGTTCAGAACCATCATTTATTATTGTTGAATTACTAGGAATTTTATCTCATCACTTGGTCTGGACAGATGCCAGAATGTGCAGGAGAGCCTGTAAATGTCTGTCATAACTCATTCGTGACTTTAATAGCCTGTTTTAGACTAAGGAAATCCATAGGAAAACGACAAATAGAGATATCAGATAAAGAAAGGAGCGCACAAACTAGAAAACATCATTGTATATATAAAGAATTGTTGTTTAAAGAAACTAATTTTGAAGGTCAATTGGCATGACAGCTGGTCAATCATTCTTCTGTGCTTACGATAAGCCCCACCCAGTTATGTTTACCATTCAATGTTCAGACTATGGTGGGACCTTGATTCTTTATGGAGGTTTCATTTGAAATGATGCTCAAATATACGTTTTGCTCTACAATGTTTTGTTATGCGACGTTTCTTTGTACGAAGCTCAGCAGTCTGAACGCTGTGTGAAAAGAGTATCACTATGTGTATGTCTGTACAACACCTCAAGAAACCCTTTCCAAAATGTCTCTGTCTTTGTCAAACCATGGACCTAACACAAGAATAAAATGTGGAAGATTGGACAAGATTTTGGAACAAGGTAAGGGGGGGGGGGACTTTTGTTTTTGAAAGAAAGTTCCAGCTTAATAATAATAATAATAGCTCACATTTATAATCCGCCTTATACTTTGTTTCTAGGCGCAGTACATATTATTACCCCGCTCAGGCTTTCCCGCACACAATGTATGCACATTCTCCACTCCCTGGGGAGCATTCCGGCCAGTCGCCATTTTACAAGCGCCACTTGCTCATCCAACCACATTAACTTTCGCATCCTACCGGGTACCCATTTAACACCTGGGTGGAGAGTTTCAAATGTAGATTAACGTCTTGCCAAAGGACATTAGTGCCGCGGCGAGACACAAACCCCGTACCTTGCGATCTTCAGTCGGGTGACTTATCCACTAGACCACAACACTTCTACATAACTTCTACTTAACAAAAAATTGGTGCTTTAAACGATCCTGTAATTTCTATCAACAGGAAAAAGAAATAAACAAAATAGAAATACCATTCAAAAGGAGATAATGGAATTCTTGCTTTATAGGAACTCTCTGAAGCTTGACACTGGACCAAAATGATAGACATGTCATTTCTGAAGGACAAAGAATGCTGCGCATCATTTCTCTTGTCTATCACTTGATATCAGAAGCATGACTTTGAAGCTTCGGCTTTTATTTGATGTCCATTTTTCCTCTTCCCAGTAATGTATTTCTTATGCTTGCAGGTTTTGGAGTATGCAGCTTGAAAGGCCCTTTAAAAAAAATTTTTTTTTATAGCTTATGCTATAATGACTGGAATATTTATATCCAAGCTTAGATTAGGCCATACTTAATCAAGGAAGTATATTAACTATCTTTATCATAAATGCAATATCAAACATAACCAAATGTCATATAGTTTTCACACACAGAGATTTATTCGCATCATATTGTAGTAAGATATGAAATACAGTTTATCCCTTCTGCTGATGACATTAGGGCTGCGACGAGTACTCGATTACTCGAACTGTTGACAACTACTCGGCCGTCATTTCCCCCGTTCACCTGGCACTGTCCAGGCCGACGGTCACCCGTGCCAGAAGAGCACCGGCATGGTACCGTGGGTAAAAATGTTTCCCAGCTCAATCATACACAGGGTGTCACTGTCAACTCACCACTCAGAAACTGGGACCAAATCTCTGGATTTCTGTTTGGACTCGGAGGAATATATGTCTGTCATCTTTAGTTTTAAAAATAACATTGTTTCAATTATTTGTCAAAAATTCAAAAGCACAACTAGGCGCTTTCAACAGCAACTTAAAGTAAAATTGCGTGGTTTTTGAGAGACGAACCTTCGTACTGTTCGTAGTATGGTGTTGGCAAAAAAAAAAATCAAAAAAAAAATTCAAAAAAATTCAACAAAATTCAACAAAAAAAACATGGCGTCCGAGTATTCAAGTACTCGCCTGTAAGCCTAGGAGTGTACTCGAGTACCTCATTACACGGTTATGCACAGCCCCAGATGACATACATGTGACTAAAGAAGAGGGTGTGAAACTAATCATTCATTTTATTTAGACAATATTCAACTTTTGTTCGGGGAGGATCTTCCTTTTTATACCACTTTTGACAGGTCATAACCATTTCATTTTGAAGAGTACCTTTCACACATCTTATGTGAATTAAACGTGATGAATAGCGACCAACATACTAAGGCAAATGTTTGTACAAAAGCATTTAAAAAGCATGGTTTTCATTTTTTTCAAAATATACTTCCAAAATGAATATCATCCATATTTTCGATCACTAACCAAATTCATTCTCACAATACTCAGCTTTGCAACACATTTCATTTATGGAAAGTGAAAAGTTCATTCTCTAAAAAATCTGTAAGAAATACTTTGCCAAACATATGGAACACTCTACCTCAAGTTATATGCTTATACAAAAACAGTTCAATGTTTAAAAACCAAATGAAACTGACCTTATATTCTAAGTACCGCTGAATTTACCTTCCAAACTTTTTTGCCCCTCCAATTTTAAATTATTTTATACATGTTTTTGTATTTTTTTGTCTTTATATTGTGTTTATCGCTGTCTTTTGTGATACCCTTAACCAATGTATACTCAGTAATATAAATTATAATATTCGGGGAAACTTTTTTAAACAAGGCCACCATGGGCTTTTCCTATGTTCTCCTATTTCATTTGAATTTATTGTATAAACTGAACATTCTTTGTATGTATATATACTTGTATGTTTATTTGCATTTGCTGTGTTTTTTATGAAAATGAAATGAATAAACAAACGAACGAACGAATTTATATTATTTGACAAAGAGCTTGTTATCTCTAATAATATGGTGCTTATGCTCACAGCCAAATGAATTCTTTACAGCAAAGTTCCGCACCCACATAATCCAGAGTATTCATCATTTGCACAATGTTATGTTTTATGACATTGTAGTGCAAGGCTATATATAAATGCAAAGTTGCAAACGACATTGATTCTACTGAACTCTCTGAAGCTTGCAATAATCTTTAGGATAAGACATGCCCTAATCTTTTGGCATTAAGCTTCAACAAGAAGACTTACAGGTAATGGTAACATTTAAAACTTTAGATCTGTAGCCCAGTCTGGTTTCACACTTTAAGAACAATTCCAATGACCTTGTTATAATTATAAGGTTACTTCTGTTTGTCCTCGCCTTACATCCTTTCTCTTTATCACAAACCCGATGCATCAGTTTCCTAGCAAAATAATTCTTCTCACCATTTTTTAAAGCGTAATCAATCATTGTGCTTTCAAGTAACAGATATTATACCAGAGCGATGGATCTTATTTGTGCTTTTTTTTTCCTCCAACGTTTCTATTCGGCTTGATAATTTCTCAATATTTTGTTGAATTATAAAATCAATGAACTCTTCAAAGCGATATCTTCTCAGACCAATGGTGCCTTTTCTAGATACGATTGCTCTTTCAAAGCTGTCTAACTCCATCTTTATTTTGTCTGCTCCATCTTCTTAATCTTTATCTTCACCCTACTCCATGTGTCTCTCTGTCTCTATATCTCTCCATCAATAACTGACTGTCTGACTGTATATCTGTCTGTCCATTATTGTGCATCTTCACCTCTTTGCTTCATCATAATTCCTTTTCTTGTTTTTGTGTTACCACTTTCTTGGACTTTACACTCACAACCCTTTGTAATTTAGAATCATAATAATATATAATAAAATGAATTATTCATAGTTCCTCTTCCCTATCCCATTTGGGTATTTTTTCCTTTACTTGTTAATCAGTAACTTGTGATGTCTTTTTGTCCCCTATTTATCCACTCACCAAATTTTGGAATGATATATTAAAGTTTAGAAAGTGATCTATTATTCTACATATTAAACTTTTCCTTTTTTTTGGTGAACATCAGTTTAATCTTTCCAATGTTCTTCATTGTCAACATCCATCTCCACGTCACCATCTCGTTACCATGGCTACATATGTCAACAGTACATCCAATGAGTAAAAGTAGAGCAGGTTCAAGTTTAGCCCCAGTCTGTATCTCACGCTGATTGATGCATTTCAGTCCATTTCTCATCTGATGCAATTACATCCAATTCAAACAAGCAGGCAGACAACATAAGAATATACTGCTTACTATTTTTCCCATGTCTCAATTTTTGTGTGTGAGTAGCTATAGTAAATCAAGCTTTATAGTTTATGAAATGAACATTCAACCCAAGGTAAAATTGTCGCTTTGGGGTTGAAAAATGAAGAAAAAATGAATGTAAAAATTAAACAACATAGAAAGTAAATTGTTAGTTATCGGGGGAGTCGGGGAGACTTTCCCAAAGCAGGTTTGTTTAACAAAAATGAAATGCACAACAAAGGAGGTATCCAAAATCTCAATCTAACATGAGATCAAAGGAGTTAAAGAAAATAAACTGTTGGTGTACACCAGAAGAGAATCCCGCACAGACAAGAGCACAAAACGTATCGTCGTCGGGAGACTATATTTCGAGACTATATTTCGGGCCTACGTTGTTTCAGACAAGGTCAAAGTTCATCTGACAACAATGAGCTGAGCAGCATGTGTCTGCGCTCAAAATTACCATGCTCAAAGAAGGAATGAGGATCTCGGCATTGCGTGAGGTAAAAACAGATATTCCATTTTCGGCATCATTTTTCCCCTCCATTCACTTGTGTGACCCTACTCTCTATACAATCCCTTGTCCATATTTTCACTCACTTTTTCTTCTTCATGTCACCTCGATGATATTCTGGGTTTTGGGGTCTTTTTTTCATTAATACCAGAGCCTTTATTTTTTCTCATACAATTCTATAGTTACGTAAAGGGCCTACACATCCATTATTTTTAGCTTCCTATATTCTGGAGATTTTGACACTGTTCTCTCCTACATCCTCAGCTTGCAGCAGGATATCCAACATAGCAACATCTACTCAGAATGCAGAATAACCTTGGCTCAAAGACACAACCACTGAATTGCAATGGGGGTGAATAGATTGAAAATTAAAATGATTATACAAAGAATATCAAATTTCATGATGTACACTGTATGATTGAGTTTGGCTAACATAGCAACATAGCACCACCTTTTATGCAAGCACCACCTTTTATGCAAACACCACCTTCTATTCAAATACCCCAATCTTAGAAGATGACACCATCATTATGCCACCATGATCATCTATCTCACTGTGGCACAAATGTATCCACCCAACAAGCATGAAAAGACTCATTTTTTGGTGGCAGGCGTCACAACGGCTCCTGCATGCTCCCAGCTGACTCGCTACTGGGAGTCAAAGGTCATAGATCAACGCAGTTAGGTCCACTGAAAAGGAAAATTCCCTTGTCATGTTCCCTCTAGTCTACATATTGGAGCGCTTTCTTGCTTGCTTTCTGGTCCTCTACAGCATTCTGCTAGCCTGATGGTCCTGACAGTTTTCTGCCAAATCATTATTAGCAGCAGAATTTCACACTTTTTAATTGGGGGGTGTGTGGAGCTCTGCATACAGGGACAAAATGGAGTTCAATTTTGTTGTTGAATTCTCATCATCCGCCCATAATAGTTTAGGATCTAACTGTAGTCTGATGTATGCATTGCCCTCATAATTCTTGTTTTGAAAAACAAAAATTCTTTGTGGTAAAGTTGGCTAAAGTTGCTGGTATGAACTTGCACTTTTCTATCTAAAAAAAGACATCACCTCTCCACCTGCATGTGACCTATTTCTTAAGAATTGTGCTTGATATCTCCTGAATTATCAGAGCACATATTATAGAGTTGAACAACTTTCTCCAAGGTTGAGAAAGTGCTATTTATTAGTAATTAATTTGCCTTAGTCTATATTCTAGGTATTAATCCAATCCATGCTATTTCCCTAAAATACCTTTAAATATTTAAATTGGCACTCGTTATTAAAATCCTGCTACCGTAGAAATTCAATTCTGCATGGTAAAACTTTGCTAAAAAGCAAGTCATTGCTGTTCTGCCTCAGTTAGACATCAAATATCATATACAGCTTTACCAATAACTTATTCTTAGTGAGGTCTATTATGTAGCCTCCAGCTAGAGTTAGTGTTGAATATTAACAGGCCTATACTGCACAAATGGCACACACTTTCGTGGTCTTTGAACAGAATCGTTTGGAGGTGTGTTTCTTTTTAAAGCACACATTTACCACTGGAAAATGCTGTCATTTTACACCAAAGGGGTGATTAATTTTAGGGTGTTGCCATGAATATATGATGTAGCAATACTCATTATACTGTGAACATATATACATCACTATGATTACCTATTAAGTGGTGGTGGGTTTGATATTATTTTCATATGTCCTGAATCTGATTGCCTTGCACTTCTTGTAATGCATTCCTTTAATCAATCGATTTTCCCTAGGCCTTCTTGGGCGCAAGCCATAATGCAAGTTTGAAGAATGTTCTTTCTGGTTCCAAAGTTCAGCTTTTCTTTCCACAAAGACTGCACAGAAACCTTTCAAAATAGAAACCTATTACTTCAAGATCACTTTGAGTCACAATATACCACACAAATACACATTGAAATCTTGTTACTTTTCAGATGAAGGTTTTTGCACAATATCATTATTCATGAACTTATCAGACTATAGTCTTTTTTTACTGTATAGAATTTAAAGAGGTTCCACTCCTTTCCAACATAATGGCATAGTTTTTATTCACTACTATTATAATTCAGAACTTCTTGTTACAAGTTACAAGTTCCAAGCTGACAATGTGATATAAAAAGTTGCAAATGATATACTCTGTTGATCATACTCGCACATTTTGAATGTTGTCATTTATCAAATTTCAATTCTATTATGGATAAAGAGTAAGGTTCAAATGAGATTATGATAACTGAGAATACTTTTAATAGTAGTGTAATAAACAAGCTTTACTGGGAAGATTAATGGGAACACAACAACATCTGCCCAGAGCAAAAAGGGCATAAAGTTGTAATTCTAGCTCTCACAAGATCACATGTTATGATTATTGCAGAGATACTTATGTAAAGTTGTAAACCCATTAATGTCAAACTGTAATTCACTTCTTTACTACAATTGCACTTGATTCAATTTCAAAAAGTAAAATCAAATCCATTAAGCCAGATAACAATTTAAAAAAAATATATGAAGAGTAGTAATCAATGTGAAAGAGTGGGAGAGATTAAGAACAAACATGCGATAAGGGGAACAAAATTATTGATAGAGGGGAAAAGAGAAAAAAAGAAGGAAATTATAAAGATTTAGGAAAAAATGACTTGGGAAACTCATGTAGAACCACACATAAGTCCTAAGACAGAGAGAAAATGTGTTTTTAGAGAAGAGTTATTAGGTCACGATGTGCAATCTTGCAGCATGCTATGTCTCTCACATTCGTGTTTATCACCATTTTCAATCTTAATGCATCAAATGAGCATATCTGGAGCGGAAAACCGTGTCTGGAATGGGGTCGCCTGTTGTTTCTAAGATTCACATTGACAATGTCGGGGACTGACCTGCCAAAAATCAGACCAGGTGATTTGCGTCATAAAATGTATTTCTTGTATTTCTTATCTATCGCAAGACTTCAAGATGCCAATCATTTCATATCGAGTTCTAAATCATTTGATTTAAGAATCTACAAATTTTGCTATTCCCTTATCTTTCACCAACTCGAAACCCCGAATCAATCTTTGTAAGAATTTATTTTCTCTACTCAATGCTGGGATGTAATTAAAGTTCAGGGAATTCAATTTTAGAAAATCTTTTTTTCCCCCCTTTTTTATGTCCTCATTATGAAAATTCCATTGCAGCCAAAAAATAAACATGAACATTGATCATGTTACAGACATACGATAACTTGTATCAACCATTTTGGAAACAACAATAACAAATTTATTTATCACGATATCTTTACATTCAAAGTTTGGTGTCAAATTAAGGATGTATGACCATGCACACATGTTTGCTCATGATAGCACACATAAGTAAACTTTTGGAGTTATCTTATCATCTTTATATCACCAAGTCTGGGAGACAAAATCTAATAAGTAATAAAAAAAAAAACAGTATTATGCAAACACATGTTAACCTCATTTGATGTATCATTACTATTGACATGTTTATTTGAACTGGAAATATATTTGTTAGTTGATCTTTCTAGTAGAATCAAAAATCAATTTGTATTAAATCCTTCCAATATAAGCCCCAAATCAACTCTTTACATATTTCTGAAAATCCTCTAATCATGTGAGCAAATCCACTCTTGCATGAATAACATTAGATGACAGTAATTTCTTCTTCTTTTTTTTTTTTTGGGGGGGGCTAACTTTGTAATACAGGCCATTAATATACAACTTAAATTAAGATTTTCCATATACCTTGGTATTATGATTAATCAATGTATTATGTATCTCTTTTTTGTACTAGTATTTCTGAACTAGCATTTTAGTATTAGTTTTCATACTCATCTTTATTCAATTCATCTGTCACATCCCAACCTTTCTAGTATTTTTTCTCTACAACTTTCTCTCTCTCTCATATTCAATCTTTGCTTGCTCTTTTTCACTCCTGTATACTTGTTATTAATATTTTACCATTTTCTGTTTTCTCTATACCACCTTAATTCAACCTAACTTTGGTGTGTTTTTTTGTCTGTCCTTCATCTCCTTGATCCCACCATACATTTGCTTGCCTTTTTCTCTCCATTCCCATCAATCTCTTTTCTTCAGGCTCAAAATGATTCCTACGTGACAGGTCAAGGGTTATACATTGTGCAGTGCCTTCTCAAAATCTCATGGAGCTCTAGTCTTCAAACCTAGACCATTTCTCTCGACAAAAACATGACACAACCTATGGATCACCATGACAACCCTTTTCATAAGAAATATCAATTATTTTCTTCATCTTGGTGCTGCATTTAGGCCTACACAAAAATATCAACATGTTTCTATTAAGAGAGAAATCATTAAAAATCAGCCTATGGAAGTAAACAGTATCGAGAGATAGCGTATGTTCTGCGACTCAAAGACTACAACGCCCTTTTCTCCACAAGACTATGGTACACGTTGTAGGGACGATTCTTTGCCGAAGATTCAATATGGCGGTTTTCTCCTTCACACGGCATGGCACTTAGTGCACGTTAAGGGACGGGTTTTGCCAATGCCAAGTTTCCGCGATACAAGGGCATCTGAAAAACCAGCTCCCTTCATACTTATCCCCTTGATTTAGATCTTAGAACACAATTAATTGGTGTCAACTGTTAGAATGTGATCAATTTGTTCCTCCAGAATTAACCATTACAAAAAGCTACATAAAATCAGTTGAACATAGTGAAAATATCTTACTCTACGCTATGTGAAAGAAATACAAAAGCTATATGAACTTGAGCATTGCAGTTCTTTTCATTAAAATTTAGTTTCATGATTACTTGTACATTCTAAATAACTTTAAAATGATATGTTAAATGAAACCTTTAAGCTTATCACAAAATAGAATTATTTGCTTTAACAAATGAATGATATGCATAAGACCTACTGCATGCTTCTGAACTATTTTGCATGAGGTACGAGTAGTAACTAGACACAAAATTCTGTAATCAATATATGAAAATTTTAATAATGAATGGAGATCTTTAAAAACCGTTTTTAACCGCATTTGAATTGTTCCCTACTTACTAAATACTAGACTCTTGCAATACTCGCACACTCTTCTATAAAATCAAACTGTTTTCCAACGTTTTTTTTCTAGATATCATGTTCGAGATTCACCAACAGTTGGGCCATACTTGGCCATTATGTCCGTTCATTCGTTAACAAGATAGAATCATGCTACATCTCAATCCTTCCTCCATGGCTATTTTGTCTTCTAAACATAACTCTCCCTTCTGTTTTTTCTTCTCATATTTTTTTCCTTTCTCATTATCCTCTCCATTTTCTATCTAATGGGGAGTGGACAAAGTTGTTGGTATACATGTGGTGGTCATCAAGTCAGTAATATTGTAATTGACTGTTCTTTCAGGATTAATTTGCATTGCAAGTGACAATGGCTCAAGTTCATACAGGCTGATAGATATAAGCCTGGTTAAAAACTTATTCCACTGATTTATGGAGTGCTATGTGTCAATCATTATTATAATAATTATCATTATTATGCACTTTATATCTTATGAAAAGGTGCTTTATAAATGAAATTTTATTATTATTATCATTATCATTATTTTGTACAAAATGCAGGACATGTATTCCTGTAACAAAATGAACCAATCGGAATGAATAAAGTCATGAAATGAAAATTAGAGATTTACTTCATGATGACATCATTTTTCTGATTTCTTTAATTAGTAACAGAATTTTTGAAATTATTACAGAAGGGACACTTGGCACTCCATAATTAGGTGATCTAACTCCACCCACTGAGCCATGATCCGGCTTTAAACCTGGACTATAGTTAGTACACTTTAATGGATACAGCCCATGTGTTAATGCTTCTATCCCTTCTTGTTTTCATTCCATGGCATTGGGCTTTGTGGTTTCAAATACTTAATCTTTTTATGTTGAAAATGTAAACCTAATTTTTCTGATTAATTCTGTTTAAGACCTCTTCCCATATGTTTCTCAGTAACTACCATATCACACTCAAAATAAAATCAACAATACATGCTCCATTCCTATTGTGTCTCTGGATTTAGTTTCATGGTTTTATCTGCATTGTTTTAGGGATAGCTCTAAAGCTTTTGAAACCATATCGTGCACTTTATCGACCTCTTCAAACCTTTGTGAAATACAGCACATCAGCAGTTTTAAAACCACAATGCTGTGGCAATCGTTTACTGTAGAGAGATTACTAATAAAGATCTCTTTCATCAACCCTTTTCCTTTACAATTTAACAGACCAACATTTTTTATATTACCTTAAAATTCATCTACATTAATTTCAACATCCCAGAAACATATTTTTTTCCATACCTTCCAAAATCCTAAACTGATCCACTAAAGTTTCTTCTAAACCACCTTTGTCATTAAGAATATTATCTTTAAAATTAAAATAAAATAGCAATATTTACCATAAACAATCTGAAACAACAGCCCGACCATTGCAGGATTTGGATGAAACTATATACCAATTTTCAAATGCAAGCAAATTGGGCTACTGACTGACTGGTGTACCCCGAAAAAGGGTTCCTTGTTCTACTCAATCTTCCATAAACTCGTAAATATATATCTTAAAAAACGTAAGTGCTCAAACTTATACAGGCAACCACTAAGACCCTATTAATTATCAAAACCAAATTTCCATTTATTATTCTCCACTATCGACCCTCTCGAATTGATCATTTCTATCCACAGCACTCACTACAGGTCAACTTTCTAGGGCACAGGTTGTTATATTTACAACCTCAAGCCCAGAGTCAGGTTCTTTGCATGATCTACTTTCTCTAGCTCGCCTAGTCTTGTCAATGACACAAAACAGCCCTTTCAGCTCTAATGCATAGAATGAATGTCTCAATCTTTAATCCGATCTAATACATCTGCCATTAGCAAATATCAGGATACACATCAGCCGAAAGCAATTAAACTCTGAAATGCTCCCACAACAGTGTGGGTATCATAGCATGAGAGTGAATAATACATGAAATTTATTTATTTAGAAAAACAAAAAAATCTGAGGTTAAATTTTGTAAATATAATGGATATCTTTTTTACTTATAACATCCCTCGTGAAAAAAAATACAGCATTTACCCTGCTAAAATATTAAAACAGTACAGTAAGGAGATCATGATACAGTAAAATGCTAACATCTCTTCTTCAATTTAAAAAAAAATAGAGATTATTTGAAGCTCTTTCTAAAGAATTATATTCAGTTTGCTATTTGGCACAAATTGTCATTTTACGCTTAGTTCGTATATCATTCAAATTCAAAACCATATCTGATTCCCTATCATTTTAATACTAGACAGAAAAGTCAATGTGAAAAAAAAATTAATTCGGAGCTTCATTAAAACTAATCCTACTCAAAGAATTCGGATAACAATAAGTTTTATAAAGGGAGATTTGCAGACAAAAAGTACGAAAATGTATATGTTTTTTTTTTAAAGTACGATCCAAAATGGTAATTTCCAGCAATTCGGTTATTTCATGACATTATCAAAATGTTATATAGTACCTTTATTCAATATCATTTTGTCAAGGTGATTTTTTTTGCCATTATCTAAATGAATGTAATATTTTTCTGGGGTTTAGGGGAGGGAGGGAGGGAGGGAGGGAGGGGAAAAGATGATCATTTCATACCCCTATCCCAATGACAGGACATTGTTTATGGCTAACCGAATTATCTAAAGACATCATGAGACTTGCATGCGGCAGACATTTCTGATTTCACTTTTAGAAATTAGCGATTTTGGGGGAATATATGAGGAATCATAAAATGTAATTTTGTATATGGTTACATCAGTCAAGATGACATCCTTGGGGGAGGGGATGGATGGGACGGGGTACTTACACACAACACGCATCTTGTCTTCTGCCGACTTGCCCTGAAGTTTCCTCTCCGTCTTGCCCGACATGAGAAAAACCTGGTCCGCCGAACCACGACGCTCTACGATAGCCAACAGTACCTCCTAGAATATATCCAACCGCATACATGTACGGCAGGGCACAGCACCGATATCGAGAGTTAACACTTCCAGACGAGCTCTCCGTTACCCCAAAAGCAAGAGGGGGGCTGATTATGCCTACACCCTGTGCACACACTTAGGCCACATGAACATCATAAAGAAAACAGGAGCAGATGAAGACAAAATATAGGGGAAACACAGGGTCCTGCTTTGACGGTAGCTCCACAACAAAAATTCCTAGGGATTAATACGGATGGCTAATTCCTTGGATTGGCAACTTTCTTGGCAAGATGGATGTATGCCACGGCTATAGTCCCATGCTAGCGATTCAAACGCAACCCTGATCCATCAAGGCTTCTGTGAAACTCGTTGGATGAATGAATGAATGAAAGAGACAACGAGAGAGAGAGAGAGCGAGACCGAGCTCAGCCGAAAGCACGAGAAAGAGAAAAAGAGAACGATCGGTAGTCAGTCGTGGTCTGCATTTAGAAATCCTACACAGCCGGCGAGTAGCGCTGCATGTGACGTCCCGCTATTACTCTACACGAATAGCAGGGAAACCTTGCCGACCGCTTATATTGTGAATGAAGCATACACTGACTTGCGTACAACGTACAACGCACATGGATAGCAATGCGACATGACCTGCAATGTACATCGAATAGGGTGCTCCCAGTTTTGCCGGTATCTGGATTCCCCTATTTATTCTACGCTGATACCGTGTACACGCACAATATCTGTGCACATGTGTACGGCCACTATACAGCTAGGATGTGTGTGTATGAGTGTGTGTTGATGTTCATCTCAGTCATTGATATGTGTTTGCGTTCTGTGTAGAGTGAGTGTGGGCAACCGGGCAAAGGGAGAGATAAAAAAAAGGGGGAGAGAGAGAGAGAGAGAAGGAAGAAAAAAAGAAGGGCCTTGGTGAGCTCATTTCGGTACCCTGCTATGTGTGCACTCCCATGCTGAGCTCCATTGTGTGTATACATGGTGGTAACGGCACTGCCTCTTCTGTCCGGGCTCAAACACACACACACACACAAACACACACACACATGTATAGTGAATAGAACGTCCTACGAAACACGCTCTATGCATTCTTATGCCCTTTGAGCTGGCTCGTGACCTCAACGAGGCTGGGAAAAAGATTTATATTAGTCTTATTTCTCAGACCCAACTACCATTCAGGCAAAGGAGGATATCAAAAGTCATATCTTACAGAAACATTGATATATAATTATATTCCATGAATACCTCAACATTCCAGGCATCTATGAAAGGTCATTTACTTGAAAATTGAATAACATAATCTGAAGAGTCTACAATTATTCATTCTAAATATATTTTCAAAAATAATCAGGCCTAATCCTAATCTACTCACAGCCAACACAGTAGGCCTACATAACTGATCAGAAAATTAAAATTAAAATTTAGTACTCCACCATCCTCTTATAATAGTAACAGAATACAGTGATCTGATGAAGCAACTCACTTACATTGAATTTCCATAACATTGACTTATATTTTATGCTAATGTGATCGCTCCCATCTTCCTGCTATTGCTTCCAAAACCCTCTCTCATTAAAGTCAACTCAGTAAGGATAATTTTCATACAGAAGTTTGTTGATTACATAAGGAAGATCAACACAGAGGACATCAATTTGAAAGTGTGCATAGATTGCACTCACATATTTTTTCCTTGCAGGTGCACTGTTGAAATTTGGTCTGATGTATCATACTTCATACTTCATATTTCATTTTCAATGCATCTCCCTTGCTTTTGGCCCTGATCAGGGAGAGAGAAAATAACAAGCCTTGACCTCTAGGGGGCTGTTTTAGCACCAGTCAACAAAAGACAGGAAAGACAGAGACAATACTGGAGAAGTGAGACAGACAGACAAAGATACAGAGAGAGAGAGAGAGAGTGTGTGAGAGTGTGTGTGTGTGTGTGTGTGTGTGTGTGTGAGAGAGAGAGAGAGAGAGAGAGAGAGAGAGAGAGAGAGAGGGACAGAGAGAGAGAGAGAAAGAGAGAAGGATAGAGAAAGATGCAAATGCTGTGGTTCATTTGGTCCAGACTTTCGATCTAGTCTCCAGTTGAAGCCTCCTATATATATTAGCATCTATCAGAAACAGACCCTGACTTTAAATCCCATGACTTCACGCTTTAAACAGCATTTTGATACTGGAGAAACATTTTTTTCCCCTTCATTTTACAACATGACAAGCATCAATATTCATTTAGAACATTACATTTCTTCAATTTAACTTTTATTTTTGGGACAATACAAGGCTAACTACTAAGTAACTAGTAACATTAGGTCGTGGAGGAGGTAAAAGGTGGAACTGATTTTTTTTTTTTTAATGTGAATGTTTTTTTTTTATTCTTCTTCCATTTGCCAATAAAAGAAAGGATCATATGACACTTAAAAAGAGGATTGTAAGACAAATGATCTGGCTAATATCACTCTGTAGCCACTAATTATATAGGCCAACCTAACCGTAACAATAAACCAATACCTAACCTACAACGTTAATGACTCATGCCATAATATTACATCTTTAATGTAATTTTTAATTTAAAGCCCCCTCAAGCAGAGCAAGTTCTCAGTGTCATGTTCAAGATCAGGGTCTGAACACTGCAGACTAGCAAGGCTCAAAGGGGTTATCATATGTTTTGCGGTTTTGAGAGGTTTAGGTTTACTTTGTCTGGTCCTAGTGGGGATTGGAGGAGGGTGCTATGTCTCATTCATAAAAACTGGGTTGATGAATTGGAGAATAATCAGAAACATACTCACAATTTGCAGGCCCTAAGTAAAGATTAGATCTTGGCTATCATTCCCATCTCTAAAATTTATATATGACCCCCCTCCCCCCTCCCCGCCTTCTCGTGAAAAACTGAGAGGGAGAAAAATATCAATTTTCATGCTTCATTAGCCTTATTACGCATGGGTCTTTTTCCATATGGTTGATACTGATACATTGTAGCTAATGTAGTCTTTGAGGAGTCTAAAATGAGATGTTGTGGGTTAATTATTCAGTTGCTAACGACCCTCTAGCCAAGTAGAGCACAGTATTTCTAACAAATCAAATCTCTATATTCTGAGGGAGATGGAGAAAATGGTGAAATCATGGTGGATAAACAAAGAGAGGGGGAGAGGGTGGGGGAGGGGAGGGGGAGAGGCAGAGGCAGAGGCAGAGGCAGAGGGAGAGGGAGAGGGAGAGGGAGAGGGAGAGGGAGAGGGAGAGGGAGAGGGAGAGGGAGAGGGAGGGAGAGGGAGAGGGAGAGGGAGAGGGAGAGAGATGAAGGGTAGAGAGGAAGAGAGAGAGAGAGGGGAGGTATTACACATGCAGTCTAGGTATTACTACTACTACTCACATGTCAGGTTGTTTGCAAAATATGAGGGTATTACATTTAATCATAAGTAAGGTAAATAAATAATGTATTTAATCATAAGAAAGACAGCTTATTCACATTGTTTTTCAATTCAGTTATGTTCAGTGAGCAGCAGCATATATAACATAATGTTACTAAAGCAACCAACAACAACAAATTGCACCTAATCAAACAACAGTCCATAAAATGCTATCCTTTCATAACATGTTAATCACAAATAGAAGTCTAGACATACAGCTTGGAAAATATGATCTAAAGACTGCCCTCTAGCAAAGAGATTAACATAGGAAAAGGGGGCAGGGACGAGTGTATCTAGGATTGCATTGTTTGTATACATCTGGCAACCGACATTTTATGTCACCATTTAAAAGATTCAAACAAGGGACAGAACCCTGAATCTTTGTATAGACAGACCAGAGAGCAAACCACTAGACCAAGTGATTTTTTTACTGCCTGAGAGTCACATAAACACAGAGTCAAACAGAGTTAAACACAAGCCAGTCTTTCAAATAATAAATAATCTCACAAATGTCATGATTGAAGTATACTTAAATCTATATCTCTTCAATGTTAATCTTTTCAGTGGTTCACATCTTAATAATGTATTACCTCAATAAAGAGCATCGAAGTTCACAATACCAAATTGTGGCACTAATAGCGTTAACATTTTAGTTCCCTTTTGCCAAAAAGTACAAATTAAGCAGATCAGCTCCCCTTTATTTCCGAAAACAAAAACTTTTGTTGATTCACAAAGATATCTGTTGGGTGTTTATCCTTATTTTTAAAAAGATTTGCTTGCCTGAATTCTGAGTCAATTGACTATTTAAAACCTCCAACAACAAATACCTTCAGCAGTCATCAGCATTTCATCCGTTCAGAGCCAGCAGGGTGCCGAATCATATACTTTAACACAGAGTTAACGCCCTTCTGGCTCCAAACAGACAATTTCATCTGCTGCAAGTCAGTTAATACCCTTCTGGCTCTGTATAGCAGCCACTTTAATGGATTGACTTTAATAGCATGCATCACTGTATTTGAACATGGGTGAACCAACACAGACAAAAGATCTCAAAGTCCTCAATCAGATGTGATTCTAATAATTGACCCTTCCACGACCTCAGCGACACATTAATTATGGATATGGTAGAGAGGTTAGCCACGGGTCAGACAGAGATAGTAGGTGCAATCAAGTAATTAATACTCTTACGAGGTAGGGACGGGGGAACAGGATTGCTTTAATTCTTTTTGTCTGTCGAGAGCCAGAAGGGCATTAAATCTTTGTTAAATGGTGGAATCTAATGTCCTTTTGAATCTAAGCGAAATGTTTCACCCTGTATGTATTACAGGATGTGATGCCGGAAGAAAGATGCTCAGACAATTGTTCTGGGCTTTATCTCATCACAGATACAGGGTTGAGGTTAGGGTTACCATTTGGGTTTTAGGATAGGGGTTGAGAATTGACCGAGGAGCAGCTGTTGCCAGAGCATGCAGAATACATCTAGGATCGCAGCAGATGAAGTACACTACTCAATCCCAGTCCGTCTTTTTCCATAGCAACTTTCTTTTCCATCTTTGATTAAAGACTAGAGGTGAACAGAGGTAAATCAAAAGGAATAAATCCTACAGTCACCATCTCAAGATTCCAATTATAGTTGACAGTATCTACAGGAGTTGAATTTAATCACAATTGTTTAATCTACAAGCACCACATCAATGACGTTTAATTACAATTCCGATCAAAAAAATATTTCTTTGAAAATATCCAGTGAATTATCACATTATCTTCATTAGCAATTAACATTTCAATTGATACAATTTCCAGATAACACCTTGAAAGTGACTATCTCTGTATTTCCCAAATCAAACAAATTAATCTAATACCTGCAACATTATAGCACCATTAATAAATAATGACATATCAATAATTTAACCTTCATTCAACCTCTTACTTTTCTGTACGCGTGCAAAAACGCACATATCGTCTGTCAATTGATCACCAGCCAGAAAGGAATTAACTCTGTAAAATGACATGACTTAAAAACCTTCTGGCTCTCAGCAGACAATATAACTTCTCTTTTTTTAAATATTTCTCCCCTTTTAGATTAACCTTGGAACTAATTGGATAAATAAGAAAGCAATAAAATTGTGATTATTGTATGGCAATGAACTGAACCTTGTACAGTATGGGGTGGCTGGTGGCTCTAATCACACTCATTAATGACTTTGAGCAGACAAGCCATAAATACTTTAAACCTCATAACTAATCTTCTGGTTCCTCTGTCTTTAGCTGAGGTTCATTCTAAATAGCACGTATTGTCTGCTCTATACTTCTGTCTTACAGGCATAAATCATGTACAGCTGATGGTTTTTATCTCAAGCTATTATAGAAATGTGTCTGCAGTTTCCTTTCCAGGGAGGGAAGGGTGGGGAAAGAAGGGGGCTTGGAGAGGCATGGCAGGGTGAAACAGAGTCTGGGTTGCTTGTGTTGAACATGACTGAATAAACTTTAGTGTATAGGTTTCCTATCAAAATGAAATTCCCACCAGAAGTTGCAAAAATATTTGTGTGCACAAACAAAAAGGGATCACTCACTCTTCTCGAACAATCAAGAAACATTAATATTTCTATTGTCTCAATCTAGCTACGGAGATGCATTTTCCATATTTTAAGGACTTACTGGGAGTGATGTAGTTCATGTTTTGTTTTTTTATAACTATTTTCCCCTACATCTCTCTCTGTCTCCCTCTGTCTCCCTCTGATTTTCTGTGCAATACCTATGTTATTCAGTAACCTTTAGTGTAAAGTTTAGGATTCATCAATTATTTGGCACTACAATCATAGTGAAAGCTACACACACTTTCTATTACCAAATCTTTATTCAAATCATTTAAAGTTGAATTAATAGAGCATTTATTAGGTTTACATCTATACACTATAAACAAAAATTGAGTCTGATTTTCCCTCAAGTACCTAAATGCTTTACCTACCAAATACAATTTGAAAAAAAGAAGAAAGTATTTGGTGAAGTACTCAGAAGTTTTTCAAAACAATTTGTGCTTTTCATCACTAAAATTGTTTTTCTCCAGCACTGGGAAGCAGACAGGGAAGCAGACAGTGAAGAGCGACAATAGAGGGCGACGAACGATTGGTCACTGACCTAGCCTTTTTTTCTTCAAAATTTGAATGCCAAACAAACACCCCCCCCCCTTTTTTTCCCATCTCACACTGTCTGAAGCAAAAGCATTCACTTAGCTCTTTCCACCACAAAATTCACCCTCTTAGAATTCAATTCCATCTCTTCAACACTTCTACACCACAAGCACAACTCTACCGTCTTCTCTCTCTCTCTCTCTCTGAGTCTCTCTCTCACTTTCTCTCTATCTCACTCACTCTTTCTCTCTCTCTCTCTCTCTCTTCTCTTTCTCTTTCTCTCCCGATCTTGATTCCTTCTCATTGTCTATTTATCTCCTTTCCCACAATTTCTCCATTCTCTTTCCCCTCCATACTCTCACTCATAACATGTCAATTTATCTTATCTTTCCCCTTGTCTTATCCCCTTGCATTTCCATCTATTTTTTAATAATGTATTCCACAAGTAGAGGCAGAGACTTGTTATATTGAACCTGGAAATGGGAAAGGTAAAGTATGTCTAAACATCACACCTGACCAAAAAAATGCAATCCACTGGTCACCGGAAGCAAGAATAGAGTGATGGAGACTACATCTAAATAGCGGCAAACCACAGAATCAATGCTCCTCGCAAGAACATTTTCTTTCCTCTCAAAAAGGCCTAGCAGGACAAATCTTTTTTTTCACCAGAAGAGCGTTGGCTTCTTCTGCTCGTGCTATTGACCGACCGAATAACTACCCTTCTGCAACAGGGAGAGGAGTTCTTCTACAAACTTAATAGATCGACTGAAACATGAGAATGATAATAACTCCAAACTTTGTGGTTTGGGATATCTCATTTTCATCCCCAAAGCTGGGAATCATGAGATATTTGCCGGAAGCGAAGATTTCGGTTTTCATCGTTCTTAATCTTAATTCAACAAACAGCATGTAGATGCTGTTGAGGGTAAAATGACTCCAAACGATTATCGATACTTAGGTTCATTAGGAAAGAGACCTGATCTGAATGCAACAAGTGACATAATTGTCGCAATTCTTTTTCTCATAAAAAAACAACACAACACTTGTGAATAAGCTCAGTACTTTTTCTATCTCTTCTTCTCTTCCTAGTTTTACTTCTTCAAGAACTTAGTTGAAGATCTATATGTATAAAATAAAGGGATATTACTTTGGTCTCATAATTTACACTTTCTTAAAGGGAAAGTCCACCCTGATCTGAAGTTCATTTCAATAAAAGCAGAACAATTGGAGATACAGATCAGTAAAAGTTTGAGCAAAATGCAATTAATTTTGAAGTTCTATTCAATCAAACAGGTTTTGGTAAAACTGCAACATATCTTGCAAGCTCCTCTCCCATTTTATTTGTACTTTAAAAAATATCTTTAAATTATCTTTTCTCTAAAGAAAATATTTTATCATACATGTCCCCTTGATACAATGATTTTGTTTCTACACAACCCAAAATGGATATTTATAAACTTTTCTGTATAGATAAAATGGGAGAGGACCTCGCAAGATACATCACAGCATTGCCAATTTGTGTTTGATAGAATACAATTATAAAAATGTATAATTTCTTATTCTATATCGGATTTTGCTCAAACTTTCACTGATCTATTACTCTCATTTTTCTGCTTCTTTTAAAACCAACTAAATATTTGGTTGGACTTCCCCTTAATATTATCATTGAGATGAAACAGGAATATTGTTTCAATAACAATAATTTTACAGTTATCTTCTTGGGTAATTCAAATTGTGGTCAGGACATAATTTTGTTCACCTTTCAATTGCATGTTACTCCATTATAGGAGACAATTTGCTTGATTATCTTGCTTATATATTCACCAGCTAAAATCCCCCAAAAACGTTATATCTTTGATGAAATAAAGATTGGAACAACAGTCTATTACCAAAGCAAATGTCAAGTCAAAACTAGAAAGATTTGGATGGAAGACAACAGATCAACCCATTACTCTAGGAGACATATGAAAGGCTAGCCCTTGGTGAAAAAGCAATGACAATTAAAAACTTGCATCATCCACAACCTACCAATACATTGTGAAATGACTGAAGAAGAGATTGGGATCACCTCATTCAAAAACTTATAAAAACAAATTAATGTTTCAATACAGAAGTTGTGCAGTATTGAACATGATACTATCAACTCCGGAGGGCTTAGATGAAATATATGATTGGATAGAATTTGACATCTTGACCTGAATATGTCACTTTAACTGCATTCTTCCTTCCATGTAATAAACAAAAATGTTCAAATTTCGTAACTGTCAGGTTTATTAAACAATGCTCTGATTTGAAAAGGAGGAACAAAGTAGGCCAATTTTAGATGTATGCACTCTAAATCAAATCATCTGAACGGATCAGTTAAAAGTTGAAGGCTTCAGCGCACTGTAACCTTATCACAATTGACTGTTTAACCTCATGACAAAATTCATTTAATTCCAGAAGTATGAACTTGGGAGGGAACACAAGATGTAGAATACGAGAAAGAGATAAAGCAACTGATAAAGACACAGAAAGAGAGGAAGAAATAAACACAATCATAAGCAGCAATTCACAGTCAGTTTGTTAAATATACTGAAAGGCACACTAAAAAGGGCCCGTTTTTAATAACCCCACAGCAAGATATCCCCTAATCCCGACAAAATGACCTACATTATTTTCACAATATTTGATGCATCTCCAAGGTCAGTGATAATGGGTCTTACATAAGACGAATGTTGATTTTTTAAAATAATTTGTAAGACAGTAAAAGATGACTGCTCGATTTATCACCTCATAAAATAGTTAAACCATCTCACTCATAAACATTAAATATTTGTACACTACTGTATTCATATGACTGCTGCTACTGCAACTATTGTCTTCTCTACTACCATTCAAACAATACTACAACTACTTATCATGCTAAGACTTCTTGATGAGACAGCCAAAAAAAAGGCAAATGGTAGAAAACAGAGAGATAGAGAAGGCTGTGATCTCCAACCTGCGGAAACGGGTTTGAGAAGGAAAAACAATTCCTTAAATAACGCTTCTACTCTCTCACTTTTCTGAAGTACAAGTGACTCTTCACAACATGGTTTTCCTTTATATCATTGTACTACACGAACGTGATTCAAGCATGTGTGGGAAGCTCGCATGTGCAGGGCAGGGTGAGAAGAACCCAGCCAGCACATGCGACTCTGCGAAACAGCCGCCATCTTGGATAGCAGGCGCTATCACAGTGGGTACTCATAGATTAGGGACAATGACAGATCCCAAATTATGATTGCGTCCATCTTGATTTTAAGCATTTAGAAGAGGCATGCAATAATGAAATTATTAACAGAAAACAGATACTGAAAGAGAGAGTTTAAATACTTTATCAAACAGAGAGAGAGAAAGGAGAGCAATCTTACATATGTTGTAACTGTTTTTTTTTATTATCTCTCTCCACAATCATACACAGTTTCTTTAAAGTAGTGACAGGGGACATTTAAAGGGAGTGTTAGTAGCTTTATGATAGTAGCAATAAGGGCGTTTGGGGTAGAGGTAGGGATAGTAGTAGTAGTAGTAGTAGTAGCAACATAAAAGTAAAAGAAGCTGTAACAAAAAAGATTGTTGTGTTGAAAGTGCTTATTCAGCCCCCCTTCCCCCCCATCCCCATCCCTTAATAATTATCCAAGGGATACTGGGCCAAAAATGAACAAATAACTGGTACCAACTATCCTAGTGTTATTGAGTTGTTGATAATGATGATGATGAAAGCAATAATGATGAGGATGACAAAAGCGACAACATTAATAATCATAATAAAAAGAGAAGATTATAATATCAAATTAAATTATCTGGTAAGGGATATTCAGTGATATTATAGGTTTATTGGAAGACTAAGTTCTAAATTTCAAATATTACTGTGTTGTCTCAAACCATTTCAATGATTCATGATGGAGAAATCACCACATCAATGACCTTGACCAAGACTACTATTGATTCCAAGGACAAACAAAAACCATGTCAAGGGGACTACTGTCATTCAAATCAAGTCCACGTACTTTCACCATAACTCAACGGAAACACAGACAGAAAGAGTCAGGACCGCGAGGAAATGGAGTGATTACATAAACGATGTATGTGTGAAGTCATTTTTTTCTTTCATTGCTATGTCTTCATGTCACAAATCACGTGTTGAAAAACAGTAAATGAGAATGAATCGTTATGATGAAGAGGAAGGGTGATATAATTCCTTCCATAGGTCGTTGCCTTCGTTGGATAAACAAAGATAAAAGGCAACGAGAGGTCGGGACGAGTTCGACAGTAATATTCTATTACTCATATTTGTCTCCACATGGTAAATCTTTGAGGATTGAGAGTCTTAATGAGACTGATTACACATTCCATTTGGTGCATCATTCACAAAGAAGTAGTCTACATCTTAAGACCTCTTTACCAATCTGTGAATTTACAGTTACTTAGGCAAGTATTAAAGATATACAAACAATCAAAAACTGTTATGAAAGGCTCACATTTTCACTATTTTCCTGCAATGACAATATATGAGCAAACTACCATCATGAAAAATAATTAAGAACAATTAGGAAAAAGGGTACACCTAACAATGATAAATGACTATATTTCTCACTAGCTTTGGATGAAGAATAGACTAAAATTATTCTTCAGAAACATCACATGACCACAAAATGATATCATGAACTGAGAGTCTGGTTTAAATTTATTGGCTCGTGTGAGAAGAAGAAGACATATAGCTCAAGATTAACTCGACTCTGAGAAGCAGATCATTTTTCTACAGACATGATAAAATTTAATAAAAAACAGAAACGGGCAAGATAGGCTTACCCATTTACAAGAATTCAAGAAAGGTATCTTATCATATTTTTCTGCACGAAAACCTGGATATGATAAGACAAATACTTTGCACATCATTGTTTTCACCGATATGAAACAAAATGAGAATGTCTGATCAAGTTTCATTCTAATGTATTTTTCATTACCACCCCTCCCTCACCCCCTCCACCACCCCCGGTATGAGTATGGTATGACTACCACTATATCTTAACCTAAATTTGATTATTTATACAGGTAGAGCCTTTAATGAGCAGGCAGTTCTAAAAACAGGCTCTCAAGTCCATCGAGGTATTTCCGTCCTAGATGAGATATAAATGCTCTCAAGTGACCTTCTCCTGACCCGATATGACTGGTTACTTCCTGTTGAGGCTGGATCATATCAAGACTTTAGAATACGTGCCTTCACGGTTGTTTCAACGCAAAGCATGCCGGGACAGATTTTGAGTACGGCAGTAGATTTCACCTTCGCCGCGATCAGCTGTTCCATTGCCAACAACGGGATTGTTATCCTGTCGAATCAACATGACATCATAATCTTGTACAGGATCCGTTATTCTGCAGTGATTTTCTTTCATTCCAGTATCATTTGTACGGTAATAAACCAAAGTCTGTGATTATGTATTTTTATGACGATCCTTCAACCTAAAACACGAATGTTTAGCAGCTTAAAAAGGAAAACTACTGACCCAAACTTCACACACACACATTTGAACATATGGGACTACATATTCATACCAAGGAACCCACTCTCATTAGCCCACTTTACTTCGTATTATATCAGCTTTATTTTTTTGAAGGATCGTCATAACAATACACAATCACAAACTTTGGCTTCTTACTGTACAAATGATACTGGAATGAAAGAAAATCACTGCAGAATAACGCATCCTGTACAAGATTATGATGTTGATTCGACGGGATAAAAATCCCGTTGTTGGCAATGGAAAGCTGATCGCGGCGAAGGTGAAAATCTACTGCCGTACTCAAAATCTGTCCCGGCATGCTTTGCGTTGAAACAACCGTGAAGGCACGTATTGGAAACAGAGGTATTGAGGAAGGTATGGTGGCATTTTAAATGTACTAATATTGCTTTAACTGATTCTCTTTCTTCTTTTTTTCTTTCTTTTTTTTTTCTTTGTTAATTCAAGAATAACTGTATAAATACTTTCCTCTAAAAATATTTCAGTGATGTTGAAAAACATTGAAGCTCTTTCAATATGTATTGAATGATAATTTCCTAAATGTATGAAAGTGAGCACTGCTTTAAAGATACTATGTCCCTTTTGCAGCCAACATCAAATTCTGTAGAACTTTGCAGGAATTATGAATATGTCATTGTATGTCCTATCTGTGAAATTTAAACGTTAGCAGTGTCCTAATATTCAAATTATGCAAGGAAACCTGTTTACTTGCTAGACTTCACTGTCAGACACTATTGAGTGACTGACTGGCTTTTTCATCTTTGGTAATAACATACATAAAATGAGCTGTAAAGGGTACATGAGCATTTGTCTACATCAATAACCCACTTCTTGTAATGGCCAAAATTAAACTGATTGAATCTTTGCGCAGCATAAAACGTACGACCATTCGGTACAATGGTCTGAAAAATCAGACTATTACTTACTGGCTCTATAGCTCCTAAGTCGATTCGACAACTAATAGTCGTTATTTTCCCACTTAAAGACATTTTCAAGCCCACTTTTTTAGGGGGAGGTTCTAAATTAGTATTGTCTTTCAAATGCCGTTGGAATTTAACCTTTTCATTTTTTTGGCCTGCATATGGGACATAGTACCTTTAATGCAAGAAAATATCAAGATATTATTCAGTGACAGACAAACATAGGGCAATACATTTTAGATATCAAATATAGATTTAAGAAATAAAACATATAGAGTATGTAACAATAAAATACCGGTAAGTGAATTCTTTTGCAAACAGAACATTCCAGCATTGCATTCATGATATAACCATGATAGACCTAAAGAAAAATTCATTGAATATGAATGAAGCTACTCATCATCATCCCTAATCCAAAGAGAGAAGAAAACAAGAGAAAACTTATTAAAAATATTATTTGGATAATAATTCAAGATGAAGATCCTCTACCCCCTAATGGCTCAATAGTCTAAGTGACCCAGGACATAAAGTAACCAGGGTCAACTTTCATAATAATGACCTCATCATTTATGGAGGGAATGACCATGGTCACTCTTATATGGATATTTGAAAATGGACTTTGCTGGAGAGCTTGAACTCCCAATCTATAGTCTAAAAGTCCAGGCTGTTTTTATGTCTTCAATGTTGGAAAGGAACATCAAATGGATAATTTGTTCATTTTGAAACAAAGAAGTTGCAGGGGCTTCACTATAGGAGGGTGTGATGGGAAGCTTTGAATTTGTAAGCGTTGTCAACAGATCTAATCTTATGTAACTTGTCATAAGGGTTGGCCTGAAACTCCCCCCTCCCCTAAAAGAGTAAAAAGACATTTCTTATGTTAGAACTTTCTTCAAAAGTATATTCAGAAGAGGAAAGATAACTGCAACCCAATGGCAGAGAACTGAGAGTTACACAAAGAAACTAATGGGCTAGATATTAAGTTAGAAAGGCCAATAGAGGCCAATGGAAAGGGAGAGAAGAACAATAATAACCTTTCATTCTAATTTGCCCTACAAGATGACAAGGGCAAACAACATAGTCTGCTGTAGAGACTAAAGATTGACCATAACACATGACCTCCACATTGTGGCAATAAACCATGTCCACCTGGGGGGAATTCTTGACCATGCTCACTTCCATTGGACATCAGCTCAGATTGCACACTGACCTCAAATGACCATGGGTAACCAAGAATTTTGGTGGATTTTCTGACCAGACACAACAAGTTTGGCTTAGTCTTGCATATTCAGGCACAGAGATTATTCAAATTTGCCAAAGTGTTCTTATCCAATGACACTTCAACTGATCTTTGGTCAGTATTGTCAGAGGCTGCAAGAGAGCGGAGATGCCAATAATCACTTCAAAAGTTTGGACAGATCAAAAGTGAAATGTGTTTGTGTCAAGTAATAACTTTAAAAACTTAATAAATGTTGATTTTTGCCACAGCAGATTTGATTTTAGAAAGGTTTTCATTTATTTTCGACATGGTTCTGATCAAATGTTCATTACTTGTTAACTATACCAGGGTATTATCAAATATCATACAAAGTTTCTAAAGCGAAACAAAAATAACAAGGACATTAATTTTTTAATCTGTTCAGATTGATCCTAACACAGTGTAATATAATTAGCTTCCTCTTATCATCTATAAAACAAAGCCATCCCAATCTTCAATAACAAAGCATCTTGAAATAGACTGAGCCAACTTGAATGGATGAATAAAAGAGACACAAACAGAGTGAAAATAATTATTTTAGTATGTTCATTTCATTTTATTTTATCTTTTGCTCCTTTTGGATTTCCCATAGAAGAAAAAAAATCAACTATTTTGTCGACAACTTCACAATTTAACCAATTTTTCCAGAGCTCTTTGAAATTCTCCAGAGCAAAATCACACTACGGATCACTGTATTTGTATCACTGCATATAGACAAACATGATGAGACGATACAACCAAAAAACCTTATCACTGGGCGGGGCAACAAGAAGTGGTCAGACAACTTGACATTTGGGTAAATCTAAAGGGATTTAAAAAAAATGTCCTTTCCATGGCATTCTCATTTGAGACTACCTGACCAGTCAGACACAGACTGCCCTCAGGCCACTATGACCCCAAGTGACCAACAGACAAGGTCAGAGACCTTTAGATAGTCTCCTCTTCCAGCCACTGAGTTGAATGACAAACATCCTTTTATACATCCGGAAAGACGATGGTGGTGCTGGTAATGGAATGGGATGATGATAAAGGAAATTTATACCTGCAGGAGGCAGGATGTAAGTAAATAAAACTATAATTCTATACATGCATTCTTACGGTGGTTACACACACATATTAATGTTTCTTTGAAAAGTCATTTTCAGGCTTCAACTGTCACTGACATTACGATTCCATGAACTGAAGAATTATTTCAAGTCGATGTAAACCTTCTTCATAGAAAATGTAATGATCTACCTGTACATCCAATCAATTATCAATCAATTAAATTGTCTACATTGCAATACCATACATATCATAGTCATCATCTTTCTCTCAGACTCGGTGTAGTAGCATTCATCTGAAACCTATACAAAGCAACGCTACCATTTTTGATAAGGAGAAATTAGTAATAAAGGGTGGAATAAGGCAAACAAAATCAAACATACCATATCTGATTGATACACGTCTGTAAAAAACCCAATTACCATACACACACACACACACATACCCCCCAAAGTGATCTCATATTTCAAACATTCACAAATTTCTTATCATTGGTCCGATTTATTTCTGTTTATCTTATTTTTCTGCTCTCATACAACTGAACTTATTACAAGAGTTGGATTGCCCTTTAAGATGCATGTAATTGTTTGGTAAAAGGTTTGTTTCTAAAGACTACACATCAAGATGACCATGAGCACTACAAGTGTGAAATCATGACCTTACCACATTTTGTTTCTAGGCCAATACATCTTACTTGACCCATAAAACAGGACAGGGCCAAATATTGACCACAGATGATAAAGAACGAGACTTCCCCCTCCTTTCCACTCAAACTAAAGTTCATGAATGGAGACGTCCAAACTGATTTGTCCTACAGCCAGCCTGATGCCAGTTTCCACTCCACGTGGTCAGTCTTTGTTTACTTGCTATACCAAATATAATGAGATTTTCGGTACCTTTTAAAATCTAGGCAAAATCCATTTTACTTGACCTAAATGTCTCTGCTCCATAAAATAACAACCGGTTGAAACACTTTTTCCCCATTTTCATTACAAAGAGTTGACATGTACATGCCTCCCCAATATGTGCTACCACTTGCTGTTTTTGAAGCCAAAAACAAAATCAATTTACCAGTGGTTTTTGTTTCATTACTACATTTTCAGATGATCTACAAAGCATTTCAACAATTAAACCTGATTTGACCCTTACAAATATCCATTTATATAACCAACCACAATAGTAGCTTTAAAAGAACAATACCTTTCCCAGGTATTTCTTTTTATATTAAACAAACTAATTGTTGTTCAAAAGTAACATAGGAACAGTGTATGATTGTCATAGCTATCAAAATAAATTTCACATTTGTTTGTTTGTTGAAGTTGAAATGTAAAATGCATTTTTGTCTTGCTGTTACATTAAGAGAGCAGGAAAATAGCAACTAAAAAACACTAATGAGATGTAAACTGCGTGATGCAACAACAATAGGACCTGGCTATTGGTCTATCTAATCTATTTCCCATTATTACACCTTCTGAATAATTAAGTCATTCCTTGACCCCCCCCCCCTCTTCCACACCCACTCTTCTAAACTAAAGCATCTTGATCTGGGTAAAGTTTAGGTCTAACAAAGGAAAATCATCTGTTGGACTATCTACAGTATACCCCTGAAGCACTGAGCAAAGGACAATGCATGTGACTTCCCATCTAGTCTGACAACCCCATGATTGGATGGGGACAAAGCACACGAGGGAGCTAGCCCTATTTATCCAACCCACCCCCATCTCAGACACATGACCTTTAAGCATCCCCATTGACAGAGGTCAAGTTTGAATTATGATCTGGCTGGGTGGACACAGAAGCCTGGACAGAGCAGGAAGCAACCACTTGATGTGTAGTGATTTGTAGTCATAATAACTCTGTTCCTTGACCATTGCTGGTCTAGTCCTGCAAGGTCCAAGTAACTACTATAGTGACAGTCCATTTTAACTGGTTACTTGACAGCTACTGGCCTATTCATTTGACCCCTACTGGCCTAGTCCTTCAAGGTCCAGTCAGCCACTGGTGACAGTCAGTAGTGCCTGGTTACTTGACTGCTACTGACCTAGTCCTACAAGGTCAGCTAGTACTAGTGACAGTCCTTTATGCCCGATTTAATACTTGACTGCTACTGGCCTTGTCCTACATGGTCCAACTAGCTACGAGAGACTAAGCGGTACACATGGGCCCTAAAATTTAGCTCCAGTCCTCCAAACTTGTGCAGTAACCTAAAAATTATATTCCAGACATCCTATGAACAGGAAATAATGTAGAATTCTGCTTTGGATAAATAGAGAAATTCAACAGCAAAATCTTCTAAGAGACAGAACTGAATTAAAGATACTATGTCTCTTTTGCAGCCAACATCAAATTCTGTAGAACTTTGCAGGAATTATGATTATGTCATGTATGTCCTATCAGTGAAATTTAAACGTTAGGAGTGTCCTAGTATTCAAATTATGCAAGGAAACCCGTTTACTTTCTAGACTTCCCTGTCAGACACTATTGACTGACTGACTGACATCTTTTTTTCTTTGGTAATAACATACATAAAATGAGCTGTAACAGGTGCATGAGCATTTGTCTACATCAATAACCCACTACTTGTAATGACCAAAATTAAACTGATTGAATCTTTGTGCAGCACAAAACGTACGACCATTTGGTACAAGGGTCTGAAAATCAGACTATTACTTAGGTGATTGCAATCACTTATGTCGATTTGACAACTAATGGTCGTTATTTTCCCACAAAAAGCCATTTTCAAACCCTTTCGTTTTGAGGGAAGTTCTAAATAAGTATTGTCTTTCAAATGCCGTTGGAATTTAACCTTTTCATTTTTTTGACCTGCAAATGGGACCTTTAACTCATAATATGTTTCCATAGTGATAATGCCCTTCTGGTTCTTCCTTAGCAGATGGAATATGAATTCTGTGAACCATCTAAAGCTTCATGTAGCTCTTGTTTGCATTCAGTAAGATGTAACCTCTGAAACATGTTCAAAAGTATGGTTCATCAATGGCTAATATATTGCTAATATCTTTAATCTGAATTCTGAATGATGTAGACAAGCTGAGCATAATAGAAGCTTAAGAAGGATTAGTGGCGAATAAACTATTCCTAAGATTTAATGATTTGTGAAAGCAAAGCGTATAAAGAGCAATCACATCCAATATAATTGTATTTCTTGCAAGATAGATTAGGAGCTCTGATATGAATTTCAATGAGATTTACATCTAAGAAAACGACTTTGTAGTGTGATAATTCTGCCTGTGCCCCTCCAAGGATTTTCCCTCTTTTTGCATCAGATACAAGCACTTTATTTATAAGACATGGAATGACATTTTGACTCCTTCGCTTATGTTATGTCGCATTTCCCTGATTGTTTTACATTTCCTTTTTTTTCCATCAAGGGGCGGGGGGGGGGGTAATGTTTAAACAAATGCAAGGTTAAGAAAATTAAGAACAAACAATGAAAAAAATAATTTAAAAAAGCTACTACAAAACACTTTTTTGTTGTAATGTAAACATCAAGATACGCATGAAAATTAAGAATAACTTATAGTGATATTTAGAAGAATATAAAGTGAAAACAGTTTGGTAGAAACAATTATAATTAAAGTAAACTAAGGATAGAAACTATGGAATCAATGGAATAAAACGAAAAAAAGCAGTCATGAGGATACAATGAGAGGCGATAAGGAATAGAATTTCTTACAAAGGGCTTCATTTTTGAGAAGTTGATATGGTGAGATGAAGAGAACAAAATAAAGGAAAAACTAACATGAGCATGGAGATAAAGGGAACATCCAAGACATGGAAATATACGAGCAATGCAGATCATTCCACGCTGTATGACTATGAATGATACATGAATTTCATTGGCCTGTTTTCAATCACGGTGATTACCTTTTTTTGGAGGCAACCAGTGATCTCTAAGCATCTACTAGCACTTCTCAGAATTCCCTGCTCTCTCTCTCTCAAGGTCACCTTCAAACAAGAAGAAACCTGTATGCACAAAGTAGGGAGAAAAGGGGAGAAAAACGGTAAATTTGCAATTTCGTAGCAAGATTCAAAACAAAGGATTATAATTTCTCTATTGCTCTGAGTTAACATTTATGCAGGTACATTGTAAATCCTGCAATCATTACTACTTTAAAGGTCCTCAGAACTTTTAATGAACTTGTAATGTGTCACATTACAATCAGATAGACAAAACTATTACAGAAGAAAAATATCTATACTTGATAATCTTGACAAAATAATGGATCTAACTGGAATTCATGTACTCATGAAAATGGAAGAATTAACGGGTGTTATGTACATGTATTGTTAGACTAAAACTTCTAGACACATGGGCCCAAATTCACAAAGGAGGTTTACATTTAACCCATGGTTTAAACCTTCATTTACATAACCCATGGTTTAAAATAAGTGCAAAATGAGCGTACCTTGCCTTGCGCACATCTAATATTGGACCTCTGACTTGTGTCGCGCTTATTTTGCTCTTATTTTAAACCATGGGTTATGTAAATGACGGTTTAAACCATGGGTTAAATGTAAACCTCCTTTGTGAATTCGGCCATATTGATTGGAAGCTACACAGCTTAGAAATCCCCCTGAAATCACAAACAATGAGCCCCATACATAATACATTCCATTTAAAGTATAATGTAGCCCAAAACTCTCTATTGGTCTATGAATATTTAGTCTTCAACTCTAACTGATATATATGAAACACATGAAACCTTTTCATATTCCCCATGCTTCATAGAAAATATAGCCCTCCTGATCTTCAGTCTATCATCACATAGGCCCATGGCACTGACAAATGCAAGACTGATGATCAAGCCCTCTGTAGCCATATGGGTCTGTTTATAGAGACTAGACAAGGAACTATTTCTGTCTGGACTATTATGTAACCGCATTAGCTTCTAACTGTGCTGTGGTTAGATAATGATCTCAAATGTAAACACACTGTGAACTAGGAAGTTATTCAACACCAGGGGCTCTTGGACAAAGTGCACCGACCTTAGATGAGGCCACTTCAGGACCACAAACCTGTCTTTACCCAGAGAGAGAGAGAGAGAGAGACAGAGAGACAGAGAAAGAGAGAGTTGGCAAGAACTTAGAATGTACGTAATGCATAGCTTGGGTGAAGGATGTAGCAGCAAAAATGTGGATGTTTGGGCAGATCAATGTTTTGGTCAATGCCAGTGCTGCCTGAAATATGGACCAGATTGCTATTTCATGTTCTGCAGGCATCGCTGTGTTTAGTTTTGAGGGTTACATTTCTATCATTATTGTATGTATCTCATCTATTTCTCTGTTGTATATATATATGTTCACATGTCAACTGATAGAAAATCTTTTTATTCTTAGTATTTATATTTATCTACCTCTCTCTCTCTCTCTTTATTTCACTTTCTCTCACTCTCTATCTCCTTCACATCACTGCTTCCCTGCTTTCCTTCTCCTCTCTCTCTGCCCAATGTAACCATCCAAACATCTGCTAAGAGCCAAAAGGGAGTTCACTTGCATCACAATCATAGAGTTAACACTCTTCTGGCTATCAATAGATGACAATTTTCATCTAAACCTTCTAAACAGCTTTGTATGTTATTGATCACACATCATGTTAAGTCCTACTGACACACTTGATAAATCCCTGGATTCCAGGCATTGTTGGTAGATCATAGCTCCACCATCCCAAATCATCTACATGTGACAAAACTGTACTTTTGTAATTAACGTCAGATGATTGCTGCCAAAAATAGCACTCGGGCTGCAAAACAGTCCCCTAAACTTTGGACCATAAGCACCCATACACGATGTAAGCAAATAGATTGCCTGTATTTTATTGTATTTTTGAGGACTTTGTTGTGATTGTTGTGGTAACTAGTCTCATATGCCAGTTTGTGAAGTTCTCTAGATCTATACATCTTGGTTCCTGATTCTGTTCAGGTGGGAACCAAAGGCTGCTTTCCTATTCCTATGAAATTAAACATACAGTTACCTCTGCATAACTGAAAGTCACACAAGTCAAATTTTGGACCAAACTATGCCTGTGATGTGTTTTGTGTTATTCCTAGGTTGAATTTTGGGTAGTCAAACCATTTTTAAAAGTCCCAACAGATTCAACTTATGCAGAATTAACCGTATATTCAACCACTTCAAATCAAAATAAGACTACTTGAATAAGAAAAATAAGCGGAAGAAACATTATACAAAAGTGCATCCTAAAACATTTGTGGTCCATAAAAGTATTACAAGACAATAAGGATGGAGGCAACAATCTTTAAGCCCTTTTTAAAACCCCAATGGAGATATCCCTAGAGTTTTGGGCGTTACACTGGTTTTAAGACTTAGACCCCGTTCTCACTCACTTCGTTGGAGCGGTCTAACTAAGACCCGTTCCTCAGGAGCGGTTCTTAGGTGAGTGAGAACGGTCAAAGTGGTCCAGGAAGTGGACTTCTGGACCGCTCCAGAAGACCACCTCGGAGGTGGTCTTGAGGAACGGGTCTTATTAAGAGCGGTTTGGAGCGCTCTAACGTGCGAGTGTGAACGGAAGCGTACTTTGAACGGAAGTGGTCTAGTGACGTTGCGTGCGAAACATGTATTACGGTACATACGCTTAGTATTCAGCGAAAAAATTTACCCGCTGACCTGAGCTGCCATAGCAACAAGACCACTTTGACTCGTGGAGCGGTTTGAGCCATAAAAAACTGCTCGGAGTGTGAACCCTCGCAAACCGTTCCTCAAGACCCGTTCCTCTGGAGCGGTCTAACTAAGACCACTTTCAAAGTGAGTGAGAACGGGGTCTTATACATTCAATAATTCAACATCAAATAAAGTTTGCTTCATGGGGAAGAGTGGCTTGCGACACATACAAAAATCCTTGTCTTAGATTGACTTTCGTTGTTCTTCACAACTGAAGAATTGCAGAAAATAAACTCTGCATACTTTTGCTTTTATAGTTCATATACCTCCTCAGATTTTCTAATGGCCTTCCTCGAAAGTACACAATGTCTATAGCCGTAATACGACACTAATGATTAATTACTTTTTTTTAAACACCAGCGAAGGATATCGCAGTGGACATACCTGTAAACAAAACACTTTAAAACAGAAAATATTTCTCATAAAATAAACAGCACTTTGATAATGTAGCACATGATTAGATTCCCAGATGAAACTATATCCTGTAGCACTCTAAACTCATGGTTGTAATCAAAATATTCAACGTTTCTCTGAAAATGAAAAGGAACATTTCTTGGAATCAATATCGCAGATGCTTTGAGCAAGCGACTATTGTGTATGTACTTTTTCTGTTCTTTCAACGACCCCTCCCCAATATCAAATTAAAATAACTCTTGTAAAAGTGCCTATGCCCAACAGTGAACACACAATTTTGGTCAGTAGCTTTGCTTAGAGTTAGCTGGCCCACCCACTATATACAGACCTGCATTATATGTACATCTTAACCCAAAAAATTAAGACATTTTTCTCTCTATCAAGTCTTTAAACCAGGATAATATCTATAAACATTTAGTTGGCACCAATGGTGAATAAATACAGTTAATTTTAGGATTTGCCGAGGGAAAATATGACTTGCTCATAATGATTTTATGTATTTTATCATTCATCAACCAGAGCTTTTTTTAAAGCTGTTCAGTGCTAAATCAGCCTCTGCTTCAAAGTATTTCATTGTATAATAATTTTCTTCATATATGATTACAACATGAATTATCTACCCCCCCCAAAAAAAAGGCAGTTTGATCCTTTTGCTTGGAATTCAGCTTCATAACATGTGTAATATGAGCAAGGAACACCACATCTAAGACTAAAAGACAAATATAAAACCTGACTTGGGGGTAGGTAGGTCTAAGATCAAAATTGGAGCGGTTTGATATCTTGAAATCACAAACACGTTTTTGCCCTTGAACCCCCGTCACGTCTTTCTCGCGACAGGATCCAGACGAGAAACAGAGCTCAGCCGATCCTTCGAGGGTCTCGAAGCCGACCCCTCCTTTTTAGACGGTATCAGTTCGTGTAAAATGTGGTAAACTAGTTCATGTATTGATTCACAAACAGGAGTTGAATTTCAAAGTTTCGTTTTATTCTCCTACATGATGATGCTCTTTAGATAAACTGTCATCAGAACAATGGGCTTCTGTCAGGTTTAAGTAAAGTTAGCACAGAGGTGACAGGTTTACATCAATCAAACAAAGTGATATATGGTGCACAGAATCAATATTACTTACTTGTTTTAGACAAATTTGTTCTTAATCATCATCTAATCCCTCCACCCTCACTGGGTGTTTTTTTTTCCAATACATGGATCCATCCTTTTTCTTTTTCACAATTCATCCAACCTTTTCTGTACACCAATACTCGGTCTTTATTCTCTCTTTTTTTCCTACTTCTCTACATGTATATCCATCATACTAACAATCTTCTCATCCACCCACACCTCTTTCCTACTGAATTGAAATATAGGATACCTCTCAAATTTGTGTAAGATCACAACCTTACTTTGACTGGCTCTCCATATTCTGACATCAATAATTAATAATTTTCATGGACAGTGGAAGGTGCATTTTCCCCTGTAATTGTTATCATCAACATGAGGTAAGCACGTCTTTTGCAAACGAGTAGCTCTCATAACATATTGAGAAGAAAACTATATTCAATGACATCAATGTATCATCCCTCTAGAGCAGCCAAAAAAATACACGGGGGCGGCGGGCGATTTCGCCCCGGAAACACCATAAACAGCCCCCGAAATAGGCCAGAAATACGATTATGGGGGCGACTTCAAAAAATGAAATGATCTAAAATCGCCCCGTAACTATTGCCGCACGAATCGAGCGGCCGCTCTGTGCTAGCTTCAGATTCATTGTGTGCATCTTGTTCGGCGCGGCGCGCATGCGCGCGCTGAATCTCCGTGTAAAATTGTTTACACACAAATTCGGTTGTAAAAACTCGATCCATAGAGTTCATACCTTACCATGTCGCACCGTTCGCACGCGTGAAAACACGTAAATTTTCGCAGTTGCGAGACGGAGCGTAGGACCGAGTTTTTGGCGGTCGATTTTGTTTTGATGGCTCATTAGCTGAACCTAGACCATTCACTAAACCGTAGCGAAACATCGAGAAACTGCAATCTATTTCCATCTTGATTGCCGTGATTTTTATATAGTTTTCGTGAATAGAGGTATGAAATCAAAGCTTATTTTATGATTATTCTGGCCATCCTTACTGAATTTTGATAATCATATTTTAAAGTAAAGTATTCACAAGAAAACAAGAGAAAATCATCGTGACTGACAGTTCAGTTTCAGTCCACACATGTACAGTACAGTGCAGTGTAGTGCCACTGCACTGCAGCTGCTGTCAGAACTGTGACTGTGTGAGCTAGAGTCGAAGAGACTCAACAACACTTTGAAATTGCTATATGTTCGCATCATTATTGCCGCGATTTCAATATAGTTTCGTGAATAGAGGTATGAAACCTAAGCTTAGATTGTGATTAATCTGGCCATAGTTGTATACTGAATTTCGATAATCATTTTTCAAAGTAAAGTTTTCACAAGAAAATCAGACAGTCGTTTAAAAACAGAGACATATTTTTAAAATTATAGTAATACTTTTACTATGATACAGTTCTTGCATCAAATCAATGCATTGAAACAGCTTTCTTTTTGAATGGGTAATTAATGGGTAAATATGAAGCAGGAAGCCTTAAGCCTTAAACTTAAAGATATATAAGCCAGTAAGCCTACTAAAAATAAACTCGACAAACTGTACTACTGTAGGGTCTATACTTTTATGAATTAATGAAAAGTAGCCCCCGAAAAAAGCCCCCGAAATGGAAAAAAGAGCCCCCGAAAGTTGAAAAAGTAGCCCCCAAAAATTTCCCAACAATTGGATATGGAGCCCCCGAAATGAAAAAATTAATTTTTTCCCTGCTCTAGAGCCAGAAGGATATTAACTCTGTATTAAAGTATACGATTTAACACCCTTCTGGGTTCAAAAGGACGCAAGATTTAACATCATAGAATTTGTAATAATGATTAGTCTAGTTTTATGGTTACTTGCAAGTGTTACTATAATTTACATCTTTGAGTGGGAGACCTACAAGCTTTATTCTGGCAGCAGTTAATGGACATGTGTTATATCTTCATTTTGTATTGATTAATTCTCTTTAAAAAATCTACCTTTTCAAAATTATAGAAACACTCTCTCCTAAATCTCCTTCAATGCTATGTAAATGCCAAGTAAAATTTGCTTTTTAAGACAGCAAGATCTTTGGGAATTGCGTGTGCTTGTTCATCTCCAGCTTCGACTACGTGATGAATTTGCATACGACTCTCTGATCTCTTCCTTTAAACACTGAAGAGAAGTCAGATAGAGTGTGATAGGAGATCCAAAGCTAGGCCACAGAAAACCATAGGCCATAGCCGAACCTCATTGACAATGTACGTGACCTGTAATTCAACTCTCACGTTCAGGTTGTTTGTTCGGCCTCGTTCGATATGAGACTGTGCAGAAAGGAAGAAAGAAAAGGGTATGGACTGTAAAAGATGTAAAGAGGGAGATAGAGAGAGATAGAAAAATTGAGAGCGAGAGAGAGAGAGAGAGGGGGGGTTACGAGGAAGGGCACTCATAAAATCAGACAGACAGTATACATATCAAGTTCAGTAAATAAGAATGGATAAAGAGGAGGGGGCATGTAACTATTGGAGGGGCGAGGATAGTTCCGGGCGAGGATAGTTCCAGACAAACAGTGTGATGAGAAAAGTACGGGTTGAAGCAACATATATTAAATAACAAACAAGACAGACATCCGTGGGGACGTATGAAACAGAATGGAGGAAAAAGAGGGGGGAGGCAGAGAAGTGGGGAAAGAAGCAGACAAAATGTGAAATAGAACAGTAAAACCACAATGTAATGAAGAAGCAGACAGAAGTATTCATAATTAATATGAATATCAAAGGAGAAATTCAGGATTTGTGTAATTTGTGTTTTAGTTTCTTCTAATCAACAAGGTGTGAAAAGAGAATAATCCTGGACGAGGATGATAAATCAGGAAGAGAGTCTAGAAAAGCACAGAAAGGAAATATTTCAATATAATATGACTAAAGTGAAAGCTACCTGATCAGGGAGGAAGTAATGTATAAGGTATGAAATCCAACAAAACATTTACAATCAATTTAGTATGATGACTAGACAGTAAGGCCTAGATATAGAAATGTGTGTTTGAATAGAACTGTTCAAAGATCAATAGATGTTGGTATCTGCTGAGAGCAAGAGGAACATTAACTCCTATCATTTAACATGTAGTAAGAGCACCCTTCTGGCACTGAAGACATCTAGAAGTATGGACTGAAAGAAGAAAGAAAATGATAAAACATAGTCATGCATGCACGTACATAATAACCAACAGATGGAAAGATAGGTGTGAGATAAATAGACAAATATGCAAATGGGTAGACTGATAAATGGAGACAGACAGACAGACAGACGGAGACACACACAGAAAGACATACATACACATATGTTCCCACAAACAATTACTTCATGAGTGACAAGGTTGGCCATAGATGATTGACAAGCTTTTAGAGGGAGATGGGGATGGGGAATGGAAGAGAGAAATAGAGAGAGAGAGAGAGAGAGAGAGAATGAGAGAGAGAGAGAGAGAGAGGGAGAAAGAAAGGGGGAGAAAGGGGGAGAGAATGAGGTGGGGAGAGAGAGAGAGAGAGAGAGAGAGAGAGAGGGAAACGGAAACGGAGCAAGGAGAGGGAGAGAAAGAAAGGGGAGAGGGAGAGAAAGGAGGGAGAGAAAGAAAGGAGACAGGGGAGAGGAGAGATATAGGAAAGATGGGGAAGAGAAGAGAGAGAGGGGGAGAGAGTGGAAGTGGAGAAAGGAGAGAGAGAGGTGAGGAGAGAGAGGTGAGGAGAGAAAGAGAAACAGATGACAGAGACAAAAAGAGAAAATTTGACAAGGGTGAAAGAAAAAGTGACAGGCAGCCTATCAATCAATAATATAGAAAAGTGCCAATCTTCAGTACAGACATAATACAAGGAATAAGCAGCGAAAACAGAGAAATCCTAGAAGAGTGCCAATAGTGAATTTACGAGCGGAAATTGTAAGCTTAGTAATATCTAAGCCCCAAATTACTAATAAAGCACAATAGTAAATTATGAAGAGAATGATATAATAAGATCAGAAATTGCATTTTATTGTTAAGTCTGTCCAACTCATGTTCCTAAGCTCATCTTTTTGTCTTATTCCAGTGATCTCCAAATAAACTTAAATGCCTTTACCTTTACTAAAGATTCTGAGAAGAAAGACAAAACAGGAAGCAAAAGGTTAATGAAAAGGAAGAGATACTGCACATAGGCCCTATTGCTAATATATCCAATTATCCTGTTATAACAAATACCTCCTTATTAATACCTAGTAACATCTAGTTCCTAGCCATCATCCATGAACAGGCCTATATGTCAATCATTTTCTTATGAAGTTACAAGAATGAAAAAGTGGAATTATTTTGCAATTTAGATTGTCATTACCAATTTGAAGCACCTTAATATATTTTCCTATATTTAAAGAAGAGCGGTGCCTGTCTAAATTACAACTTCAATACAATTGTCTTGGCTTAAGAAGAATGAGGGAGCAAGGTACCAGAGACAGGCATCAACAGAGAGAAAGACAAAGAAGAGAAGAGAATAGTGGGAGCACAGAGTTGGAATAAGGTGAACATAGCTGTACGTTTTTCTTGTCTTTCAACAAGCAACATGGGAGGCAGACAAGCCAGATCTCTCTCTCCCCAAAATTACTATGCCACCGACACGACCTTTCCGTGACCCCAATCCCCTCTGGTTGCCCGCGGAAACAAGAATAATGCTTTCACTTTAGATACAAAAGTGTGCGATGCTTTCAAACATCGGTATGACATCCTGAGGTGTATACATTAATGTTGAACAGCAAAAGATATCAAGTGGAGCTTGTGAACAATTTTCTGTCACAGTTTCCAAGGATCAACTTTGTGTTGAATATTGAGCATGAGAACATCGAGATGCCATGTTATTTTAAAGGCATCGTTTAACAATGTTAAATCTGAGATGCAAGGCCCTACGTGTTATCGGTGTCTGTGATATGGTGTAATATTAAAGGTACTATGTCCCATTTGCAGGCCAAAAAAATGAAAAGGTTAAATTCCAACGGCATTTGAAAGACAATACTAATTTAGAACTTCCCTAAAAAAAAGTGGGCTTGAAAATGTCTTTAAGTGGGAAAATAACGACTATTAGTTGTCGAATCGACTTAGGAGCTATAGAGCCAGTAAGTAATAGTCTGATTTTTCAGACCATTGTACCGAATGGTCGTACGTTTTATGCTGCGCAAAGATTCAATCAGTTTAATTTTGGCCATTACAAGAAGTGGGTTATTGATGTAGACAAATGCTCATGTACCCTTTACAGCTCATTTTATGTATGTTATTACCAAAGATGAAAAAGCCAGTCAGTCACTCAATAGTGTCTGACAGTGAAGTCTAGCAAGTAAACAGGTTTCCTTGCATAATTTGAATATTAGGACACTGCTAACGTTTAAATTTCACAGATAGGACATACATGACATATTCATAATTCCTGCAAAGTTCTACAGAATTTGATGTTGGCTGCAAAAGGGACATAGTATCTTTAAAGCCCTAAAAAAATTGTGCTTCAAAATGATCAAGAAGTGCCTCAAAAAAGTAAAAATCTCTTAAGTGACCGGTTTTACCATACTCATTTTTCCCAATAGACTATAGTGTTATGAAAACCGTTAGGAAAACGCAAAATTTGGTTTCGATTTCCAATCATAAATATCTTGATAATCAGATAGGTGATCGGCTCGTAAAAGTCATGAGGTTCCTGACTGACCTATAGGTTTATAATTATCATTGCAGCATGAGCTAAATCCAGGATTTTGTTTCAGAATCTGAGACAAAGTTACCGGATCCCTTTAAGTTTATGTTAAATCCATATATGAATATCTTCAATAGGTGACACAGTATCCACCCACAAATCAAAGTGTACCATTTAGAGAAAATCCCCCCTCCTCCGCTTAATTAAAAGAATGAATGACCGCAAATGCAAACCTCTTAAATAGGTCACACATCACTCACCCACCAATTCAAATGAACCTTTGAATAATGTTTCCCTCCCCCTCCATTTTCCACTATGAGAAATGAAGAAAGGGGTATTAAAAATCCATTACATGTTGTATTTGTTTTAAGATTATACTATGGTGAATCAAATCTTAAAACATACATTAGTTTCCATCAGCTTCCAAATACATGAAAAGAACCTTTCCATTAAAACCATAATGCTACCAGTTTCAAATAATACAATTCATTCTTGATCAATCTCATTTCACTTTTTTTTTCTTCTGGTAACAGACAGCATGATTCCTATGACCCGACATAGATATATTTCAATAGATTACATTTCACTGAAATAAGGCACACTATCTTACTCCAGATATTCTCTCTGGTAAAATTGACTTGGTTCATGAGAATTTGGAGATATATTTCTAAAGCGATTTTACCGCCTACGCTTTTCTTCCATCCTCACCCAGGGCGTAAACTACTGTGACTGACATGGACCCAAGCTAAAATTCTCTAACACATTCCTCAATGCAAGCCTGGCAAATTGACATTACCAGAATACATATCAAATATTGCCTCAATGTTCTCTCTCCTAAGAACTCATTGTTATAAAAGAGGAAAAGACAGAAAGAGACTTTTCATTATTGTAAAGGGGGAGATAATTTGAATACAGCACCAGAGTATATGGTAGCAATGTCAATTTGCATGAAGACAGTGAAAATATTGACTTTGCTGGTTTGCCCAAGATGGCTAGCTATACCCGCAGTGTGGGGGAGATTCACGTACATGAAACAAGGGTCTTTATATTTCCCTTGTTTTACTTGACAGACAAGAGAAATATGGAAAATGTCACTTGATACCATGTGGTTTAGGTTCTAGGTAATGTTAAGTTAAGGTGTTGTTGCTTTGATGGCTCGTTCAGTTTGTCATGAAATTGAAATTCATGTTAGAGCTGGAAGCTTGCACTTCTCACTTAAAAGTTCCCCAGTTCTCCCTGAATTTTTTCTCCACCCCGAACCCCCACATATTCCTCCCTTTATCTCTTCCATTTCTATTTTTTTTGAAATCTTCAAGGGCTCCTTTTCCCAAGCTATTTTTTGAAAGCATATACATCTACCCCCCCCCCCCTTCCCAAATTTAATTTTATCTTGTCAATATGTAAGCCTATTTTTATCATCTTTTCCCATTAATCACCCAATTCTCTATCTGGTCTCACAAACTCCCTTAATTTCATCTTCTATCTCTCTCTCTCTCCCTCTTTCTAGCCCCCTCTCTCTCTCTCTCTCTCCTCCGCCCCCTCTCTCTCTTTCCTCCTCCTCCCTCTCTCTCTCTCTCTCTCAATACCTGTAACTATGATTAAAACTAAGCTGCACTTGTATATATCCTAGCAAGGTTTCTAATCACCCTTGCATGGGAGGGGGTACACACCTTCGTTAAGAGAAAGATCGCCACAGGATCAATTATTCAGGTTATCTTTTTCAATTTGGATAATAAGATCTCAACTACTGTCCATTGCTTATATTATACTAAGGTGAAGGCTGATACAATAGGGAAGGCCTAGGAGGTTCAAAAGTTGAATGTCGGAAGAGTCCATTGATTCTTTACAACAACGTTCATCATAAAAATACATTCAGAAAAGATTGGAAACCTGAAACAACAGGAAAGTGGTTTCAAAAGTTGAGATGTTAGAAAAGTCTACTGTTTCTTTCTAATAGCGTTAATTAAGGTTATTGATTCAAAAGAGACAAAGAGATACTCTCATCCCAGTTCACATGATGAACAACTCAGATTGAAATAAACTATACATCATGCAGAGGCAACTGAATCGTAGAAAGGACACAAGAGAAATAATTTTGACACTTAATTGACCTCATAAAATCAAGTGCAAAATTAAATCAATAAAATCAATCAAAGGTATTCTTTTCAGTCTCTGTCATGAACCAAAAAAATGAAACGACATCCCAACTGACAAGAGCACACAGCCCCGCCTACCCAATTCATTGATCAGCTCTCATACATATCTTTGAGCAAAAGAACAAAAACAAAACCACAAATAAATAAACAAATATATACTATGTCTTGATTTTGGTAGTTGAAGAAGGCAATCGCTTTCAACAGATCAGATCAACTGCATTTGATTTTCCGACCATGTTTTTTCCCCCTCGGAGAGTAAGCATTTGGGATACAATCAGGTACCAATGAGGCATGACACTGGGTAGTCAAGGGAGAAGCATAATCAGATGAGCATTCTCTCTCTATAAACGCAGGTGCATAGAAAAAGTGACAAGGAAAAAAATCAAATCAAATTCCCATCGCTTTCCAACAAAGGAGACAGAATTGGAGCTCTGTGTAAATTTTGCATGAAAACTTTAGCAGGTATTGTGATTTGTCCATGGGGCATATCCCTTACATCGGTGAGCTTTGAACTATGGTGTTCACATCAAAAGAAAGGGTTACTGCTTTCGATCAATTTTTCATTTTCCTTTTTTTTTTTTCTTTAGGCTAGATTGTTTTTATATTTCTTGTCCATGGATCAACAATCATGAACGATTACAGATATATGAGATCACCAAGTTATCACCTTATGATCATCTGAAATCCTACATTGTAATTGCTCTTTCAAGCAATTTCTACAATTTTTTTTATTTTGATGGTTTTGGTACGGTGACATCTGCTATTTGCGCTAAAATTATTAATCCTCTATTTTTATTCTTATTTTATATTGTTTTATTTCTCTTTGTGATCATTCTAATATCCTCTCCTTCTCCCTCTCTCTCTCTCTCTCTCTGTCTGTCTGTGTCTTTGTCTCTCTCTCTCCCCCTTTCTCTCTCTCTCTCTTTATACTCCTTGATCTATTGATTCAATTTAGTGGCACCCCCCCCCCATAACAAACCTTGGACCTTGCTCCCTTCCCACTTACCTGGGAGTTGCCTAATATCCAAATACCCTTAAAACCACTGTTTCAACTAGGAAAGGAAACTCCAATCCCATCCCCTCACCTTGGCCACAACCATTATCCCCATTAACCACTATCACCCAATACCATTCATTCGATTTGCGTTCTGGTCCTTTTACTTTATAAGCAAGTCCCATCTATTCATTTGGGTGTTATCCTGGAGGCCAGCAATGGAAGGGGGCCAAAGTCCCATTGATACCTTATTTTAGCCATGATAAATCTCTTCAGTGAGTCAGTAGGGATGTATAATATGCTCTCAGCTGGCTGAGTGGGAATGTAATGGTTTGTTTGCTTTGAATAGAAGCCAAATACTACTCTACGTTTTTGAAAAAGTGTGCTATTTTCCCCTTTGTTCATGCTCTGCAAGTGACTTGTACTTGAACCCTGGCCTGGAGTCATTCAGGGAACAAGCAAATAGCCATAAATACAGTGTTTTTCCCACAAAACATGAGAATTGCATACCAACTCTGCAGATCATATATCAAAGAGCTTCACCTGGAACTGGTAGCACAATGCAGGATTTCCTTTCCAATAAGGGAACTTGATGGACATATGTTTATTATCTTACATGACACAAAGTTGAAAGAAAAAAATCAAGGGGCTATAGAATTCAGAGTCTATTTCCTTGAAGGTATGCTTTGCAGGATGTACATTCTAATTTCATACTGAGAAGCCATAATCCTGTATGTTTATGACATGTTGTTTATCTCATAACGTTTCAATAGCTTGAATGGAGCATGGTATATGAGTTATGATTGGAGAAGAATTGAGGGGGGTGGGAGGGTCCTACAATGCTTTGAATTCATCAGCAGTTCTGAGCATGACAAACTTTCACACCTATCTTTGGCGTTGATTTATTCTCGTGACTGGTGGGTGAACTTTGCTGTCTGCCTGTTGAACTCTCTCTCTCTCTTTGTTTCGGAGCTGCTGTTTCTACAAAAGCTGTTAGCCATATATTTGTCTTCCATTGCAATCTTTTCATTGCTGATATTTCACTTTTGTTTGACCTATTCTCCCTAAACTTTTATGTGCTGTAATAAATAAAAGAGGCATGCTAAACAAAATGTATACTCTACTAGACTGTACTAAAAGATTGTTGGGTGGGGGAGCTGTAGCAAAGAAAGGATCCTAGCTTCAAGTCCTATGTAGCCACAATCTGGCCATCCTTTCATTTATTCACACTAAGATTTTAAAGAAATTCATGGATGGAATAACAAAATATCTCACACATGTATTTCTTACATAAAAACATAATGAGACACTATTTAAACATGTTTCATTCTAATCTCCTTTTCACTACTATTCCTGTAAATTATCTTTACACTTTAAGCAGAAAGTGAGAGTATCTAATGTAATGGATAGGGCATGATTGTTACGCTATTAGAAACCTACAGCTTCAGACTGTATCTAGTCTCTATAATAAAACTTCTTTGGTCGTAGTTAAAGATTCAATTCATCCGAGCCGTGACTTGAAGCACTTGAAGCATTTCTTTGAATTCTTTTTCTTACAATTAGGTTTCAAACTATGGCTTTTCACTATTAAGGATAGAACTGAAAGCACAATTCAGTGGTTTCTGTCAACACGATGTATTAACTTATACAGAAAAGTAGGGCCAACACCTAAATGACAACTGGGATTTGAAAATATGAGGCGGTATACCACTGTAAAAAGCCTGGTTCTATAACACACCTGGGTCAAGACGAACAAATCTGGGTAAAACGCCTTGTCACAGGATGTAAGCACTGAGCGAAGATCAAACCAAGGACTTTTGTGCGAGTGTCACAAGCCTTCAACAAGATACCACAGTGCACCCACTGTGTATTTCCACAAAAGAATTACAGATCCCTGTTTTGTGTCATTTCTCGAAACACGGGTTTCAAGATCATGACCATTGTGATTGAACTTGGACTTGGTGGACTTCATTGCGCAGTCAAAGGCCTGCAAGTACGAAGACTATATCAAACATTTCAGCTATGTTTCCTACTGTGAGTCACAGGGGGAGGCCGGTCTTTGGTAGAAGCTCTGAAATACTTGAATATATTACCAACAGCAGCCTCCTTTCAAGCACTGAACACACATCTTTACCTCTCTTTATACTTTCTCATATCATCCATTCAGACTAGTACAGTAGATCATATAAAGTATATAAAGTAGATCATACAACAACAACAAAACATATAGCTATATTATAACAGACTTTTTGTCAGTAAGGAACATCATGTATAACGAAACGGCACAAAAGAAAAACAGAGGTTATAGCATCATTTCAAACAAAACTAGATTAAGAATCAGAGTCCACTTTGAATGTGAATGTCAGATTATACAAAAACTGTAAAACTGACAAAGCTTATTGGGCACTCTGGTGATCGGCCAGCTTTCACTAAACACATGTCAGCTGACCTGTTCAAAATAAGTCTCTTTGTACCATGTTTCTCTATACGATACTTTTGTTACGTGTGTACATGCCTTTCAGGATATGATGGTCTTTATACGTTTTGTACAAATTCTTCTAGTGTGAACAGGCTAATAAACACACTCTCTCTCTCTCTCTCTCTCTCTCTCTCCTCAGAGCAGTCAAAGCCCATGCTATGAACTGTTATCACAATAGCAGCAGGACCCCACCCATCCTAGCTCCTCTCCCCTTTCTCTCTGACAGATTTCAATTAGGATTGGTAGAAGAGTCTAGTCAGGGTTGGTACCATCGTGTGTGACTCACAACCAATGCTTATCAAGTTCAAACCTGCTGATGGCAACAGTGTCAGGGTGGTCCTTCATCTAGGGAAACTCCAAAATGTCGACATGATGAAGAGAGTCACGGATGGCTAGATGTAGCTACGTCCGCACGGCACAGTCACAGTTTTTAAATTAAAGTTGTCAAAACCTCCGAGTCTTAAACAATGACCAACTAAGAACAACGCAAGTTCACAATTACACCCAAACAATGTCTGCTTGAGGTTTTAAACTGCAATACAAGCAAGCAATCCTTGTAACTATAAACTGGTGAAACCTCAAAATTATTTGCATCCACATAGCACATAATTTCAATTGAGTACCCCCCCCCCCCAGTGCTGCCCATAGTTTTCACACATTAACTATTACATCACTTGAGGCTTAAAACTTCAAGTACATTTTGAGGTATAAAACTTCAAGTACATTTTGAAGTTTCTGAGACAATTTGTGCATCTGCATGGTCCTTAACTGCGACATACCCTCAAACTTTAAAACCACAAGCTAAACTAGCAGTTTACAGAGTGTGTATCAACCTAGCTTGCATTTCAGAGAGTTCAACCGATATTCACCTGTAATCAGTGTCTGCTGTAGACTTCAAAGGCTTCTTGACCTGGGGGTTTGATCTGTGGCATTGATAAACCAGCTGTACAGTAGACTTCTTATTAGACTTTGGGGTGACTCCAACATATTGACACGCAGTTCACGGTCAGGAAAGAATTGGATTTCATGGACATATGTTTCCTTCTAAACAAAAAAACAGTCAGACAAACATACTAAAAATGGCTAGGGACACTCTCCCAAAGATATATAAAGTGTTCTGTTCTAAGAAATTGATATTATAACCCTGATCACTGATCAGATGAGTTTCAAGTTCCCATCTTCACTCTCTGGATGCAATTGACTTTCATTACCAAGCCGAGACATAGTGAAAACAAGTTCATTCCATTTCATATTTATTGAGAGCCAGTAGAGTGTTAACTATATTTTCAACTGAGTTGACACCCGTCTGCTTCTTAGCAGGCAATAAGGGCCTTTTCGATGGTCACGTAGGAATTGAATAAGGAACTGACGAACAAGGGCACACGTAGCTCCAGGGTTCAAGTCTCACGATAATACCTTCACCTCTTCATCTTCCCCATCCTCAGGGAGATCACTTCACTTTAATTTCAAAGCCATATGCAAGAATATTCAAGATCAGACAGTATAAAGTAAATGGCCATATCTATTTCAATGGTTTCCTAATTATATATTCATATTCTTTCTTTTTTTAAAGCTTCCATTTTGCTCTTCATCCAAAAAACAAAAAAGAGTTGTCCGATCTTCTCATAAGAATTGATCAGAACGAAGCCATAGACAAGGTTATGAACAGACCCTACAAAACAATCCTACAAAATGTGTTTCATCTCATTTTATCATGTATGCATGCAGCGGGAATTTCCATATCAAAACATTGATTAAGAATGAAGCATTGATTAAGAATGAATATGAATGAGAGCATTATAACTTCCACTATTATGTGCAACTCAATAAACAAAATGTCCCTTTTCTTAATTTCATAATTTCATACTAAAGTGCAGAGCTTTCATCTTCAAAAGCACCCCAACACTATATTGAAGACATTGCCACCATCAACAAACATGCCGACATTCATCAAGATTAGACATCAGGTTCAAGGATGCAGTGACCTTCACCCTGAACCATATGAGGGAATGGCTACTTTCAACAGCCCCCTGGCTGTCCATATGATCAGAAGCCTCTTACTGTCAAAATATGAATGAACGACCGTCGCATGGCTCAGAGTGTACTCCCGGCTGCCTGCAGCCCGTGTAAATTAATAAGACGATGACGATCGATCGGTGGCGTAATAAAATCGGCTGGTGAAAGGCTGTCCGGGTGAACGTCTGGGTCATGGTGGTGCTTCAACTCTTAAAGCTACATTCAGTGGTACTATTGGCCCACCAGCCAGCGAAACACAGTGAGTGGTGTTTCAATGCTTAAAGCTGCATTCTGTGGTACTGCTGGCCCAGTAAGTGGTGCTTCAATGCTTTAAAGCTACACTCTGCTGTACTGCTGGCCCAGTGAGTGGTGCTTCAATGCCTTAAAGCTGCATTCTGTGGTACTGCTGGTACTCATTTAAACTCATAAAAAAAGAATGACTGGCATAACTGTAAAGTTATAGTCTGAACAAAAATGTTCACACATGTAAACAAAGAGTAGTTGTTGTTGTTCTTTTTAATCAAAAGTGAAGATGAATTGAATGTAAGAAAGTGATGATGAGTATTAAGTACTTCATCATTTTGCCATAATTCATTTAATAATTCCGGCACAATAACCCCAATGGAATATGAAAGTAATGAAATTTTGCTTGTGATGTGTAATCCTCACTTTTCTGCCAACAGCAATTTCGACAAGCTTTTAAACATACATGTATGTTTCTGCTCTCTATCAAAACACATTCTATCAATAGCTGTAGCATCCACACCCTAACTATGCAAGATTACATGGGAGAGGGGTCGTGGCAGTGTGGTAATAGCCAAATAATGATGTCTATCATATCCGATGATCGATTGCAGACCGTAATTGGAGGATACCATTCTCGGACATGGTTTGCCCCTTACAGCTACCGTAGGCCATCCTGCGTGACCCTGGCCCCTAAAAGAAATCAACAGACATATCCAACATACCCAACCGATCATGACCTGCTTTTCGTAGGGGGCATGCACATCGGAAAAATGTTTTTATCGTTGCCTCGGGGCATGATGGAAGAAACATCAGCACGGAGATTATGAACTTACCTGCCGTGCACACGCTGCCCTTAAGAGACTTCATGAATATATAATGCATAATCATCCCTCTCTAATTTAGGACTGCGGTTAGGGAGGGGTGGGGGTGGGGTTCAGTAGCAATTTTTTGTCTCTGAGGTTGAGACGGACATGGAATATCTCTCTCAACAGGGGTGGGGGCGGAGGGGCAGTAGTAGCAGGTTCCTTGTCTCTTACGTTTGAAAACTCATTAATATTTCACGGAGTGGATGACTTTATAAATTCAATGCACTAAGTTTTCCATTATGAGTAATTGCATGTTCATCTTTGTATTTCTCATGCACTAATCGTGCTCCAGTTTTTAAAAAACATGGGCACATAAGAAGGAAACTAGATGGAACTTCAACTGCGCGCAGTCGAAAAATGCCTCCGCCATAGAGCAATTTTACAAACCAAAATGGAAGCAATTTTTAAAATTCAAGTTTGATTGTAATCCATCTGTTGGTTCTAATGATAACACGATCACGAGCTATTTTAGGATACATAATGAGCCCTGTGACCTTTGACCTCGTGACCCCAATTCTAATCAGTTCATTGACTCTGCAAGATACATACATGACCCAAGTTTGGCGGTAATCCATCAATCGATTCTTGAAATAACGTGATCACAAGCTATTTTGCATACATAACGAGCCCTGTGACCTTTGACCTCGTGACCCCAAAATCTAATCAGTTCATTAGCTCTGCAAGATACATACATGACCCAAATTTGGCGGTAATCCATCAATCGGTTCTTGAGATAACGCGATCACGAGCTATTTTTGCATACATAATGAGCCCTTTGACCTTGTGACCCCAAAATCTAATCAGTTTATTGGCTCTGCAAGATACATACAGGACCCAAGTTTGGCGGTAATCCATCAATCGGTTGAGATAACGCGATCACGAGCTATTTTTGCATACATAATGGACCCTGTGACCTTTGACCTCGTGACCCCAAAATCTAATCAGTTCATTAGCTCTGCAAGATACATACATGACCTGAGTTTGGCGGTAATCCATCAATTGGTTCTTGAGATAACGCGATCACGAGAACGGGACGTACGCACAGGTACGTATGTACGCACGGACTGACAACCAGAAAACATAATTCCCCCGGCTACTTTGTAGTGGAGGCATAAAAAAGTAACCATGTATTGCCATTATAAAGAATTAAAGCTCGTTTTCATTTGATTTTTTTTTAAAGAATGACATGCGCTGCATATGAAATTCAATTGTCAGTGCCTTTTGCTTTTTCTCATGAACTGTGTACCCATAAGACATTGAGTGATTTCAAGTACGGTGTTCGGTGTTGGTGTTGGTGTTGAGAGCATGGAAAGGCTGCTAAACCGAGCTCCAACACCGACGGTCAGTTTAGAAGGACGATACCGATCGCGTTATCGATAGCTCAACACCAGCCTCAACACCGAGTGACGTCATACTCTACAGGCGAAAAGTCTTGCAATAAAAGCATAATCCTTTCAGAAATTCCATTAAAATTACATCATATCGAATATCAAATGTAAAGTCATATTAAACGAGCTGAAGACATGGAATTTCACAAGTTGACCTCTGTGACCCTTGACCTACATGCTCCAAAATCTAAACAGATCGTCTTCCTATGGTGATACATACTATCATTAAGTTTGAAGTGAAAATTCTCCAGTGGTTCTTGAGATATCGCGATAACGATCTCAATGTATGGAATTTCATAAGTTGACCTCTGTGACCCTTGACCTTTGACCTACGTGCTCCAAAATCTAATCAGATTGTCTTCCTATGGTGATACACACTATCATTAAGTTTGAAGTTTAAATCTCCAGTGGTTCTTGAGATATTATGATAACAATCTCAATGTATGGAATTTCATAAGTTGACCTCTGTGACCCTTGACCTTTGGCCTACGTGCTCCAAAATCTAATCAGATCGTCTTCCTATGGTGATACATACTATCCTTAAGTTTGAAGTTTTACATCTCCAGTGGTTCTTGAGATATCATGATAACAATCTCAATGTATGGAATTTCATAAGTTGACCTCTATGACCCTTGACCTTTGACCTACGTGCTCCAAAATATAATCAGATTGTTTTCCTATAGTGATACACACTATCACTAAGTTTGAAGTTTAAATCTCCAGTGGTTCTTGAGATATCATGATAACAATCTCAATGTATGGAATTTCATAAGTTGACCTCTGTGACCCTTGACCTTTGACATACGTGCTCCAAAATCTAATCAGATCGTCTTCCTATGGTGATACATACTATCCTTAAGTTTGAAGTTTAAATCTCAAATGGTTCTTGAGATATCGCGCTAACAAACTCAATACAAGGAATTTCATAAGTTGACCTCTGTGACCTGTGACCTTTGACCTACGTACTCCAAAATCTAATCAGATCGTCTTCCTATGGTGATAAATACTATTCCCGAGTCTTAAGTTTAAATCTTAAATGGTTCTTGAGATATTGTGATAACGGTCAAACGGGACGGACGTGCGGACGGACGTACAGGCGTACGGACGCACGGACGTGCGGACGCTGGGCACGGGCGTACGGACGTACGGACGGACAACCCAAAAACATGATGCCTCCGGCACCACCTTCGGTGGCGGAGGCATAAAAACATGATTAAAATGCTATGATACGATGGTGTCAGTATGGGTGATAGTATAGAGATTTTATACGCTCAAGGACCCAGGCGCGCCTCGGGGTGATAGCAGCGGATTCAACTTTCCCGCGAGCCAGTATAGAAACAGCCAGTCCTCAAATATTACAGCACTCGATATGTCTTCTATATGCCGAATTGAATCAAAAATCTACCAAGAATTCTTACCTTATCCTTTTATTGAGTAAAGATTGGTTAAAACATCACAGAAAATCTGAGACACTGTCTGTTAATCTTCGCTGGAAGAAATGACTGAAATTTTTAATCATTTGGGAATCGCAGACAAAAAGCACTGTATGGTGTCCGCGCTCGCACAAAGACAATTTTAACACGTAAACCAATGGGGTAGGCGGGTATGAGGGCACTTTTCAAAAGACTATTGACTGGTAGGCGGATACGAGGGCACTTTTTAAAAGATTATTGACTGGTAGGCGGGGCATGGCTAAAATCACGACTCCAATTTCGACCAATCAGATGGCTAGATTTCTAAAGTGAGATATATAATAACTAATAATAAAATGAACTAGTAAAAGGTTGTAAAAATCAACAAATACAAACATTATAGTCAGCTAGACATTTCCTCAAATAATTCAGCCACACAAGACTCGAGTTTGTGTCTGATCATATGAATATTCCATCTATTGAGAGCAAGAAAGGCATTAATGCTATGAAACCTTTCAAGTTAACGTCCTAATAGCTCGCAACAGACCACATCTCCTCCTGGGGATCAAGAACTCAACAAGAAATATATAAATTAAACTCTAAAGAGAAAAATGAAGTGATCAAGAGAGAGGGAAGTTTTATCTAACAAACAAACATGGATTAGACAATCAGACCCAAGTCAGACAAACAAACAAAAAGACAGACAAACAGAGAAAGAATAAAGATGAGGAGTCCTTCAGATGAGAACACCCTGATCTTGAACCCATCATATTTTTCCAGGGGCACCATGTATGGAAATGTAATTACGATCTGAGCATAAGCCCAAGCTGTTCATGTAGTTAGTGGTAACTTGCTATCTTTGTCTCTCAACCTCACAGATAGTCTCGGCTTCCAAACCACAAGCAGGAACTTGCTTGTGGTTACAAAAAAGGATTTGAAAAGGTCTTTTACCTATGCCGATGTATGCAACAAAGCCTGTGGACTTTGCCTCGGTTTTCTCTAGTTAACTTTCGTATTAAATCTGGAATATCTGATTATTTTCTTTTGATATAAAAAAGACTACCTTTACATGTGGTAAATTCTTGAAGTGCTCAATGAGCATTATGCTTAAATGCAAACAAACTATAAAAAACAAAATCTTCTAATTTTGTAGAAAAAGATACTGCTTTGTCACCAGTGCTCACACTTTGATTGACGAAGAAATTGGATAATCTGACATTTCATCCAGGCTTCATTTTGTCAAAGATAAAGGGTTCAGGTTATAAGATGGCAATAGACCGGTTTACTAACATATTCAAATTGTATGCATACTTTTTAAACAAAGGTTGTTCTTGACATCCTGAAAGCTGGTCCAAGGCTTGCCCGACAAAGCAACAAGTATACTTTATGCAGACTGGATTCAGAGTAAAGCAGTTCATTCATTAATGACAGGTTAATGGAATAACTAGTTACCAGGTCCCCAGGAAAGAAACATCCATACATTTGAATATGTTAGTAAACTGGCCTATTGGGGTTGGGTTAAGGTGAGGGTTAGAGATAGGGTTAGAGATAGGGTTAGAGATAGGGTTAGGGTTAGGGTTGGGACCAAGTTTGAAGTTACAAATTCATTCAGTTTGAGGGAATAGACCCTTTTTAGCAATCGTCAGTAAAGCATGTGTAGTAGAACCTGAAACTGGACACAGACAAATAAGCTAGTGTCGATAGCCTTCCTGACATGAAGACTACAGTGTAATGACAATCCAGCTTTACTCTCCATCTCCAAGATGGATCTCAGTGACAAACATAAGGTTGTGTTCTCACATAGACTTAGACACTACATAGTCCTGTTTTGTAAAACACATTCGTCAACTGGAATCAATGTTAATCTGAATACACTGTTGCCCATAAAGTTTGAATAATTTACACTTTTCTTTAAATCCAATTTATTTAAATTTGCCATAAACACTTTTTATGTAATGATTGTGACAATATGGTTTATTCTTGATAAAGTTAATATCTTCTCAGAACTATATTGCTGGATCTCTACAACTCTCTACATTTATCAATCAAGTTCTGAGAAGATATAAACTTCATCTATCACGAATAAACCATATGGTTACAACCACTTCATGAACAGAGGCAAGAAGAGATTATTCTGACTGTATGGGCAACAGTGCACATATGCAAATTGGCCACTTTCCAACGGCATTGCACAGAAGCACAGGTACTTGTACATGCATGGTGCAAATGGTATTGGGCCCTAAAATATGCAATGCAAATGTGTTATCATCATGTATTACCTTCAAATAACACCCCAAAATCCCACAACTGGACAAATAAACCACACACATAACGTACAAATGCAAAGTGTCTTACAAATCGATGCATGTGCCTGCATCAGGGGATAATTTATGAAATACTTTTATCTGCTTTGTCTGTGATATGAATACATTTGTTTACCTTGCATCATCAAAAACAAATCTACAAAGGCCAATCCAGGATATAACATGGAGTTTGACAAGAAAACATCTGCTCCCCCACTCCTGTTTCCCCTCTCCCTCTCTCTGTCTTTCTTTTTCTCTTTCTCTCTCTCCCTCTTTCTTTCTCTGTCTCTCTCTTTCTCTGTCTCTCTGTCTCTATTTCTCTCTCCTTCCTTCCTTCCTTCCTTCCCTCCCTCCCTCCCTCCCTCCTCTCTCCCTCTCTCCCTCCCTCTCCCTCTCTCCCTCCCTCTCTCTCTCTGTCTCTGTCTTTCTTTTTCTTCTCTCTCCTCTTTCTTTCTGTCTCTCTTTCTGTCTCTCTGTCTCTATTTCTCTCCCTCCCTCCCTCCCTCCCTCCCTCCCTCTCTCTGTCTCTGTCTTTCTTTTTCTTTTTCTCTCTCTCCCTCTTTCTTTCTCTGTCTCTATTTCTCTCTCCCTCCTTCCCTCCCTCCCTCCCTCCCTCCCTCTCTCTTTCTCACTTTCTCTCCTTCTTGCTCTTGCTTGTTTCTAGCAGATTGCACAACACATGCTTCAGCAGCAATTGCTCCACGGTCAATATTCCTACACTAACTGAATTCTCAACTTCAACCCTGGACCAACACTATACTTAATTAGCCCTATCCCTAACGCTGAACCTAACCTAAAATGCAATTGCAACCCTAACCCTATATCGCTGATGAAATAGAGGCTGGAGCAATTGTCACAAGAGCATTTGTCATCACAACACTAAATAGCAATGAGAATAGTAACATCAATATAAAAACAGATATAAAAGTGGTCCTAAACAAGCATTGTCAAAAAATCAATTTAAAAATTATTTACGGTCTTACTGAGTATACAGTTTTAACTCACATTTCAAGTAATCTGCATATTGCTGCGCCTTAACACATAATATTAAAAATTTGATTGTAAATGCTCCATAAAATTGTATCTTCTGCAAGAATTGTCTTGATATCAGTTTTACCATGAATAATTTACAAAAAGATTTGTACAACTGTAAGTTTACAGCTACTACAGGGCTAAGATCTCAGTTCACCATGTCCTAGATGTACACCCTACTTTTCCAGATCAGCGGCAAATCCTCTTGCAAAGTAGCCAAAAGGTGATAAAATCAACATCTTCTTTTCTTTGTATGTCTTCCTCTTGTATCCCATGTTTATACCTATCAATTTGTGAACAGAAACCAGGTCCCTAACCCTATAACATACATCCGCTAACATCACTTCTCTTTTCCTCACTTATCGTCAAAAAGTATTCCCAAGAAAGCAAGCTGGGGTTATTTCATCTCCTTACCTTGAGCTCAAATCCGCCAGGGCCTACATTTTCACATTGTTTCCTGCTGAGAGCCAGAAGGGCATTAACTCTTATCATGTAACTACGGGTGCATTTATCGTGTCTTGCCACTCAGAATCAGCATTTCTATATGTACATATCGAACCCCACTATATGAACGTGTTTTGCGGGATGTCGCGTTTATTGACTCTTCACGATTCGAAATAAAGGCCTTGTCTCTGCACAGCTGCTTTGCGCCGTTTGACACGGGAAGCAGATTAGCCTGGGAAGGTCCGATTTGTATGTGTGGTTCAAAACAGCTTTGCATTTATCATCTCTCAGAAACGTGATTCTGGCTCTATGTCACATTCAAAACGCACTTTTTTTGGCATTTCAATATACCCATATCTAAAGACGTTTGAAAACGCTGATTCTAGGCAAAAAATTGCGCGATAAACGCACCCATAGACATAACATCCTCATGACTCTCAACAGACAATTCATCTTCTGCTGGGATTGAGCCTGAAGAGCATTAACTTGTATCATTTACAGGTAATACAAAGTTTGGGTATGGGGTCATGAATCTGGTTCAAATGAACATATTGGAAGCATATGCATCCTACAATATTCAATGATCGTTGTCGCGGTTGAAATCGAGTCTAAAGTGATGAAATTGTGAATAATAAACTCTTTATGTTGTATAGCCCCCTCTCAAGATTGATATTACTTTAGCTTCAAAACAATGTTTCTTGACTAAAATCAACCAATTTTCTATTCTCGTTTGAAAATTATATATCAGAACTGCATATTCCAAGATTTTCATGGTCGCAGCTACCACTGTATGGCCGTAGGCACTATTTAAAATTTATCAGGAGCACCAATAAATTTGATATTTAAATTTCTCGAAATCCTTAGCGTTTTAGAGCCCAATTTTTTAAAAGTTGCTTATTCTAACACTAGGTTTCACAATGGTAATGCAAATTTTAAATTTCATAAGCCAATCCTGTTGAAATATTACCGAAACTTTGTAGTATCTTTATAACACAGAGTAAACACCCTTCTAATATATACTCAGTAGACGAACAAGATATCATCGCTTGTGCTTGTATTGAAATCTGTTATGGTACAACATTTACCCCTTTTGTTTTCTTGCTTGTATATATATCTATATCACCTGTTTATACAGACCACACCACATTCGAAGGACAAGACCTATATTTTCCCAACTTTTCTAAACAACAGCATAACAAATTAGGCAAGCCTCCTAATAGGTACTCCTGCACACCGTCATCTTCTTCGCAACTTTAAATGATGTGTCAGGAATGATGTCACATTTGGCGATGGTCGCCATGACGATACCCCGACCGCAACAAATGTTCTTTTGTGGCAAGCGTCAGAACAGGGTGGTGTCGAGAATGAGAAGTGGCAGGCGCAGTTAACCGCATGACACATGTTGTAATTGCAAGTGTACACCTAGTATGGATCATTAATGACTCCTATGTTGGGAATTCATGTTCTTTTTGAGGCATAGCACAAATCTAATGGGACACATGTTTCTCTAGCAAGATGCGTTTCATTATTAAAATAACTTACCCCTACGTCATTGTTTATTTTACATCCTTCTATATACAGTAGATATTAACTTACTTTTACTTCTTTCAATCCAATGTATTTAAATTTGCCATAAAAAAACTATACAAAAACTGAAAGAAGATATTCACAATACAATATAGAGTATTATGATAAAGACATGGATATAATCATCAACTTTCACTTGTATGAAACTTTTGCAACACTTCAGGCCACAAAAAGTTTCAACCATAGCACTCATATTTTTGCAATCTGTGATAGTTTCTTGTCGCACACGTACACTGTATATCATTAATGTCTTGTAACTTTCAGCTTTTGACAGTATTGACTCAAACTATTGTGTGATCTGGGCCCGTTGCATAAAACTCTCCATTGATGATAACTTCCATGGAAACCTTAATTTGATTGGATGTAGTAAGTTTTATGCTACGGGACCCTGGGAAAGGGAGGGTCTAATTCATCAGTCTACAGACGGCTACAACTGTTAGGTATCTTTACAATGTAGGCCTACATTGCATTTGATTATGGTGGCAGGAGTGGGATCACTGAAGCCAATGGAGCATACATTACAGCTAAATGCTGGTATTAAAATCAGCATGTAACATGATGGTACAGGGAGTGAACATTACACCTGCGCCAAACACGTGTAACTCAATACCAAACATGTATCAGCTTGAATTGAAGCGACAACGATGAAACGATGTACACTTCTGTCCTTTGAATGACCTTTTTGGGAACTCGCTATCGCTTGGTGAGCACATTCATATTGACATAGAGAATCCATGTTCCGATACATTCAGCGCATAGAAAACGATGAATACCGTCTACTATGAGTGGAACCTAATACAAAATAGAGTATACAATATATAATAAGTCAATATGCTCTTAGTCATACATACATGTAACATGATTTTGTTTTTATACGACAGTAGGTATCACTTGATACAAAAAACTTCTTCTTAAATAAAACTGTTAAACCATACATTTTGTGAATTTCAATGACAGCCATTTTTGCAAAGAGAGGCTTGCAGAATTACACACACAAATAATCAGTGTTGTGTTTCAGCTATTCTGCAGCATGAAAATTAATTGCTCTTATTCAGAGTAGAAATCTTAGAAATACAATTTACTGCCACCATGTCCTCTTTATCTTGCAAAAATGACAAATTTCATATCTTTCTATTCCTCTACTATTGATCCTACTCTCAATCAAGGACTTCTGATGAAATTTCCCAAGAGGCATATAAGGTACCCAGCTCCTTTCAAAGACATAGTAACAAACACTTGAATATGTGAATCTAAACACACTGATCATATTCCCAACCTTTACCATCATTATAAACTAAAAATGACAATTCCTTTCATTGCAGCTTCCTGCAAATCATTATTAAACTGTAGCTTCCTGCCACTACAGTGCTTGCAGGTTTCCAGCATATCCAGGACACAATAATATCACGTGGATGTCCAGGCCAGGCTTTGTTTTTTTTCTTCATATTTTGAAATCAAAACCTGTCAGCTGAAAGCACCTTCAGAAGCCTCTATGAAATTTGATAAAGAATGTGATGGGATTCTATGCAGCTGCTTTCTACTTTATCTCTAGGTGTGTTGTGGACAAAATCATAGAGATATAGCCAACTATACTAAGCCTGAGTGGAGTCTATGGAAAAAGTGTATTAGAACAAAATCAAGTTATATTCATCACGTTATGAAATCTCCCCCAGGCATGAAGCTGAATACAATGTTCACAGTAAATTCATCAGAAATGCACATTATGTGCTACCTGATAAATAACATATTAACGATCAATATTGAATAAAGAACCATAGCTCCAAAAACAGCTCCAGCATAGCTGCCAACCTATCAAAGCTACAGTGAGGAATTTATCAAGACAAGATTAGGAATATAGTGTACTCTGTATTTGGCTTACAGAGGTGTTTTTTAAAGTAGTAGAGGAACCCAAGATTTGAAACATCAGTTTGAATAATAAAAACTAGGAATCACTCCCAACGAATGTGAATGGTTGGCAGTTATGCACTAGAAATCCTTAAGCATCTCCAAGTTCAACCACTTGAGGAAAGATGGGTTTTGTAATGGTGTGAAACCTCCTCGAGAAAGAATATTTGTTTGCGGTAAGAAGCCTTGGAGCTCTCCCTCTCTAGAGATTACTGAAGAAAAGTCAGCCACCCAACCTATATCTTGGGAGATTCAACTCGGCTTTAAAGCTCATACTCTGGAATAGAAAGAGTCACAACCATGAATAAATTATTATGTTCCTATTTTAAAAAGAAAGTATCCAAAAAGCCATTTCCTTGAAATTTATCGGAAAAAAATGAGGGGGAAAACCAAAAACAGAGGGGAAAAAAACAATAAATCATGGACATTAATCATCTATTACCACTCAATTGCTTATTTACTCCAAATCAGGTGAAAAATACTTTGCATCAAATACACCTATGAATAACTATCTAGCTTTTGGTGTCTTGGTGAGCTTTGGTGAGAAACTGTACAAGGGATAATAAGCATACATACACAGGTTCGCCTCAACAATTCCAGGAAAATCTTTGCCACAACTTCTATATCACCATCCCTTCTCTCTTTCTCTCTGTCTGTCTCTTTGTCTGTCTGTTTGTCTCTCTGTCTCTTGGTCTGTCTGGCTCTTTGTCCATCTGTTTGTCTGTCTGTGTCTGTGTCTGTATCTACCTCTCTCTCTCTCTCTCTCTACATTTTCTATCTTGTGATATCTCTCCTAAATGTACCGGCAAGAAAACATACAAAAAACAAGAAAAGTATGATTTCCTTCAAATCCTACAAGGTACTGCATCTCCTTGGCTCATTCTTTCTTGTAAAGATTCCATATTTATCAAGAGATGAAATGAGAACATGGTATATTCTAAATTTTTGCAAGAAATTAGAAGGTGACATAAACATTTAGCCCATTCTCAGGCCTTTTACCATATATTTTATCTACATAGCATTTAATTCATCTACAGCACATATCGGGGCATCACTGACAAGTTTAATTTGTCTATGACAATCTTCTTTTCTGTTTTCTTCTTTCTCTTTTTTGTTTGTGTGTGTGTGGGTTAAGAATAGTCAGTCTGCAAGCTTCTGGTCATAATCATAATCAATTTTCCATTTATACGTATTTTCACAGGGTGCATCAAATGTCACCAATGTCACTTGTGTATAGTGAAATAAAATACATTCTTATGAATGTTCATTACATCTTGAGTGATTGGAGTTGTACATGGCATAAGATGTTCAGAGGCAGAAGATGTTCAGAGGCAGAAGGGTGCAACTCTGTTAAGGTGTATGAGCTAATACCCTTCTTGCTCTCAGCAAACAAAATCCCTCTTTTCTGGTCTGTCAACATCTCTAAATATTACAAACCTTCAAAGCATGAGCTAGTTTCACTGAACTCTCTCTCCATGCAGATAAAGTGGAACAATATCACTATCCAAACTGTATAAAATGTTGGGAATACATTGCTCAACATGTCAGACTAACTTTGAGGCAATTACATGCCAAAATCCAATTATTTCTACCCAATCTGTATTAAATTGAGATCATGATTGGACTATCTATTAAAGACAGACACTAAATTGCTCCAAAGTTTGTCGGGCGCATAATTACTCTCATGTTGGACAATTTTTACCAGACAATTAAACAAGGCAGCATAACGTGAAGCACAAATCTCCGTAGTGAGCACTAATGTCCTTTGGCAAGACATTAATCTACATTAGCCACACTCGACCCAGGTGAAGTTAATGGGAACCTGGTAGGATTATTCCTTGAAATGCACTGTGCGCTGATAACGGCTGCCTGAGCTAAAGCTAGGGTAATAATTTCTAAAGCTCTTTGGAAGCGCATAGAGACGTTATATAATGTGATATGCGCTATACAAGAACAGAATATTATTATTATTATTATTATTATTATTATTTACTAACAAACTATACTTCCTTATATCATCTCATCCCCTTGCTATTAACGTTGAGAGTAAATAATATCACATTGATGGGGTTACTAGGTAAGTATAGCACAGTGTAGCAAAGTTGGATTTTGCCTTTAAGTGACAATCCCTGTATCAATTAACCTTTGGGTATTACATGTCTGCAGTCAACAGGAGAGTCCCTACACCTGGTATGTAAATATATGCCAGACAGGTGAATCTAGGGGTACGTGCCCATTGCCATAACTCCATTGTCATTGTCATGAAAGCATTATGTGACGGTGAGCTAGGTGCGGCGCTGTCTTCAAGATCAAAGTAAGAAATACACGTAGATATGAAATTGGTCATTTGTTAGTGAGTATTCTGTTGGATGAAAAGCTATCAAGTAACACTCAATAATTTGTTTCATGTGCAGGAGCGTGCAATGTAACAGTTTCTTTTTTGCATAGTATATGGCGTACAAAAGATTATCATATCATGCTTACTCTTCCCAGTTTGTACTGTTTGCATTGTCGACCCCTTGCACATTTGATGAAGAAGAAGGCAACATGACTGTAATAGAAAGGAATGACTCTTGAAGAAGGAAGGCATGAGATAGGAAAATACCCTCAATTTCATATAACAAACACTGCAGATATATTGTTGTTTTACATAATATACATTCACCTCCAAACTAAGAATTTTGTAGAATACAGAATTTGTGTTTTAACTGTGGAGCATGCGATACCAATATAAAATAGGAGATAACAGGCAATTTTTATCAAGGCATATAGAGAGGAAGTCCACTACTGCCTTAGATTTACTAAGAATTTAAATTAAATGCTGGCTTTAAGTTCATAGTAGAATATCAATTCCTGTTCAATTTTCCTTAGAAAAATATTTCCACTCCAGTATCTTATTATAGTCTAGAGCAGACCTCAAAGCATTGTACAAAATTTTTGTTGGGGATGTCCACAAATCATATTAGGTCCTATCTTATTTTTTAAAAAATAACGTATTATCTTAAAAGCATTTTATGTGATCTGTCACATTAAAACAACATACAAAATCAGAATTTTTTATTCGACATCTTTTTCAATCATTACATCCATAGGATTTAAATCTTACCCATCTCTCAAACAAGTTATTTTAAGGCTAAGAAATGCCAAAAGCATGAGGAGGACAGTGCATACAGCCAACTGCTCTACTGAATTACTATGGTATACAGTGCCTGAACACATCAACCCTTATCTAACCCTGCCAACAGAGGGCACACTTTGACTTCCAAGTAACTGGTGGCCAAGTACTTCAGTTTACAAAAATGTTTGAACCTCAGAAATTTTGCATATATACCATATTCTAAATCCGAACTTGAAACACAGAAAAGATTTTTAATTTCCATTATTTTAGCTTATGAAGTTATTACAAGAATGTCTTTTCTTCTGTGGGATAAATACATCTGTAGCATAAAAATTGAGATTATTTTAGGTTAAATGAACTATTCTTCATGTATGCAGGTCTTCCCAGTGATGTGTCATTACAAATACCCATCTATTGTGCAATTTGTGAGCAGGGGTAAGAGTCACAGACAGCGTATTAAAATAACTGCACTCAACCACTTAGTAATACCACGTCATGGTACAATAACAAATCAGAACAACTGATTACCAAAATCAGGCTTTTAGACTAAATGCACTTTCATGCCATAGTGGACTAACAGAAACAGCAATCTTATTTATTTAGACAAAGCACAAATTAGGGCAAGTATTGCAAGAAAGCCCATTGGTGAGCTTATGCCCATCCACTCACAAGAATATCTTAGGGTGCGTTTGCCACTCAGAATCAGCGTTTCTATATGTACATATCGAACCCCACTATACGAATGTGATTTTCGTGTTTATCAACTCTTCACGATTCAAAATAAAGGCCTTGTCTCTGCGCAGCTGCTTTGCGCCCTTTGACCCGGGAAGCAGAGAGTTTCTCGGAGGTCAATTACAGCGCGCGCTTTATTATTTTCGATCCAACTAGTACTAGGCTACTACTAGTAATATTGTCACTTATAATAAAGTCTGGCTCGTTTTTAATCCCGCTATTTTACCCTTTTGCCTTTACACTTGCACTCACAGACATAATTATATGGTAAAGGTCTAAACTAAGGATAACAAATAGCGAAATGTTGTCGATCTTCTTGGAGTAGTACTTTAGCATGTGCACGCGATGACAATACAAAAGTTAAAGTAAATACCAGTTTTGGAAACGCTCCTCTCTCAAAAAATGAAATGGAAGCTCTCATTACCAATCATGTGAAAGAATATGTTTTGACTAATACATGATGATACAAATTTTGCCAGGAAACCGCCTACTAATTGATATACAGTCAAACCTGCTTTAGTGACCACCTGTCTACAAAGACCACATTTTTTGTTTCCCTTGAAAATGGTTTCTCATTGCAACATGTACTAAAGGAACCTGTCTACAAAGACCACTTTTTCTGTTCCCCTTGGGCGGTCGCTATAGACAGGTTTGACTGTATTTGGTAAATTATTATATCTATTGGGACCAAATAGATATCGCACACGTGGTCGCGTAGTCCCATATACATCTTTCTGTGTACAGTGCTTGTAACCTTACCAAGACTGGGCCAAATTTCTTATCATTTTGATGATTCCAGAACCTTGCAGTACACACCAATACTTATATGCTAGATGATCAACCTTTTCTGATCGATTCCACAACGTTTCTTTCACAATACAATCACATGACCAGAACTGGTCTTTATCTTTAAAGCACGTAATCGCACGATGTGTAAACGATGAACAATGCATGCAAAAAAACAATGAACGATGGACGAGTACATACACATGCTTGTACAACAACATGACACAGCACATGGCGAACCGGAAATCAGCCTGGGAAGGTCCGATTTGTATGTGTGTTTCAAAACAGCTTTGCGTTTATCATCTCTCAGAAACGTGATTCTGGCTCTATCTTATATTAAAAACGCACTTTTTTTCAGCGTTTCAATATACCCATATCTAAAAACAGGTTTGCGTTTATCACCTTGAAAATTTGCCTGAAAGACGTTTGAAAACACTGATTCTAGGCAAAAAAATGTACTATAAATGCACCCACAAGGGTATAGATGGCAGAGGAAGAACTTTTTACATTAACATAAGAAAATATGCAGAAGCAAACAAATATTTCATGAATGATTTAATTTCAATTGCATAGAAACAAATTTTATGATAAATTATTTGAAGGGTCAACCATAAATTTTGATGAAATTATAAATAGATTTACTCTCTAATTTTGACAGGAAGGACAAACATCAAGACTCCAGCAAAAAGCTTAGAGTGTGTCAACAATTTTTTTCTTCTTCTTTTGTTGATATGTATTTTGTTAGGTAATGTTTGAAGATATGAGACATGACACTTGCCATGAAAATGTACAATTTCCTTCCCCAACCTTTCAAAAAATAACAAAAATTAATGACAAAAATTCTTATTGTAACATCAATTTATTAATAAATTTCTGATCATACAGCTTTGAATATCATTTTGACAGAAATTTGTATTGTAACATTAAATTTATGAATAATTTTCTGATCATACACCTTAAAATATCATTTATGAGCATTCTCTTGGACATTAAGATGAATTTCAGCAAATACAGCAACTTCATGAAATTTTCACGATAACCTATTTTCCGGGGAATTATAAACAGGGGCGAGGATACTCATTTTTCTTCTAAATTCATGGATAATGATAATACATCTTTCAACTAGAGCTGGTACCCCATTCATGGCTAATTTCTTCCCAATTTTACCTGCTTTTTATGAATGGGCCGAGACAAATGAGACCAAAAGTGCAAAGGGGTTCGCTTTGTACTCGTCTGACATAGGCATTGCCTTAAATGATGGGCAAATAGAATTGGGAAAATGACATTACCAGCATAAGAAAATGGGTGTGTTACGAACCTGCGAGGCACAAAAATAAACTCATGATAATTTCAGATTCTTTTTTCTTCTCTCTTTTCAGAAGGGCGATGTCCTATGCGGCTTGGTGATGGGATATTCCATCGAGTGGATGGCAGAGAAGAGAGGGATGAAAGTTCAAGTGACCCCAAAGGCACTGTAATTGCAGCCATCTTTACATAGACTCTCTAAACAGACTCTCTATGATATGATATACTCGAGGGAAAGGAGATGGGTACATTACAGGCAAGGGGCTTTGCATGAGAGAATTCAGTAAAAAATTAGTAATTTCTTATGATAAAGCCTAGAGTTTTTTTTTTTTTAAGGATTTCATAATTTTTTTTACAGTTCTCTATCTTTATTTTCATGCTAGAATACTAGCAGAATACTGTTTTCTTTAGTCTTGGATATGCTTGTAGAAATAATGTTTTTATGTTCATAAAAACACTAAAAATCCTACTTTGAATAACCAGCAGTGGAGTATGATTTCTGATTAGCGGTCCCATACTAAAAAGTTTATCATTATGACTGAAGTATGGTCTGACAAATATTTTGACATTTTTAATAAAACAAAGAGCTCATGAAAAAATATATAAAAAGTATGGGGTTACAAAATCAAGTTCAAATATTTCAATCCACCGAATAAAACCTCTATGATGCAACGAACGTGCAGTTCAATGCTCTCTTGCCTTTTTGACTCTCGCTGACCTTAAACAAGCATTAAGCTTTCCCAAGAACGCAGCATTTGGCAGATTAAATGTATCAGCAATCGTACAAATCTAATCTTATCTCAAAAAGATTTATATCGATAAGGATTAAACTCTGTGTCATTAAACTTGCTCACATCCTCTCCAACTAATGATTTCTTCCCTTCCTGTAATCATGCAGTTAGAAGACTGATTTCCATGTTCTCAAAAAAAAAATGTTCCTGGCAAATATCTCTAGATAATGCTTAATGCAGAATGTTTGCCTTTAGAACTCTTGAAGAGGGCATAAAAGATATAAAATGTGAAACTTAGCGTATACCATGGCATATTGCAGAAAATAACACATTAAATGCATTTCTATGTTCTCAAAAATAACGTTCCCAGCTAAGATCTAGAGAAAATACTAACACAGACATCATAGGGTTAGAATGTTTGTCTTTAGAATCCCTGAAGAGAGCAATAAAATGGATTTTTTTTTTTTTTAAATCAGAAATCTTACAAAAGAGAAAGAGAAAAGAAAAACTTTGCGCATTAGTAGGAATAATAATAAGAATTGATGACAATAAACATAAGTTATTGAATATTGCATGAAATGCCACATAAGACAACAATGTATTTTTAATACTACTATTAAATTATAAGAGTAGCATTTACATATAGTATACAATACTGTTTCTATTAAAGCACTGTACAGAGCAACAAAACCTTTGATTTTCCTTGACGTTACCCTTGTCTTTGTTTATGAAGTGTGTTTCAATTTACTCATGCAAAGACATACTACTTAAATTTCCTTCATAATAATACTATTCTTCATATTTGGTACTTGCATAATCATCTCTTGGTGCTTTTTCATAAAAACAGGATGAAAATCTCTTTTATGATGCTGTACTCTAAGTTCAATAGCCTGAGGTCATCATGTATTCTCTGTCTAAAAGGCTTTTCTAAAATAAGCTTTTAAGAAATTATATTTTGAAGGTTGAAGGCTTTTCCTGCTAAAAACAGGCAACTTAAATGAGAAAACATCTCACCTTCTTTACACAATAACGACTCTATATGGAAGATTGGAGAACGATAAAAAGACAATATATATATATATATATTTTTTTTTTTAATGAAATCCCGACTGAAATAATCCTAATGTTGAATTGTATTCCTTATTAACCTCTCTCTAGCCGTTTTTCTTCTTTCTTTCTTATTTTTTCTTAATTTCTTCCTTAGATATCTCCGTTTCTCAATACAATGCACACATATAATCATTTGAATGAAGGAAAGGGTCCAAAAATGTGCAATATCTATATAATTCCTCTCTCCTTCGATTGAACTCTTTCCTTCCTCAAAATGTCATGGACTAGTTCCAGTAATCTTCTCCAACATTATTTGAAAAGAATAGAGGCAATATCTACATTCCTCTAAATTAAACTCATGAAGAGTATATTTCATATCTAGTATTTCATCGTAGACATGCCTTTATTTGTCCTCAATTTCAATCACATGACCAAATTTTTCTACATTTTTTGAGACTCTTGCCTCTTCTTCTTTCCCATATTTCCCCCTCCAGAGTCTTGGCCAACTTCCCTCTCACGTTCTCGCATCCTCTTCTTTTATCAGAAGAAGACAAAACGAACAAAAAACTTTGACATCAGGGCTCTAACTCGCCAATCTAAACAAAGTTTAAAATTAGCCATATCGACCTTTAATCAAGCGAGAGAGGGGGAGAAAGAGGCTGAGTAAAGGGGTGATGACACACAAAAAACGAGAAGATCAATTTTGTCGCTTTGAACACGAAAATCTGACAAAGTTGAGCTGAATAAAGAGAGGAGAGAGAGAATGCTAAGCTGCCATTTCCTGTACAACTGATTCATCGAGGAACACACGACTTTGCAAAATTATCTGCCTCATAGAATTAAAATCTGTGACATTGACTCCCTAGTCTAGAACTAGACACGAAGACAGACAAAAGCTATGTACATCAGAACATAATTCCATGCAAGACGGATACTACCTGATATTTCACACCCCAATCACAACACTTTGGGAAGAAAAGCAACCATGATCAGTTAGAAGGTGTAAATCTTTGATGGATTTAGGAGGCACAACCCCCCCCCCCCTCGGCCTTTAAAACCCAACTAATGTACAGAGCCAAAACATCAGCTCCTTGAATGTGATTTTTTGTTGTTGTAATTGTACCCCTCCCCCTTTTTTTAAATTCCAAATCCCTTGATCTGCCCCTGGTGGGCACGATGATTCCCGTCTGTAGAACTGATACTGCTGAACCAAATATGAAGGCTGAGGAGAAAGACTACATCAGGATCATGAGGAGGGGGTAAACAGAGGGACAACTCCCTGCATGGATAGAATGTTGTAAGCCTACATTATCTGATGGCCGTCTTTATTTCCAAATAATAGAGAGTGAGAGAGAGAGAGACAGGGGCGAATAAAAGGTCATTACCATATCGTGATGTAAGCAAGTAACTAAAGGTAACTACACATCAATAATCATAAACGTATTTGGTTTAAAGATAAAGACCAGTTCTTGTCATGCGATTGCATTGTGAAAGAAACGTTGTGGAATCGATCAGAAAAGGTTGATCATCTAGCATATAAGTATTGGTGTGTACTGCAAGGTTCTGGAATCATCAAAATGATAAGAAATTTGGCCCAGTCTTGGTAAAGTTACAAGCACTGTACACAGAAAGATGTATATGGGACTACGCGACCACGTGCACAATATCTATTTGGTCCCAATAGATATAATAATTTACCAAATATATCAATTAGTAGGCGGTTTCCTGACTTTCCTGGCAAAATTTGTATCATCACGTATTAGTCAAAACATATTCTTTCACATGATTGGTAATGAGAGCTTCCATTTCATTTTTTTGAGAGAGGGGCGTTTCCAAAACTGGTCTTTACCTTTAAGATGAAATAAATAGGGCTATATGACTGAAAAATATCACTCAAAGTTAGTGGATATACTTGCACAGAATTTGGAAAAACTAAAAACTTATTTACATTTTACAAGTTAAGGAGTATACTAATTATAGATTCCAGAATATTTCTGATCACTGATCTAATTGTGAGAAATCATACATGCCAACATCATGTATGATCCATAATGCCATCCACTAAAACCTAACATTCGAGCTCCTCCTCTTAACCATAAAAATAAACTCATAACTAAAGTGATTGGAGGGGCATCTGGGGGAGGGCTTATTCAAAATTTTAATCCAAACTCCTTGACATTCAAATGGTTTGGCAATACCCCTGAGAGAGTGAGGGTCATCAAACAGGTGTTTAAAACAAATATTTGTATCGTATTCTCATTTAGAATATACATGAACATGAAATTAAGATAGCTTGTGAGAGGTTGAATATAACTTCAACAAATGCCTATCCCACTGAAACAATCAGAAACAGTGAAAGAAACTTTTTAAATAAAGACATAGAGAAAGAACTACATCAACATGTTTAATTAATTCACCAATAGGTTACATAAATTCATTAAACATAAAATAAAAAACAAAGAAAGAGACAAATTTGTACATATTCTCAATACCAATAATTTTCTTTTTCTATATGCGCGAACAAGGTTTACGTCTGTCAACTACGTATGAGATACAAAACGTAAATTTGTACTAGCTTCGTAAAACTTACTATTCAATCCACACATTAAAAAAAAGAAGACAAAGGCTTACCAGTTAAAATTGGCAAAGGTACATAGCAGCTTTAACTGATTATTCCAAGATTTTCAGGAGTTATTCTGCTTATGCCTCCACGTCTAACGTCAACATTTCAAACTATTAAAAAGTGTACTTTATATCGTAGCTCACATGTCCAGATTTCACGGATACCGGATATTTGGCTTTAGATGGGCGTCTTGATGGGCATCTTAATCTAAATTATTTTAAACAGAATAAAAGGGAAAAATGATCCTCCAGGGGTTTCACAAAAGGGATTTAAGCTATATTTAGAATAAAATAAAGCTGATCTTACTTTTTTGAGAAATTTTAATGCCAATGACGTCATACGATTTCACGGTAGTGGAGTGGCGGTCTTAAGATAGTCTGCAAGCACAGACCCTAATTTGACACTATATCAAAAAATCATTGTGCCCTGAGACAAGCCTAGCCCAGCTACCTACTGGTTGTATCAGGAGCAGCTATAATACATGGCCTATGGTAGTATTATAGTGCAGACTCTCTTTTACGAATGACCAGGGTTTGTGCCTGCAAATTAGACTTAAGAATGGATACCAGTGAGATGTGACCTTTCATCAACCTGTCCTGCAGGAAGAGTCACAAACTTGATGCACTTTTTAGGTATTTTGTGAACCCAAGGTGACCCAAACCCTCCAAAACAGTCTTCATATTACAAACATATATATCTTCAAGAATATAAGTATTCAGTACATGAATGTCTACATTCAAAACCTGGATGACCTACTCTCTTCTATTCAATTGGATCCAAGAGTAGTGGTATGACTCCACCACCACCTATACATGCCCCAAATCATCTGTACTTCTACAGACTTTAAGAGTTGATAATACAATTTAAAAGGCATCCATATTGAAAATATATGGGTGCAGATATTTTTACAAATGTTATCCATTAAGGAGCATCATGATGTTGAAGTTTCATCATTATGACATTCAAGAAGCATCTTCCTGTCATGAATTTATGGAGCTTTAATTAAGGACTAAATCACCATGAGCAAAGAGCCTCACAAATGCTGTTTCAATAAAAACCAAAAGTGATTAATCCCACTCATGACAATTTATATACTATAATTAATCGATATCAAGTCCTGTACTCATAATACATGAATCATGAAACACTTATAAACAATTAGTAATAAAAAAAATTGCGTGCATCCTTGGAATGGATGCTAATTTTTCATTTCCTCTACTTCTTTCCTCTCCTGAAATGGCTGAATAATCCCTGAACTCTGCAGAACCTTCTTCAGCCTTCACAGTTCAAACAGTCACATTTTACTTTCCACCCTTTCATCCACTTTTCCACTTAATGTTCATTCCTCCTTCAGCTTGTTTATGCCACGTTTTCGCCGCCGAATGCCTAGAGCTTGCATTACCCAACCGATCTCGGAAAATAAATCACAGGCATTTGCGGGAACAAGATGGCACATCGCAAGTCATTTTAGAAGTAAATCCACTCAGCCAGTCTCGGGGAATTACCCTTTGAATAAGAGAACATAAGCTGACGAGTCTTCACTGCACCTGTTCGTCAAACAGGAGAAGTTCATTCACCCTTCAACCTATCTTTGCCACTCTCGCTCAGATCATACAGTGGGAATTTCATTCTAATTTATCATTCCATGATGTACCTAATAGATTTTTCCTTGATTTCCTATATGAGCATTTGATTAATTCATTCATTCATAGAACCGCCTATTGTATATTCTTATATTTTCATATACTCAACCTTCCAATTATCGTATGATCATAGTGACGTCGGTTGGTTTTAAACAATTACACTTTATAGCAACTTTGCAAGTATTCTGAAACATGGTCATTCAAGGTGTTTCAAGTTCTCCTTTTTCAGAGTGGCGTTCATATTTAACTTGCTTTGTTCCTTCTCTAAATTTGTCCATGATATTATACAGGCCTATCTCAGACAAAATCACACTTGAATGACATACTGAGAAGACAAACAACTGAAATTCAGGCTACTCTGTTAGAATTTTTGAAAAGTAACATTGTCTGTTTGGAGTAAGAATTCATGGAGACCTAAATAACATTTTCCTTTTTTTTTTTAGGAGGGGGCACTAGTGGTGGCAGGGAAACTTTCCTGTTTTCTTGGTCAATGTTAGTGATATTAAAGGTAAAGACCAGTTTTGGAAATGCCCCTCCCTCAAAAAATGAAATGGAAGCTCTCATTACCAATCATGTGAAAGAATATGTTTTGACTAATACGTGATGATACAAATTTTGCCGGGAAACCGCCTACTAATTGATATATTTGGTAAATTATTATATCTATTGGGACCAAATAGATATCGCGCATGTGGTCGCGTAGTCCCATATACATCTTTCTGTGTACAGTGCTTGTAACTTTACCAAGACTGGGCCAAATTTCTTATCATTTTGATGATTCCAGAACCTTGCAGTACACACCAATACTTATATGCTAGATGATCAACCTTTTCTGATCGATTCCACAACGTTTCTTTCACAATGCAATCGCATGACCAGAACTGGTCTTTATCTTTAAGTCCAGGATAATATACCTCACTGCATCATTGCGATTGGTTTCTAATCTTCATACTTATATCCACATACTAAGGGAATTTAAGAATTAAAAAAAAAAAAACACCAAATCTATATTTGGCTACTTCAACCTTTGAATTCATCAAAGGAGAAAGTGTTATATTTTCACACCTTTGAAAAGTTAATGACTTGCTATTTAAGGATTTCATCTAGAAACTATAAAGCTAATAGAAGTCTTTTGATCTAATCGTTGGGTTGACATTTATGCTCGGGAAGGGTTTTATTTTGAGCAATGAATTTTTGTATTTTGAACATAACTTTCTCAAAATAATGAGATTAAGTACTCACATTTAAAGAAAAGGCAGAGTGAATATCACTGAATTTTTCTGTTTATGCACTAATTTGCAATAATCAAATTTCATATATCTTCAGGAGAATCAAAACATATTCTCTATAATATTGATAGAATTACAAATTCTATGTACCAGATTAATAATACCAAAATAAACCTCAATCTCTACATGATGCTTCTACAAAGCTATATTTTCATACAAAAATATGAATATCAAAATGGATAATAGCTGAAAAACATGTCTCCCTCTTTTGGCAAATGCATTACAGTTTGCTATCAGATTTCAAATGTTCTCCCCAATCTATATGCAGCCCCTCCACTTATTAAACCTCTCCATGATTCTTGAAACAAATGTTTGATAAAGAAAATCCATGAATATACCTGTTCTTGGGAGCTATTACCTCTTCAGAAGTAACAAAATGCCAAGCGCTGCACAAAAAGAAGAGAAAGAAAGAAATAAATATAAAATAGGGTTAATAACATAGACAAGATTCCCTTAGTAATTCATTGATAGTGATAAAGGTGATTGCTTGCACCATTAGGTGGTAATCCAGTTTGGGCAAACAATCTAAATTGGGCGTTGAACCTGTGAACAAACTTATAGGTCACCTGTCAAACTCACATCATAGACAGAGCTGTAGGAGAAAATATTCTGCAAGATATCATTTTCTCAACACAAGATGGGGCTATTCCAGATGATCTGATTTCAAAACATACCATACTTTGATTCCATATATAAATGCATATCTATGCATGTGCATCAAGTCATAACACATCATAATAAGTGTATTGAAATACAAAAATTTCCTTCTGCTTTCCAGCTGCCAACTAAACATATCATGCTTTCATTCAATTAGGTCTGCTTTTATGATCAAAATAAAAGGTGATAGGGTTGAAAACATCATAAAAATGACACCAGAAGTGTGATTTATTATTCTTGAAATAGCCCATACTTGGAAAATAGTTTGATTGAAAAGGAGTGACAGTTCATGCCATACTGATATTAATATAAAACTTGACAATACTAATTAAGAAGCTCTTGTATTGAAGAGGATGTACAAGCATGATATTAGTTCCTAGTTAATTCCTTTTGACAAATGATGGGTTTATGGCTGGAAAATATTATTATACATGTCAGGTAATTTAGCATTTCAAGAAAAATATATATTCTCTTCTGAAATCTAGATAAAGGTTAATGAGTTCCTCCCTTTGTTGAATGATAGGAAATCTTATATATATAAATCTTACATATGAGAAAACTCTTTCTTAACTGAGGGATCTGGCAGCAAATAAAAAAATTAATGTTTATTGCAGATATCAGAGATTTTTCAAATTCATTAGATATTCATGATGCATCTAATTGTGTACTAAATAGTTTACAATAGTGACCACAATATACTGTGGGTTCACTTGTAACTCATCCTATTTAGAAAGGTAGGAGGATCTTGAGAACAGCTCTTAGTTTCTGATATTGAAGCACATATGAGTTTGGTTGATGATGAAAACAAAATAAAAACTATGATATATAACACTCATTCTCTAATCTCTCTTTCTTTAACTTATGTATTTCTACACAAGCCCATCCAAAACACAAAACAACAAATTATTTAGAACTGGAAATGTATAATATCAATAGTATAGTATATAATTACATCGATCTTAACAATATATATGATTTCCAGTAAGACTAATCTAGAAACATTGCAAATATTATGAATGACTCAAAAACAAAGCAAAGCTTACAAATAATGTGAAAGTATCAACATCAAGGCCATCAGATAATGAAATACTGAGTATGAAACAATGAGAACTTTTGAAAATTCTCTACAGGTTATTTCCTTTCACATCTCAATCGGATATTGTGTTTGAGTCATGCTGCAATTAACTTAGTTTGTCTACCTATCCTCTCTTCATGAGGAGAAAGATGATTCTTTTTGACAGCCACGCTCAGTTGAATCAAATTTAAGTACTTCAGAAAAATATTTCCATTACCTCGTTTGTTTTTGATGGATTTTTGCTTATTACCATAAAAGGGAGAAACGATTTCAGATGGGAAAGAAAGAGAGAGAGAGAGAGAGAGAGAGAGAGGGTCGGGGGCAAAGGTATGCAACAATTTACCTGCCCAACCCCCTTCCCCCTACATCTAGGAATAATCCCTGTGCTAACCCAGTCACTTTACAGTCATATTTTTAGCAGTTGAGGAAACTTTTTCTTCTACTGTGAATTTCTTCTTCTTTTAATTCGAGAGATATTGACATAATTTACCCTAATGTCTCATTACAGTGCCACTGAATAATTTCTTTCATGCATAGTATTTTGCAAAGTCTTGCACAACAACCCTACCCTACACAATAGAAGAATAGGTATAACAGACATGATAGTGATCCACATAACTCAAAAGCAGACAACAACCTGATCATAACAATTAGTAATGGAACACAACCAGGAAAAACAACCTCATTGTCAAGGACGGCATTAAAAATAAGCCTTCAAATGAAAATGAAAAATACTGTGACATCCGGTACAAGCGAATGAGCAATCCACAGTGCATATCCCCCAACTCTGCCTGCCAATAAAAACAGGTTTGGGGTTTTATCTGACGTCATTGCTTCGTTAACCAACCCTACCTTATATAGCCTCTCTTTAACTCCAGGGTTTTTTTTTTTTTTGGATTCTCAGTGGTTGAATTGATACATTCACACAAAAGATTACTTAATATCAACAGAAAATCAGAGAAGTAAATTAGGAGCAAGGAAAACTTTGTTTCCAATTTCCGTAGATGCTGCTACTCACTTTAAAGAGATTTTTATAAAGTGCAAATCATTTCCCCCCCCCCCCACTATGTTCTACTCTCATTTAAATGTTAAAAAGTCAAGAATATCATTTTATTTGACTACTTAAGACTTGTACCAACACTGATTTATCTAGAGAGAAAGATCACCAAACTTCAATCCTAAGAAAGTAACTTAGAGATGTATGGACACCAAAAGTCAAAGTAAAAGGGATGACATACATTATATTAAGGACTACATCTTTTTCTCTGGTTTCGCATTAATGTTTCTCAACAGGGAAATATATGACTATTGATGATACAAATCATAGCTCTAAAAATATACATTGTCAGTCTGAAAAGAATCTAAACTTGTGGTCAGATGATCACAAAGGTGTAGCCCGTAACCGGTTGCAGTAGGATGAATAAAATCAATTAAACACACTAATTTAGCTCATTTCACGCACAAGGTCACATTCACATCTAAGGTCCCTGAGCATGGATGACAATGACGTTTTTTTCAATCGTTCCTGTGGCCTATTCAGACTGGAGAAAAATCATACAAAACTTGTATAAAGAAATGTGGTATAAAAAATCAATGTACAGCGCAAGGGTCGTACACACTGGGTAACAACATTGCATAAAGAAACATCGTATGAATAAATTAGTTTTGAAGAGGTCAGTTGACACGACAGCTGGCCAATCATCAGTGCACGCTCACGATAAGCCCCGCCCAGTTACAACATTTTTGTGTGACACAATGTCCAGAATAGAATGGGACCTTGACTTCTCAATGACTCAAAAAAACATTATGCAATACAATGTTTCAATATATGATATTCACACTATAAAAATAATATTAATTACTCAGTATGTAGCTAGATGGGTTTTGGGTAGGAATACCATGAATTTTGGTTGTCTGAACTGGGACTACTCTTTTGATTGCATGCATCTCTATCTGTTGTTTGATCCAAGGGTAGATCTGGCTGGCGTGGGGGGCCGAATGGTGACTCATGAGGTGTGCGTGTGTGTCAATACGCGACATCGCTTTTCTTGCATCGATGACAAAGATGTTTGGTTTGGCTAGAATTACCATGTGTGAGGTTATTGAAATATTGGTGAGAGCTCCCTTATCGATGATTTACTTGCCTAACTAAAATTGCAATCTAGCAAAAAAAAGAGACAATGGAGTTGACTCTGTAGCCACGTCTCTGTTCCTGTATGTTGATTAAAGACGCTATTACGTCTACATGAGCGTGATGTCTGGCAAATATGAACAGTTCATTCAAAAGATAGCTTTAGTGAAGAATTTTCTCAAAAAAGGCAACGGTTTCCGTAACTGCAGCAAATATGACAAGATTGAAGGGTAGAAGAAAAAAGACTGATATTGTATATGTTCAGTGAAACAATGATCTTTGCAATTTTTAAAATTACGAAATAATCTGAATTATTATACATAAGAGCCTCTTTTCCCAGAGAATAAAATCATGTCTTTGATTCCTTTTCTATGATCAGTTAAATATTGTTAGCACATTGCTTTTCCTCCATAAAATACGTCACTCCACCAATGGAGAATCAGCGTGCAATATAGTTACAATATTGCACACTGGCAATAGTTACAATATTGCACACTAAGCGTGCACATGTGCAAGACCTGCATGGGCATGCTTGGCTTCAATCGCTGTAATGTGACAATAAACTATTATAAAAACTAACTTTGAAAAAATACCTGTATATAATATAAATGCTTTGCTAGTATTAGGTTTAAACACAAATTAACATTCAAAACTTGGATCATCTTTCATTTTGACTTGCCAAATTTTGTTCATAGACTAGTCGAGACACTGTTGGATTAGAAAATTGTCATGGAACTTCTTGTTTTATGTAGTGCATTATCATTCGAATTCGCTAAGTATCATTTTGATCCTTTAAATTTCACCATAGTTCAATTTTTTATGTATAATAATAATAATATCAGCTTTCTTTTGTGGTATATCAGATACATTGCATTCAGCTAGCATGATTATTGCATGAGTCCAAGACGACTGCAATATTCGCGAGATGAATGCAATATATCTGATATACCACTCAAGGGTAGCAATAATATATAAATATTTACACTATGTTATAGAAAACACAAGAGAGGCAATGTTTCATTTTCACATCATTTTTCCTCATCTTTGTTGAATAAATTAAGTTATCGATTCAAAGGAGTGAAATCTGAAAATAATGTGAGTAGGGGGATAGTAGGGGGAAAAAAACCTTTAAAGCAGATAAAGATAAATATAATACCTATAAAAAGAGTTCATGATATGTGAAATGATATCTAACAAAATAGAGAATAACATAATAGTGGTATGAAAAGTAAAGAAAAGCAAAGAAAAGGAAAGAAAAGTAAAGAAGATATGACTTCTTAGAGAAAAGTATTTTAATTGGGGAAGATACATTAGATAAAGAGTATCTTTGCCACATAATGAGAAAGCATATAGAGATTATTAGACGTAATTTGGTAATGTTAGATACATTTTTCTATAATAAATGAAAACATATAGCAAATGAAAATGTATGAGAAATGAAGAATTAAAATTAAAAAATAAATTAAAGAGACCTTGATTGGATCGACTTGGAATGAATAGTAATCCTTTTTTGAAGAAGAGAAGCATCTAAGTTAATCTACAAACCACAAACTAAAAAATAGATACACAGGCTAAAAAAAAGAGACAAACAAGTAATTACAACCTAAATGTCAATGACAGCTAACTGAGAGAGCAATTAAAATCCATCTTATGATGGATTACATAAATCAGGATCTCCTTTCAAAATATTTATCACTTTGGTGTCTCATAAAACTTGGGTTATCGACCTCAAATGATAAATGTGTCTCGCTATCTACATTGCTCTGTTCACATCATACACATTCATCACCAGTATTACCTATTTGTGAATGAAGGATAAGTGCTAGGGAAAAAAAGGACAAACAAAATTCCTTATGAGGCAAATTAGAAATTATGAGCTTAGGAAAAGGCAATTATATACTTAAGGATTTGTGAAATCCATCACTGTCTTTTAGACTTCACATTAAATATCTCAAGTTCTGTAGGATTGAAGAAAAAAAAAATACTTCAAATAAGGAACCATATGTAAAAGTCTTCATAATTCACTGGAAAGGTCTTATCAGGATTCAGTGACCTCAACTCAAGCAGATAAAGTATGACACACTTTCATAGTCAGGTTCAATCAAGGAAAAAGAATGTAATTCTATTTCAATCTGATGCATTAATCTTCTCTTCTTCCCTTGCAATTTACCCAACCCAACCAAACCTCTTCTGGTCATACTCCTTTCCTTGTCTCCAGTTACTTTGTATTCTTCCTTTTGTGAAATTTGAATCCTACAAACAAAAATAGTGTCTGCTGAGATCTTAAAAGGACAGTTACTCATTTGCTATAACTCCTCTCTGGCCCTCAACAAATGATATTGTCTGCCTAGAGCCAAAAAGGCATTTATTCATTTGCTATATTGCCTCTCTGGCCCTTAACAAATGATATTGTCTGCCTAGAGCCAAAAGGGCATTTATTCATTTGCTATAACGCCTCTCTGGCCCTCAACAAATGATATTGTCTGCCTAGAGCCAAAAGGGCATTTATTCATTTCTTATAATGCCTCTCTGGCTCTCAACAAATGATATTGTCTGGTGAGATCCAAAAGAGCATTTACTCAATTGATAACGCCTCTCTGCCTCTCAACAAATGATATTGTCAGCTGAGATCCGAAAGAGCATTTACTCAATTGATATTGCCTCTCTGGCTCTCAACAAATGATAGTGTCTGGTGAGATCCAAAAGAGCATTTACTCAATTGATAACGCCTCTCTGGCCCTCAACAAATGATATTGTCTGCCCATAGCCTGATGGGCATCAACTTACAATGCTCTACATAGACATAACTCCCTTCTATCCTATTCTAACCATGTGATATCGAAAGATATATGGAATGCATGGGGGGAGAACATAGCTATAATATTGCTTAGGGTTTCTATGTTGCTTTATATACCTCACTTTAGAAATCTAGCCATCTGATTGGTCAAAATTGGAGTCCTGATTTTAGCCATGCCCGCCTACCAGTCAATAGTCTTTTAAAAAGTGCCCTCATCAATCATCAGACACATTTGTATCATCTGACTTCTAAACTAAATGAAAATAAGTAGTGTTGATCTGACACATCAAATTGAGGGAGTCGTTTTTCTGATTCAATTCATGATTTCAAAGATGAACTTTCCACTGTCCAGCCAACAAAACAGACTACCATGACTGATTAATTAAGAAGTAGGTGTCTGGAAAATAGATGACATTCCTATATCAAGAATTCAGCCCAAGTAGGCTAAATGCATTTACATTAAAACTACACAGTGTGAAGTGCAATGTGCATTATATATTTAGGGCTTTAGGATTAACTACTGACATGATTGCAAGGAATGTAAATAAAAAAAAATCAAATCAAGTTCAGTACCAATACAACACTATAATTATCTTATGAAATCATGTTTGGATTATGTTACATGCCATTGTAATATTCGCAAAGATGAAAAGGTGACACATGAGGCTATGAAAATTGCCAAGGTTTATTCCCTGAAAGGCTTTCTGATTGTGTTAACTAATAATTCAAAATATATTCACAATATGCACAATTTCGTCTAAACAAGCTGTAATAATATGAAGAAGATACATGAATGTACTCAGATGTACCATCATTTATCTTTGTGAGTCATGAAGGATAATCGTTTTTAGAGCACTTTGTCATCCAAGTTTTCACTATTCTCTTTGTTAAAATCAAGGAATGTGCCTGTAAACGAGCTCCTGATATTGCATGAGTCATAGACGATGAGGAGGCAGGGTGAACGACCTCCTCATCCTCATCAAGTATTGATCGATCTCCTTGAACATGAAATAAAACATTCTTATCACATGAGAGATGACTCATATTCACACTGTAGACACTTGCAGTTTAGGAGAGCTAAACCAATAAAGTTAAGAATTAGACAATTGGACATGAAAATGAATTGTGAAAGAAACTGTTTTGGAATCGATGAAATGATAAGACTCGCCCCTCCTTTAAAACCTGAATTTTACCACATTCTAAAAAAAAAGGTTAACTTGGAACAAGCTAAGAAATGCCTGAATACTTTCTATAGCTATTTCTATTGTCTAGCCCCAAATGGCCAAAGGGGCCCAAACTTCAACGAAATGTGATATGTGAAAAGTAGTAATGGCCATGTCACTAGCTGTAAAATCTAGCCTAGCTGTTTGGCTATGGATACAGAATGCTCAACAGCTCCCTCTTGTGGTGAAACCCATTCATGTTTCTGCTAATCCTGTATACAGAGGGCAGTTGGTTGTCAGTATGAGAGGTCGAGTACAATCATCAAGATCACTCCATCACAAATCATTATTCAATACCAGCACCTCTTTCACTCTCTCTCTCTCTCTCTCTCTCTCTCTCTCTCTCTCTCCCTCTCCCTATCTCTCCCTCTCTTTTTCTTCCTCCAATAAATGTTCTGATCTCCAGTTTTATTATGCTCTCACTGTCCACTTTCCTCTTTTTCTATTACTCTCCTCTATCTCTAGTCTCCCCCATCCCCCATTTTTGGAAATGAATGAATAAATGAATGAATGAATGAATGAATGAAAAATGAATGAATGAATGAAAAAAAAATGAGTACATACATACATGTGTATTTGGAACATTAAAAGAGAAAATAAAAATCTAATAAAAACCTACAGAAATGGCTCTCCTTATAAACTAAGGTTGTGGGGCCTTTAGCAATTTACTTATCTTCCATGAACTGTGATAATGAATTTTCTTTCAACCTGTACACACATCAATTGTATATTTCTAATTATACAATCTGTTTTTCTAGCATTTAAAGATAGAATGCAAAATCCAACCATTTTTAACCCAATGACTTCTCTCATTTCCATAATTAAGCATAACAGGGAGCACTTGTTTCCAGTAGGGAATGGGTGTTAAGAATATGGGTGCGTTTAACTCACCTTTTCTGGCCTAGAATCAGCATTTTCAAACACGTTTCAGGCAGATTTTCATGGTGATAAACGCAAGCCTGTTTTCAAACGTCTTTAGATGTGGCTATTTTGAAATGTCAAAAAAAGTGTTTTGAATGTGAAAAGGAGCCAGAAGCACGTTTCTGAGAGATGATAACGCAAAGCTATTTTGAAACACACATACATATCGGACCTTCCCAGGCTAATTTCCGGTTTGGAGAAATAGCGCGTGCCATATGCTGTGTCATTTTGTTGTACAAGCATGCCTGCGTACTCGTCCATCGATTACGTGCTTTAAGTATTGTATTGTCATCGCGTCTGCCCATGGCCATGCTAGCTGTCTTGTCATTTCTCGTGCAGTAATTTAGCAGCAGCATGAGTACCCATCGTTGAGCACATATCACCACCAAAGACATGTGTCGAATACAAACATTTACTCCCGGCATGTTTACAAACACACGCAGACAACAACGGAATTAAAAACAAGCTAGACTTTTTAAACTTGAAATTTTGAACATGACAATATTACTAGTAGTTAGATCGAAAATAAAAAAGCGTGTGCTCTAGTTGACCTCCGAGCAACTCTCTGCTTCCCGGGTCAAACGGTGCAAAGCAGCTGCGCAGAGACAAGGCCTTTATTTCGAACTGTTACAAGTTGATAAACGCGACATCCCGCAAATCACTTTCGTATAGTGGGGTTCAATATGTACATATAGAAATGCTGTTTCTGAGTGGCAATAGATGATAAACGCACCCTTAAACAGTACTGTCATTGAACTACCTATGAATAGTGGCTTACATGTATAAATTTATGTTCTTTTTTTACGTCTTCTATGAACAGAGACCGAGATGAGAGGCAGAGGTAACAGCCAGATAATTGAGAATATCTCAAAAAATATTGGATATGAAAAGGTCAAGGCTTGCCCATTAGCCCAATTCATTCCAAGGTCTGATGCACAACTAATGTAACTAAAAGGTGTATAACTTTTTGACTGGGGGAGAATACCCATAGCATTATCATTTTAGGATATTGCCATTTTCATATTCACTGCCAAAACAGGTCAAGCCCAGACTTAGTCTCCAATTGTAGCTACCCACTCATCTGCATCCCAATTATGATCTAATGTAACTAAAAATGTGTATAGCTCACTGAATAGAAGAGAATACACACAGCATTCTAGCATTCTCAGTTGAGGAAATGGCTCGATGTCATTTTCATGATGTTCCGACATAAGCTCCAGAGACAACTGCTCCAGGATTATTTAGTCAAAAATAGAAGGTAAGGGTTAGGGTTAGGGTTTTGGGATAGGGTTTTTGGTTAGGGTTTTAGGTTAGGGTTTTAGGTTAGGTCTAGATTTAGGGTCAGGTAAAGGTCAGGGTTAGGTATGGTGTTCAGTCCAGGGATTTAAGTTAGACCACAGTGCTAATGTGTTGTACACCCGTTTTCATATTCAACGCCAGATAAGGATGAGTCCAGATGGAATAGTAGCCACCCATTCCATCTACGTCCTGAATCGTCAGCTTTTGAGTCTAGACACAACCCCATTGGATAGTAAATGTGAAAGAGGTACCAGTGCCATTGCTTGTAGAATTCTCACAATGCCGAATGCTTTCAATGTGAAGAAATATCCAGTTTTATAACATAAAATCATTAACTGTGCACATAACAGATCTATACGCAATTCCAAGCTCACTTTCTTGTCAAGTGAGTTTAGAATGCTGCATGGACTCCATCATTTTCTGATCCAAATGCAAGAGAAAGAAATATTTCCTATGCAAATATAGTGCCTGGTTAAGGTCACTGTATCCTGGCCAATGATTTGAACACACTCCTTGTCACCGTGCCAAGCCCCTCTTTTCCTCCGGGCCTCTTTCAGCTTGAACTTTAGTCTAACTTCCAGAGCATGATCTATTCATATGAACAGCACAAAAGGTCTTCCATCAGCAAATAATTTCATGACAATGTACTGACAGGGAGTGTCTTAATTTGGAGACGTGACTTATAATATGACGCCCTGCAAATGCAGTTCACTATGAAATGGGTAAAAATGTTAGCATTTGCTGCGAAGTTAATGAATATAGGAGATCATTCTCCATTCAGCAATGACAGAACAACTAAAAATAACCTTTTTTCAACAGGTTTTCTTGATATATATCATACTTTATTTACTTTAATTAAATAAATAAATAAAATAAGAATGAATCAATGACAAATTATTCTTTAATATGAATGATTCCAATGTGGCAACTTGGGGGAATAAACCGACATAGGAAATCAATTTGAATGATATAAAATAAACCAAAAAGGAAATCACCTTTTAATATTAAATATTGCAATGTTCTCCAATGACTATGAGATAGCCATATCAAATTCTTCCATATGCTTCCACATGCTTCCACATGCTTTTCCTTCATATCAACAAAACATATATTGTCTGAATGGTAGGCTAAATGAAAATTTGACATGATCAAATTACATCAATGTGAATGACACAGTAGGAAATAGATCAATGATAAAATGTCATGAAGAATTGAATTCACAGATGAGCTATTCTTAAAGACAAGAATTTTTTTTTTTAAGGGAGGGGATTTCATACGGTTTGCATAAAAGTTTTCAAGCTCATATACTGTTTTCACACTGGCAAAATTTTTCTTAACCAGACTATAGGTGGGGTTAAAGGGGGGTCTTAGCCCCACCGATAGTCCAGGGTTAAGCTTATTCCACTTTGTTTTCACACTGGCAAAATTACCACTATAGGTGGGGTTAAAGGGTCTTAGCCCCACCTATAGTCCGGGGTTAAGCTTATTCCACTTTCTGTTCAGACACATATTTACCAAAGTGGGCTAGCCCCACCTATAGTACAGGGTTAGCTGGCCCTGCAAAATAGCAGGGCTAACCCCGCAATTGTGGTGCCAAGCAAATGAATGAGAACAGAAACGAAAAATAGTCCGGTACTACGTAATGGAGCGAATTAATGAATGTTCACGCTATACAGCTAGTACGGGGCTAACGAATTGCAGTGAGAACAGCCAAAAAAGTTAGTCCGGGGTTAAGGATAATACGGGGCTAAGCAAAGTACGGGGTTAGGCAAAACAAGTGTGAAAAGAGTAATAGATGATCATTGCAGAAGCAAAGTCATATAAGAAATTTGTCTGTATGAAAGAGAAACTTAGTGATTTAACAAGTACCAATATATGCCTAAATTATCTAGATAATTTGAAGAAAAAAATCTTAATATATTTTATTACACAATGAAAATTACCTATTTATCATTTGGGCTATCATAAAAGGCTTAGATTCATTATTCAAAAGAACTCTCAATGTTCCTGATTTACCAGTTACCTCTTTGACTACCAAATAAAAGGTGACTTTGATTAAAGTCGCTTTGGTAACAGTGGTAATAGTGGTTGAAATATTGTTGATGGCCGTCAATGTTATGGTCGTCGATATTAGTGATATTGATGATTGTAGTAGTAATTATACAGTTCATGACAAAAAGACAGTTAGTACATTGGTTGTCTTGATAACAACATTGATAATAAAGTGATGACTTTGACTGAAATAAAATAGTAGAAGTCATTATAATCATGATACCAGTGATGACAGTGGAGGTGGTCATAGTAATGAAATGGAAGATGTTGAAGCCTGCACTAACTAATCAGGTTACAATAATTCATCAGTCATCACTATGCATCCTAGGGCAAATACCAGGTACTTTCAATTTGTTACCCTCACACAGGAAAGACAAATATAAAGGTAGATAATGGGACTTGGGAGGAGGGAGATGAGGGATGCGGGCTGAATCTCCGGTTCCTAGACTCGAGATGGAAGATGGGGATTGATGAGGATATCTCCTTCCTTCAGTAGAGTCTTTAACGGGGATAAGGCTTGACCTATATTATTACACAACGACAGGTGAGAAGTGATGCAGTCAGTGACTGGCCTGAAATAAAAAGAAGGTGAAGGGGCAAGGATGATACCAGGTAGGGAGTTCTAACTAGATTTTAAAGTCAATCATGGGAACACTGTGTATATCTTGACTCTCATCCCAGAGGTCTGGGGTTTGATCCTCGCTCGGTGCTTGCTTACATCCTCAGACAAGGTGCTTTGCCCACATTTGCCCCTCTCAACCAATGTGTATATGGCAATGCTGGGGTAATTAGTACCCCAAGGACGAGCGATATTAAGACTAATGGGTAAATTAAACCATTAGAAAGTTAAATCTATGCAAAAAATGTATTTTTGTGATAATTCTTTGATTTTATACTCCACATATTATAGATAATGGTTTGACAAAACTATGACTGAAGGTGATGAGGAGGGGGGGGGGGTGATATTTGGATTAATATGAAGAGTGAATAAAATTAAAAATTGAACTTCATTGTTATTAAGACCTGTCCACACAGGAGTGATCTAGGGCCTCTTGTTAAAGCACCAATTTTTAAGTACACCACGATGCCCATAATTTTGAAAATCTCCCGTTTATCACAGATGATAGGCCGGATAGAAATCAGACCAAATATGATGATTATGATAAGGAGTGGACGTATCCAATGATTTAAAGTGCCTCTTAATGTCTTAAACCAGGATGCAGCTAGGAAAATCCTGGTTTACTACAGAACTGATGATGGGCAGGATTGAACTAGGACCAAAAAAACTGATAAGGATGAGGACGGGTAGGAGGATGTATTCAATGATTGAACAATTTGAAGAATTCAACTTTAGCTTCTGGGGCAGATCGCCAGCACTCAAGTCATAGATAAAACTGGCTCAACTTCCAATTAACAGATGGACTTGGAGGTGGATAGATGTAACTGAGACTTGAAAATGAACTACTGGGTGACAGAAAGATATAGCCCTAGTCACTGGAGGGGTGGTGAGTTGAAGTTATTGAGGAGGAAAATATTTGGTAGGAAATTTAGCGATGGATTCAATACTTCATAATAATGGAAGAGATGGTTACAGGATAGCCAACAAAATTCTCAAATCCAATATTTATAATTTCATTTATTTCATAATTATTACATTCTAAGACTTAATCTTGTGGAAACAACCTAGAATGCAAATTAACAACTCTATAAACACTAATTCAAGATCAAAAGAACTCTATCATTGGCTTGGGCGACATTTTAAGAATCGCACGTCATTTGTGTTTTCAAAAAGTACACATATTCACAAAACAACATTTGGAAGTGTTCATTTTTACCATCACAAGTAGATCCATGTAAAAGAAAATGAAGCAAATTAATCTTGAACCTTTAAAAGTCAGGGGAAAACAAATGCAAGTACATCCGGGCGTCAAATTTATATTCCTATTATATTTATGCAATAAGCTGGCCTTCCTGTAATAATATTTTCTCAATCACAATTCAAAGCAGTATAAAGTTCAAACATGACTCATTCCAATACTAAAACAATGCTCTCTTACGGGTACTTCTTTTTAAGGAATGAAACTCTTGAAATGCTGTTCTAAATAATTGCTTGCTGTGAATTAGAGTCATGCTATATCATATTTGTTTAACCGCCATCACCTTCTATAGACAGGTAGATTTTAGTTCCTGGAATACAAAGTATACAGGTGGTAATAGTATCTATTACAATACCAGGTATACTTTCATCCTTTCTTTGTTTTACATCCACGGGATTTATTTTTATTTTCCAATGGTTTCAATATATCAAGGACTTGCCTCTCCTTCTGCAAACATGACATGTTTTTTCAAAGCAATCCAGTTCAAAAATCAAAATTAGTTTTAATTTATCTGATAAGGGTTTTTTGGCAAAAACACGAAGCACTGTACACATCACACCTGATAAAAGTGCAACCCCATGAAGTGGTATTGACATAGCTAATATCAGAAACACATGTTATTTCCTTCCTTCCGATATGATTCTGTACATTACACATAACAGCCGTACCATAAGAGGTCATGCAAAAACAAGTGAAGTGCAGATTTAAGCATATATAACTTCAAAGGAATCTAAGTTATGTACTTTGACATTGAAACATAACTTCAGTGTATATGAACAGGAATTGAAAAGATTGAATACTCAGGGTATTGAACAGAATACTCAAGGATATTGAACAGAATAGATATTCTAAATCTTTTTAATTGATGAAAATTGAGATATCAAGCAATTAAAAAATATGATGAGGATGAACAAATACCGGTAGGCTAAGGTATGAAGAAACAAAAGAAAAGGAAAGAAAGATTACCTGATGGAATTCATCCACACCAAGACAAAAGGCTGTCACATACTGTACAGGACGGCTTTAGGAGAGGGCAAGCAGAGATGAAATTACAGAAGATCATTCATCCTTTCCTTTTGTTTTCCTTCGAGCCGAGGTCCTTCAACCCCATTCATGAAATTCTATTACATTTCTTTATATACCAACCGACAACAAATCAATGGATGAAAAACTCCTCAAAGATGACAATTGCCCTAAAAAGTCTGATCTTACAATAAAGATTACCAGTGTCTTATGACTATTTTTTTTACTTCATTGGATTGCTTCAATACATCTGAGGCGCTGTCTACAAAAATTAAATTGTGTGGAAGATCAGAATAAAATTATTTGGGCCATCCAATCTCTTAAGAATGTGTCCAAATACAAAATACATTGTGTATCATTCTATTTTGGGGGTTGTGGGAAAAAATGAAGATACAGCATCACTTCCAATTTCTTCAGATCAGTTAGGATCTGTCCTCTCAGTGACCTGTACAGAGTATCAACTACCCACAATGAAGATACAATTTTATCATAAGTTTACAGACAGAATATATTCAATATAACCTGGACATTTGCGCAGACCTTTCTCTTGTCGATATATAGGGTTAGGGTTGTGACAAGGTTTTAGGCTCAGGGTTGGGGTTAGGGTTGGGGTTAGGATTGTGTATTGTGTTATGTCTTGGGTTTGTTCAGGGTAAGATATTGACCACAGAGAAATTCTCACCAGACCATGTATCTATATAAACCGTAACAATGCTCAGGGTACCCTAACTGCATCGTGAAGATACAGGTTTGTGTCTTTGATTGGGGTATCCTACAGTAGCTATGGCATTTGGTGTGATGTAAACACTGTCACATCAATTAGGATCCCTGAACACTGACGAGATGGACAGTGTGGATGATGCGTGACATGATGTCCTCACTCTGCCATGCAGGGACCTCTCCATTCTGGGATCCTGGTAGGTAGCCCAGGTTTGTAGGAATTCCAACACGTTCCACAGCTCAGGTGTGGAAACGTTCATAAAGCCAAAGCAAGGGTCTTTCACATATGACGCAGGCAGTTTCTTATTTTCTATAAAATGACATATAAGCATACCATGCTTCATCTTTTTGTATCTTGTAACACAAATAGCAAGCATGCGTAGGACCTTTCTCAGTGCAGATTTCTTTGTATCATTCACACTTGCAATTAATCTTACATCACACCTGCCATAGTAAACCGCCATGGTAAACAGTCACATTTTGTTTGCATCACATGTGAACAAGCCATCATTAAGGATGAGAGAAGTGCAAGCTACAGGTAAACTGATTGGACACAGCAGCAGAGGGAGCTGTGTTAAATCTAGGTAGTTTAACTCCCCTTGATTGCATCTTATCAGAAGGTTCCGATGAGGGCCTAAATGAGTAGCGTCTGCTGCTGTGCATGGTGTAACATGCTGGTTGCAGGCAATTCAACTTGGGGTGCAAGAGAATTGGCTTCTGTCGTGTTCATCAGTTACTGGACAAATACTAGGTCAGGATTTCAGAGAAAGAATAGCTACATCAATTGCACCACATCTTTTTGCATTCTCTTTTCTTTGACTGTCTCTCTTCTTTCCCGTCTCCACGTTTTTTTAGCTCTCATCCCATCTACGTCACCATTGACATAGAGAAAATATATACATAACTAACATTAACCTACCACATCAAAATGTGAACCCAGTGGGAAAAAAAATTGTGATAGATTTCTTTGGATTAGCTAGGTTCATACTTTACCAAACTGAAGATTTATATTCTTTTTTTTTTTTAACAGAGCCTTTTTAAAATGACCATAGCTATTTGAGAGCTTTCCATGGCCAAATCACTCACCGCTCCCGTGTATATGTTTCTGCTTACACGTGTTACACGTGTCATAGTTTGAGAAACCAAAATTCAAATGCACAGAATCAAATTCAAGGTGCAAACAAAACCTGAGAGGTGAACGTAAAGATTGACTTGGCTTCCATTCATGGTTCACATAATTGCCAGATAAACGTGCAATTGCAGAAAAATTTGCATCAATGGCAAACCTTGGATCTGCCCTTAACCCCTTAACCTTGATCGATTTGCAAGTTAATTCACATACATGAAAGAAAAACACTTCCATTCTGAATCATTTCGTGAAGCAATGTGCATATTCTGATTTGGCATCCAGTCCAAGGACCCAATTTTCATCCATCTATTAATACATCCATTGCAATCAAACCAAAGCCCTCTGCAATCCCGCCTTTGGTCCCTACCCCGTTTCAAAGGTTATGACCGTGGCCATCTTCCAAGAACGTCTCGATAGTCAACCTGTTTCCTATGGCTGGATACACGGGGGACGGGATCGTGCTAGGCAACCTCCTGGCAAAAAGACAACAAATTTCACAGCCCTCATACCCCCAATGGTAACAGAGCATGGAGGTTCATATACGTGCATCAGCTACTGATACCCTGATAACTAACCAAGTAATTCAATTGTGAATAAACCTTCAAGAAAACCTCTAACTTTCTGGTTTATGGCCAATATTTTTTCTTTTTATGTATACCCGCTAAATGTTTGATCTATTTCTACTTCCTGCTGCTTTGCATTCTCATTCCACCTACATTCCACCTACATCCCAAGGCCTTAATAACTCCATCAAAATCATACTTACCATCACCAAACTGTCCCTTGACATACATCAATCTCTTCACATTTCTGTTGATAGGCATCTGACATATTCATTTCATCTTGACATGTTGTCAAAGTTGCTAATTCTAAACGATATTTTTTTTAAAGGGTTGCAGTGTTACCACCTATCATCTTGACCCCACTACAGTGATACAGTTTTCATTTTCACTTCCTAAGTCGAATTGAATCCGGATCAAATTCGGACTAATAGATCCGTACCTCAAATTCTGCAGGCATTCACACTCACAGCAGCAAGACTATCATGCACGTTTGTTCCCATGGTTTCTGCGGTCTTCTTTCCTCCGGGATCCCGCCCTTACATTAACGTACTTATCAAGGCCCGCCAAACTTGTCTTTCTAAACAAATACTTAGTTTCTAAATTTCATTGTAATACAATAAATATAATTTAATCAATTAACTCATTTTATATATGTGTTACTGGAGGTTTCATTACAAGTTTCAATACAGAAATACAATGTGTAAAGTAATGGGAGTATATATTTTTTTAAAGCAAGATAACACTAGGATAATTCTTCCGGTCTGCAACGATTAGTGCAGATAACATTCATATTACACAGAATCCACTTCCGGTCCGGTCTAAATGCGGATTTGATCCTAGTCTCAGAGCGGTTCAAGAAGTTTGCATCACGTGTGGATCGAGAGATACTGATGGTGTTCTAAACAGCTTTTGGGTCCCGATTTACTCTGATTTATTCCCCTTACCTCTAATATGGAAAGGGTATGAGCCACTTTTTCAACGCTTGCTACTATTTGATCAAGACTTGATACATAATAACAAGCCTGCAAACAGTTATGATACATTGATATCATATTTCATTCATCTCCCTTGCCTACTATTCCAATATAGTCCTATCTTTATTTATTATCAATATTAATACTTCTGACTCATCTCAGTGAAATTCTATCTTTTAGCTTTACCACATCAAGTCTCTCTTTTCTAACTTCTGCTATTGTATTCTCTTCTTGTTTTTCATTCGATTATTCTGCGCTAATTTTATGTTTCCTTTATCCTCTCTTTTACAATAACATGTTAACAACTGAGCCAAATATCAATTTCTTTTGAAATGCACATAATATGGAGGCTATTTAAAAAGAAAGCAAACGAAAGGGACCTCCCAATTTTCTTTAAATGATACATCTATCATGCGTATTGTCGCGAGAGAGAGGGAAAAACGTCATGAACTATTCAACCTTATCTTATCAGTTATTTGAAGTAATATGACTAATCAGAAGATATTCCTGTTGCTCTTCTTGATTCTTAAAAGCAAAGGACAAAATTAACGCATTTACCCATAACAAAATGAAAGGAGAGCGGGAGGGGAGGGAGAAAGAGAGAAAAGGAGAGAGGGGGAAATAACTGATGAAATACCTTTCTTCAGCAAGCAATAAACTGATAAATTACAAAGATGACTTTTTACCAACCATCGAGTGTGGGAGGAAAAGGAAGAAAGAAATGACTATAATTTTTGATGAAATATCCTTCTTTGGATAGCGGGACACTGGTATAATCCTCATCAATAACTGATTCTAACAGCATGCCGCCGCCGTGATTCACTGTTCTTTGCATAATGCATAAGGCACACGCCGTCCCTCCGGGATCCCTCTGGGATCACCTCCAAAAAAAAAAGCAATGCCTTTAATACAGAGGTCAATAACATCTAAACTGTCTTCCATTCTTTCTCCCACTTTCTTCCTCTCTCTTTCTCTCTCACCCTCTATATATCTCTACCCCCTCTATCTCTTTCTCCTTTTTTCCTCATGTCTATGTCTGCTCTTTTTCTGTCTTTAACTCTTTCTCTATCCCTCTCCCCCTATCCCTCTAGTTCTCTCTCTCTCTCTCTCTTTCTTTCTTTCCTTCAAGCCTGTGCCCATCTCCAAGTACACATGGCCTATATGTCTTTTGGTTATTAAAAATTTATATCAGTTTTCCTTTCTAATCTATCAACTGCTGAACTTTTTCATCAATCATTTAGAAAATATAAAATTCAAAGACCTCAATTTTCAGTACTACCATTTTCTCCTATAATATAAAAAACACAAATAACAAAATATACTTAAATTAGAAATGAGAGTAAAAGGTCACCCACTGACCTATTACATCTTGTAATAACAACAATTTAACTATTTAAAGCAGAGAGAATCAATGCTATGATTTGGTCCTAAACATGCAATGTATATGTGATTCTACAGAAAAGAAGCTGCTACATCTCCTTTGAATACCGGGTAAGCAAATGGCTTGTAAATTCTAGATTATTTTCATTGTTTGATTGATTTTCTTTTTATAGAATTGATTCACAGCAGCACTCAAATGCACCATTCTTGTTAAAGATTATTTTTTAGAAGTAATGCTGTGTGTGATTGTACAAGCAAAGAATGCCACGTTGAAAGAAAAACAGAGATCACCATTTTAAACAAAATGCAACACATCCTCTGAAATAATTTTGCTACGTCCATTTTGACGGCCATGACAAAAGCAGGCATACTTCTTTGCATCCTCCATCCTTTCTCCATCAAAAAAAGAGGAAATTCTGTATGGTTTAGAGCAGCTGTATCCCTATAAGGGACATATCCACAAGAAGCATACAACATTAATGCCCAGCTGCTAGTCATGTTTCGTCTCGCATCCAAACAAAACGAAACACACACGGGAGCAACAATGCGCTATTCTGAGATTTTTTGGCATCGTCGGGTCAATGGCCTGCCATCTGGAAACATTAATCTGCAGCTGCCTACACGGAGAAGTGCCACTTCATCAAGTCCAGAAACATCACATTAGTATGCATGTTCAGAGAACATGGATCGGGAGGTCACTCACAGACAGACCTGATTATAGTTTTCATGAACAATCAGTGTATTTTGCAGGAATCTAACTGCAGTTTAAACAATATTATTATTTATTGATATCTTCTCTTCTATTTGTCTTCTTTACCCCAGTGAGCCTAGTCACCATTTATAACACTGTTTCCATTGGGACTCTGCACATAAGCAAACGTAAAATGTAACACAGTGTATAGATAACAAAACAATACAATGGTTAGGAAAGGATGGGAAGTAAGAAACGTGAGTTATATACATCGCAGTCAAGATGAAATTATATAGAACGTGAATATATATCAACCAAAGCTCTGTGTATCACTTTTTGTCATATATGTTTCTGAAATGAAATAGGACCAGAATCTTAAACATGCGTTTTGTCGAGACAAAGCCCCACAAACTATCACAAAGCCAGGACAAAAAGGCTCATTATGATAAAAGCTGCAATTTGCTTCAAAATGTTTTTGAAGAATGCCTATCAATTTATTTCATATTACAACTAGTAAATCCCCAGAGATATGTATTAGAAATTTCCTTAAGGCAAATAAATCATGGAATTCAATAAAAAAAAAGGAATAACATCTTGAAAGAAAGAGGGGAAAATGAAGCTTTGACACCAAACGACTCATCATGACAAATAATACATGGAATGTCACTTAGCTCATGAATCAGTCAATATTCTTGAAATCCTTTAATAGTCTACAATTCAGACTTTGCTAATCTCTGTGTTGGTAGGTTGTCATGCAAATACAATTTGAAATATTTTGAGGTTCTCAAAATTGCAAGAAAAAAGCATGTCTGGCCTTTTTGTGTGCATTCTTTCCCATTAAAAAGAAATTTAAAGAATTTAACAACATAATTGTAATTAATGCTAAATATATTACTCATTGCGGATGTAGTATCGAAAATGATATCGCTAGTGATATTCGTTTGTCTCGCAATGTGGTCAATAAGGAATCTAAAGATCTCTCAGGTGATAAAAACTAATGTAAGTGCTTTATACTCGGAGGACACGGTCTATAATACGTGCCTTCACGGTTGTTTCTCAATATTTCCTTTGCTCCGCCAACCACCCATCCCCCCCCCCCAAAAAAAAAATCACATCATTTATATTGTACTATGTTATGGCACTAAGATAATCTAAAAAATAAACAACTCTTAAGTTATTGAATTACAAAAGGTAAACAAATGCTTTAGTTATTAAATAGTAAATCCTAACAGTAGGAATGGTTTTCTCAAACCTATGGAAATCTAGAAAATAAATGAATAAGATAAATTCATAAAATATATATTTTTGTAAAGCTATAAAGGCCTAACATTTATGGTCTTTGTGATTTTTTTTCGTTCTTCTTTCTGCAAAAAGCATTATTTCTTTTTTATGGACTAAAGAATGCAATAACTTCCAACAGGGATAGGAAAAATGTGTACTTTCCACAACTACTCCATGTAACTAATGCTGGTCAATGGCCTTTAGCTCAGTAACACCCATCTGCATATGAACAAAGAAGATGTGGCAATCTGGCGCCGCTTGTATGTGAAGCCTGCCAGTAATGACAAAATGGGAGGGTAGTCTTTCCAAATGACAACTTACGGGCAAGGAGATGCTAATATCAAATCAATGCCTTGCAGTAGCAGAATGTATGTTTGGACAAAGTAAGAGATGGATGCTATTTGCCCTCATCTACTCTTATGGGATGTAAATTGTGAATTCCTACCAACAAAGCAAATGCTAACATGTAGCTAAAGCTTACTATAGGAGGAGGTAAAAATTCAACTTGTGATCAGTATTCCATGCAACGAATTAGTGAGCATAATGGTCATTATTGTTATGTTGTTTTATTCTTTAGGGAGATTGGGTTTCCTCTTTCACTTGCACAGTCTACTTTTTGTGACTACCATATTTCTGCAGATTAATAATAAGAATCAATAGTGCTTTTTTCTGTATATCACTGGCAGAAATTACAATTAGACCGTTGGATACAGTTGAGATAAACTTGATAACAAGAAAAGTCCTCTCTAGCACCTACCATAAACTACTAAATAAAACACTTTCCCCTAAATATACAAAGGTCTTTCCTGAAAAGTAACCCGGTATGGCCGTTTTAAATCCCACAAAAATGGTGCAAATTCTCTGACCTTGCATACTTTACCTGAACCCCTGCCTTTCGCTAACAATAACTACACATTTTTACTCGCTTTGAATTGTTAAACTCTTCCAAACATGAGCACTACCTAATGGGTCGGTTGTGGGTCTTTGGGAATTTCACACGTAGACAAATGCAATATCCCAAGAGCTGTTTAGACATCATCGTCATTGTTTTTCTGTTGTTTTATTTTTGTTCTTGTTTTGTCTTTTCTTTGTTGCTGTTGTTGTTATTGCTCAACAAAGAAATAAAGAGTAGAAAGGGACTCACAAAATATTTTTTTTATTTTATTACCTCTTCATTTTATTATCTATTTTCATTATTTTTAGTCTTGTTATTTGCTTATCAGAATTTTTTCTGAATATCATGCCCGCTCTTTTCCATACTCTCGGATATGCCCCGATTTAAAAGGGTCTATACTACCCTTCCTGTTCTACAATTACATCTTGACTTGATGATCATCAGTAGAATATAGTTCATTCAATGCCACATATTTCTAAATTTCTCAACAAAATAAAAAGAAGATGTGTAAATAAATACGGGCATAGTCATGTTTAAATACCAGCATTTTGCTCATACCGTGTCTCTCTATGTTCTCTATGCCTTACTATCTAAAATCCTCTAAATATATGAATGTTTAATTTTCAGCTTATACCAAAAACTATCATTAAAATTTTGTATAAAGATGCTGGTTTGACTTGAAAGGAAATTATTATTTGTTATTCTTGAGTCCTTTTTAATGCTAAATACTTTCTCTATTTTAATACCATTTTTTCTCCTTTGTTTGCCCATGCAATATTACATGATGGGTTAAGTTCAGTACAAGATTTACAACTAGAAATGTATAGGACTCTGTTTTCAACAACAACACAAAATTCATTTACAGAAAATTCATGGTGATTTTCTTGTCTTTTATCCTATTAATTAGTCCATGGAACACATATGGAACAGATTAGAATTTAAAACACTCCAATTTCCTGAGCTAAATCTTTCTATCACATTCACTATCATCTTAGAACCATATCAATGTTCTATGCACTGAGAAAGATTTTAGGCCTGAAATAGACACTGCTCATCATTCTCAGGATTACCTACTACTAGTTTCTCTAAGCTCACAAAATCAGTGATCTTTGACGATTACCAGAATGGTCTGTAGCTCCTCAAAAGAAGAGAATATTTGTACCACTACAAATACCATTGAAGCAGAACTTTTCCTTGGATTGACAGCATTGTCTTGCACTCACCGAGTACTAAGATAGATCATCCCTTCAAAGTTCACATCACAACACAGAATAAAAGGCCTGAAATGATTGGATGATCACGCTAACACAAATATTGATCTGGCTTATCAGAACAGATTTAACAGCTATTTTATCACTTTAAAAATAATTGTATAGTGGATATTTCAAGCTGTATGATTTTGTGGTCAATGGCAAAAGAGAGAACTGATTTCAAGCATGATTATGAAAACTTTTCACAATGACACACCTACATGTAGTTGTAATGTTAAGTATTTAATGAAGTGTCAATATTGTTTCTTTGTTCATTATCTCTGGATTGTAACATTTCCCCCATAACTTCTCCTCCTTGGCAAATATTTATTCAAAATTTTTGAAACAAAAAATTCTGTCAATCAAGGGTTACGTTTTGCTTCGTTTAATCCTAACTGAGCAGAAATAGAATTGTTTTCTTTTTGAATGACAATGAATGACATGCATACCTGAGCAATTTTTCACTCTTTATCATCTCTCCCTACGACAGATGGTTGCATATGTATCTAAATCTTTAAATCTCACTGCACACTATAAGATCTGACTACGATCTGATTTTGAAATAATTTGCAATATCATTTGATATGAACATTCAAACATGTAAAATCCTAATGGTAAATAATATCAAAATTTCAAGGAATTTCAAACTGCCTTGGAGAAGAAGAAGAAAAAATGAATCAGCTCAGAATCGGAGTGACGTCACACCGGTCGTGCGATCTTCTGACTAGAAGAGATAAATGCACTAACATTCCGGTTGTTAGTATTCATATCATTATTTAAAACCTAAATCAGGAAGATGGCGCTTATTTAGATTTCCATATCTAATATAATAGCCATTTTTTCGAAAGTCGGATCGCAGGAGGATCGTATAGTGTGCGGAGGGCTTAAGATTATAGAATTGATTTGAGGGATGTGATTTTGAACTTTTAGATACATAGATAAAGTCAAATAATAACAGATATTATTACCAGATGCTGTCGCATTATATATCTCTTTTTATCAACTGAACTCTGTTGAGGTCTAGTCTAAAAAATGCAAACAATAGTTTCTTCAGGACTCATCGCTTTTGAAAGTCACATCCAAACTTCCTCTCTTCCTTTCCATTACTTGGAAAATTGCATTAGCCACAGTCTAGAACACAAACACAATTCTTACAATGGAAAAGTTAGTCATCAGTAAATCATTTGTGCCCATTTTTCTTGTTTTTTTTTTAAAGTGTACTTTAAATGCTGATGTTTGGTTACAATAAAATTAGAAGTTTAGAACTTTCAACTGATCAACCAACAAATTTTATACGCAATTAACCCCATATCAAAACCAATGGCAGATACACCACATGGCATGTTTTGAGCCAAACGGGTGTCAACTCTATGTAAAATTATATGAGGGAAAAAAAGAAGAAAAAAAAACCCTTTTGGCTTCAAAATGGCAATATAAATTTTAAGGCACGTTTACCGGGTAGTGCTTCAAGTAATAAGTGTACTACAAAGAAGCAACTAGGCCATGCATGATTACAAGACATCATCAACACTTGACCAAACTACCAATACTAGACGCTCCACTGAGGCTTTCAAAATCTAAATATACATTCACGATAAACACACTAATGTTTAACCTGGTCATCACAACTAATGCTTGAAGGCATGTGGTTCTTACTACAGAGTGTGAAGAAGGGAAGAAAAGTCAAGTTTGATTTCCTCCTTATGTTAGTTTTATTTAAAGATCAAACGTGGCCTGTGGGTAGCAAAGGCCTGGTTGATATGACAGGTCATCTCAAACAATCAATATCATTGGATTCCCCATGTACCACATTGCCCTTTCTCAAATGAAAAAAAAAAGTGTAAGTATACATATTACTGCTATTTGTGGAAATCACATAGCGGGTTGTGAATTTTTAAGTTCATGGCAATGTTTCCAATAGTTTTTTGAACGCCTGCCAAAATTTCACCGATGTTCGCAGTGCTCACGTTTTTAACGGGTTTTTCCAGTAGTGTAAATGGTAGCCCCCAAAATCGGCTGTGTAAATGGGCCTATTGTTAAATTATTATACTTTTATTTTTATTTATTATAGTCAAAAGTGAATGGGACTATATAAAACTGAACAGGTGACAACTCTCTCCTTTTAAAATTTGAAATAGCATACCCCGGGAAAAAAAAATTGATGTCAATGGACATAAATATAGTTTTTACCAAAAAATTCTTGATTCCAAGTTAATTGTTCAGTTTTTCAAGATCCACTACAGTGATATTAAAGTCCTCTCCGTCTCAACGAACGGGCGATTTTATGCAATGTTGAGTATTTGCAGTGAAGGTGTGTTTGTGGAATAATAAAATTCATTTCTTTCTTTGCAAGACATGAAAGGAAAAGCAATACTGAACTCACCTGGATACTGATAAACTACAACAGCTGTGTTACACGTGGAGGTTAGACTCCTGTAACAGCCTTTTCTTCTTGGTTTGATTGACCAGTTCCAGTTCAATCTATGGAGAAAATGAAAGGGGAGAAAATGAAAGGGGAAAAATAGGGGAGGAATCTGTAAATATTAAGTTTTGACAGAGCAAAGATACTTTATTGTAAACCATTGTTTGTATGTGAGGGCTAATGTCACATGGGATGTGTGTGAAAAGAATGATTAATAATTTATCAATTTATTATTTATTTTGTATACCGTAAATCTCCGTGTATCAGACGCACCTGTGTATAAGACGCACCCCTATTTTTTGGGCCAAGAAAAAAAAAAGAAAAAAAAAAAGAAAAAAAATTGTTTTTTTTGTTTGTTTGTTTGTTTGTTTTTTTTGCCGACTCTGTCGGCAGCAAGCCAGGTCTGTGTTAAAAAACCCACGCGGGGAAGGACTTTCATTTAACTGCGAGGTGCAGTTGAAGGCGCTGATTTGTGCTTGTGAACTTGTCACAACTAATAGTAACAATGTCGTTTTTTAGAAGAATGTGTAAGATCATTAATGTAAATTAAAAACAGTAGAGGACCTAGGATAGGACCTTGTGGTTATTGCATGTGTAATAGAAGAAAAATTGGAGGAATTATTATAAACTACATATTGAGATCTATTAGAAAGATTACTTTCAAACAGAGATGACAGACAAATTTGAGTGTTGTTCTAGTTTCCGAGTAGTGAGTCAACACACCGATTACTGAGCTGGGAGACATTGCCAGGCATAGTGCCAGGTGGAGAGGCATTAATCGAAACTTAAACTTTTTTTTTTTTTTTGTACCTGTGTATAAGACGCACCCCCGACTTTCAATTTTTTTTGGCGGCAAAAAATTGCGCCTTATACACAGAGATTTACGGTAACTTAAAGGGATTGGGTAACTTTGTCTCAGATTCTGAAACAAAATCCTGGATTTAGCTCATGCTGCAATAATAATTATAAACCTTTAGGTCAGTCAGGAACCCCTGACTTTTACAAGTCGATCGCCTGTCTGATTATCAAGATATTTATGATTGGAAATCGAAATTTTAAAAAAAAAATTCTGTTTTCCTAACAGTTTTTATAACACTACAGTCTATTGGGGAAAATGAATATGGTAAAACTGGTCACTCAAAGATTTTTACTTTTTTGAGGCACTTCATGATCATTTTGAAGCGCAATTTTTTTTTAGGGCTTCATTATTACACCATATCACAGACACTGATAACACGTAGGGCCGTGAATCTCAGATTTAACATTGTTAAACAATGCCTTTAAATGACATAAACAAGAACAGACATGTGTATAATATTTAAACCATGTAGCGCATTATTCTATAAAGCATGGGTCTTCTTTATCAGTATCCATCTCTCATTGAATGATTTTTGTTGTTGTTTTTTGTGTTTTTTTAGTGGTTTTAAAGGTTTCGTTGTTTTTTTTTCAATATTGAAGATTCTGTAAGACATGAAAGTTCTTTTTTACAACCATTATTATATCTCAATCTGTATATACAATGAAATGAGAAAATAATGCTAGAAAAACTAAGATATATTTGCAATACAAAAAGTACAGACCAATACGATATTATGCTATAAATAATGTTACAATTAAAGTTTCAGGAAATTCAGGTACACTAGTGAACAACAAAATATTCTTTATATGGTAATTTCATAAATTGTGAGCCCTTCAACCGTGGCAACTTTGTATGAATATCTGATCATCCAACTCATTACCCACATTTTCTGATTACAAAATGATACAGGTGTATGTACATGTATCTTTTCAACCTTCAAAGAAATCTAACTCCTACACTTACACTTCCTAATCCTGAAAAAAATACCAGTCAGAAATAAAAGCAATAACTGCACAGCTTTGTGATGAGTGGTTTAATTGGATTATACACTGTTTTCCGTATCACATATGGATACAGATTATCACATATGGGAGAAGATAAATGACATATGTCATGAATCATAATGATTTTGACAATGCATAGTTAGAGAAATCAAATCAGTATCTTAAACATGATCAGCAGAGTTGAGAGCTAGGCCTACTTTCTCTGGCCACACAATCAAAGCACCTTCCCTCCAACACAAATCAACTCTACAGGCTGCTTAGGCAAGCAAGCAGGCAGGCAGGCAATGGCGAACGGGCCATTGTTATCTCGCCCTCCCTCTCTTTCTCTCCCCCGTCTCTAAACAGTGGATTCCCCGCCCGAGCCCGTTCGGATCGCGTGTCACAGTCGGTGCGTTTGCGGGGACAGGCTCGGGGTCAGGGAGTGGAACTGATGAATAGCGGTACTGCAGCAGTCCCCTCGGCTCCCAATTTATTAGCCAGGCCGTTGACCCACTCTGTACTTTAAGTTATGGATGCAAAGCGCACATGGTGACAGTCTCACTTCAAGGCACCAGGATGCAATAGGATTCTCAATCTAAATGACGTTTAATTGCTGTAGATTATTGCCAGAACTCATAAAGGAGGGTACACACCATGTGCGTGAATGAGTCCCATGACTGGGGTAATAATAATAGCTGTAGAGCACTTAGAGATGGTATTCCGTATTAAGCGCTATATAAATCCAGATATATTATTTCCATTTTTATCTTACCAATGGTTTAAATCTCCACAAGTATAGCACATGCAGCATGTTCTCATGTCCTATGATCGGGGAACGTACACTTACTGTATAAGCTTATTTTGGTCCATGTGAGAGGTTAAAACTATCATGGTTTGAATTAAACCTTCTTTGGTAATTCAGGCCTATGACTCAAAAGAGTGAAGGTTTTATTCTTGGTAAGCTATGATCACCTGTCTAAAGGATGATTATTATTAATTCATGTTCATGTTATTGAATGTCTATCTGAGTGTAATTAAACCATGGACCTAACCTCCACCCTGCCATATCCAAAATCATTTAATTGACCTTTCATCCAGCGTTGATGAAGAATAATATCCTCCAACTTTCCAAATATCAGTCACCTAGATCTGTCTGTCTCTCTGATTTTGCTCTTATCCCATTTTCCTCCTTTACAGCTTTTGTTTCTTCTTGCTGTATGACCATATCATACATACATGTATGTATATTGTTGATCTCTCGACCTCTCTCTCTCCTTCAATTTTTTAATTTAAATCCATCAATATCGCGGCAATATATGCACATGTAAATGTCAGTTAATATCCTGAAGCATTTAATCCCTCCCCCACCCTATTGCAACAGAAAGTGAGAGAGCTAGTTCCAAGGTTTTGAAGAAAAAAATACAATTTTAGGGTGACTAGCAATAAACAGATCATTATTTAGTATCACTGAAAAATAAAGCCTTCCAGTCCTGTGTAAAAGGCTAATTACTATGCAGGATCCAGATGTTATTATCAGCAACCTTCTGAAATCACTAATTTGTCGCTAGTTCTATCAATATGTTTTTCTGTAGTAGAAACAAAATCACATTTTCACACATCCGAAGCTTATTTCACACCTTTGATAGCTCTTTAAAAGATTATTTACTACTTAACAGTACAGGGAATCTAGTAGTAGTACAGCATGAGATTTGCACTAGCCCAACAGTTTCAAAGAACTCATGGTGGTGATGGTCACTGGTGAAAAAAAGGAGAGTGTAGTTCAATATTTCATACAGAAACACAAGTGATATTTTTATCCATAAGGTTTATCCAAGCCCTGCCCATTATGTTTCAATATATATTTCTTCAAGATCATCAATTATAATTAAATTGGGATTCAGTAGTATAGGCCCCAATTCAAGTTGTACAATACTTGATTGATACACTATATGAGAAAAGTAGATACAACCCTATTATGATGAAATCTCACTTTAATAAGTCTCTTCCAGAATATCCTATTTTTCAATAGAGTTCTGGTCCCAGAATATGGTGCCCTATGCACAACAAGATTACCTAAATTATGAGAGGATATCTCGTACGAATGCTGTTAAGTCTCTTCCGGAAGATCTCTGTTTAAACTCATTAACATGTACTCTGTACATATACAACATAGCCCTGACCTACGTCCAGTAATCAAACGTTTGAAAAGAATAATGATTCATCTCTTAATACATTTCATATGAATTCTATTAGTATTATTAGTGTCTTACACATAACCTAGATGAAAATGAAGCTATTTTCGTTGACCACAAAAAAACATGACGGAACGAGGAGGAGTTCATACACGGATGCTAAGAAAAACCAGTTCAGGGACTGGTTCAAAACCATTTCAAAATCAAGCTTTGGCGCCTTCACGCTCGTCATTAATTATACCACCATAATTTTACACTTGTTGCATTTAAATATCAATTACCGAAACACTCTATCGACCTTGTATACGTGAAGGGCAATCATGACTGTTCGACCTAGCCCTTGGCAACGCAAGAAAGCCTAATAACACAGCAACAATGCTGGCCTTTGATGTTTAATTGTCGTCTACGTTTCATTACCAGCACCGGTAATTGTTTTTCATAATACGGCCTTAGGATTAATCACTCGTGCACGTTCAAAACAAGCAACTATCAAACGGACTAAATGTCATTACAAGAAAAGGTTTAATTCCATACCATATATCATGCGCCTTACAAAAACACTGGCGGACTTTATATGTCACGCAAACAGGCTATAATGTGAAGTGTGCCTTATGATAACATATTCTACCAATCACTGCATAATATGAAAATCTTCTTTGTTGAAAATATATATAAATATTAAAATTAATAAAAAACAAAAGACATATTCTTGGTTCATGTTATATCATCATCTGTAGGCTAATTATAACAATATCAAACCCCTTGTGAACCCTTTATGAAAGAAAATCCTCAAATAAATTCAGAGACCAAATTAAAGTAACTATTGTGTATTGAAAGTTTCCAATACAGGGGGAATAGCACCCTCTTTAGGTTGAGACATGCACATGCATCATGAATGGACTCTAGTTTTCTTAAAGAATTGAATGTAGGCAAGAATTAAATGTAGGCCTATTGTTCTTTCTTGCTTGTTGTTCATTCTCTTGCTTGTTGTTCATTCTCTTGCTAATGCCCCCTGCCCCTCCCTCACTTTCTCTCTTTCTCCCCCTCCCCCTCTTTCTCCCCCTCCCAATTTCTCTCGGTCTCCCTCCCCTCTCCCTTTCCCTCCCCACCTTTCTCTACCTCCCTCCCTCTCTCTCTCTCTCTCCCTCTCTCCTTCTCCCTCTCTTTCCATTTCTCCACATGTTATATCTTTCATTGCCTTTCCATCTCATTTTTCTTTCTTTTTAAAATTTTCCTATCTTCTACCTTCCGCTTTCTATCTTCCCCTCTATATCTTCATCCTTGTATATTCCCTTTTATACAAGTACAACACCTGTATCTTTCTTTCTTCATTTGTCTAATTCTATATTTCTCTTCCCATCTCCCTCTTTCTCTTTCACTTTTTGTCTTTTTTTTTTATCCCCATCTCTTTCTTCTATATCCCCGTCTTTCTTCTATATCTCCGTCTTTCTTCTATATCTCCATCTTTCTTCTATATCTCCGTCTTTCTTCTATATCTCCGTCTTTCTTCTATATCTCCGTCTTTCTTCTATATCTCCGTCTTTCTTCTATATCTCCGTCTTTCTTCTATATCTCCGTCTTCTTCTATATCTCTGTCTTTCTTCTATATCTCCGTCTTTCTTCTATATCTCCGTCTTTCTTCTATATCTCCGTCTTTCTTCTATATCTCGATCTTTCTTCTATATCTCCGTCTTTCTTCTATATCTCCGTCTTTCTTCTATATCTCTGTCTTTCTTCTATATCTCCGTCTTGATCATGCTTGTGTGTCAGAAGTAATTTAGAATATCGATAATACTTGTCCTATTCTTATTTTTTAGCTGACCAAACTTACATGGTGCTTGGTGTCGTAGGGCCTAATGAAGCATACATGTACATGTCATACTCACATCCCTCAATGCTTTTGAGAGAACCATTAGGATCATCATTACTTAAAAGTACCTGCAAAAATGAAGAGTGAATTTTTTTTTAACGTTCAAAAGTCAAAACAATAGTCAGATATTAAAACATATTTTTATATTACAACTGCTTTCTTGTTTTCCTACAATTGATTTATAATGTCATTAAGGTTTGAATCCCATTTGGTAACTAGTTCTTGTGCTTTTAAAATAATATTTTAAATGCCGTTTTTATGTTTTTGTTTGTTTGTTTCATATACCTATACACATTTCATGTTTTTTTGTAATGGGGTTTGCCATTGATAGGCCTGTAGCCTTTGCAAATCCCACCATATTTGAATTTGTGTTTTATACTTATTTCCTCTTTCAATGTATATGTTATTGTCATTGTGATTGTTCTTTTTATTCAAATGAGAAAATAAAATGAATTTAATTGAATTGAATTCATTTAACATGGAGAAGATGCTCTATTTTGGGGTAAAATCATCAGTTCGAAAGTCACAGGAAAGCATTGAGAAGCAAAAATGAGAGCATGAAGTTGAATGGTGACTAGTAAGTAATATCAGATGTTTCTTCTATATGAAGAACAGATTCCTTGTTCAGAAGCAAAAGTGAAACATGAATTTGAATGCTGACAGGCACATACATGAATTAGTATATTCTTTTACAAGAATGGTACATTACAGTTGAGAACTAAAATGGAACACAAATTTGAAGCAATACTGACAGACAAATACACTGTACATGTATCAGCATTTTCTTCAGTTCAGAACTCAAAATGAATTTGAACACCGACGGGAAGTGCATGTGAAATTTCTTTCCTAACCTCTCATCCTCCTAACTTCAACAGATCAATGACCTAGGCTCACATCTGCCCCACATAATTCAATGTCGGTTCATGGTCACACTCCCATGCTTCTTCCCATCTTTTCATAAGCTCCCGACTTCATTTGGCTCATACTGTCGCTGCACCAACTGGTAGCAGGCAGCATAGCGCCATGGGCGAAACAGGGGTGCATCCATGCCCCCTTCTTGTGTTAAGAAACCCCCACTAATGACCCTCAACCCTTTATTCACCACTGCTCATTCTCTATTCATTTTAATGTAAAATACCATTTCAGCTCCTTTCAACAAAGGCAAGGCAAAGGTGGAGCGTGGCGGAGGGGTATTGATGTACTCCTACCCGAGCACACTGGGGGGAAATGTCACAACACTCCACCCCCGTACGTACGTACAGAATGAGAGATGCATATCCTCGCTATTCAAAACTGATGGGTTTATTAACTTGATTCAGATACTGAATAAGCCATGCATTGCTGATGAAGGTTAATGGCAGTAAAGGAGGGGGGCAAAGAGTTTCATGAATATGTCTATGTATATAGAGAAGTTACTTTGTATTTCAGAGGACAAATCCTGAATGGAAACTCCTGTCTAGTGGGGAAAATGTCAACTTGAACAATAAATGTCATTTTTTGTGAGATTTTGTTTCACCTGGTGTTTGTTTTGTATCTGTCACCTCAATGTTCCAAACACTTGAGTATTCTGAGATCGAGGGGCGGGAGGACCTCAAGTAAGTTCTCATCCTCTCCCATCTCACATTCAGTGCTCACTTTAATTGCACATTGACACTCTCAAGTCCAACTTCAATAGTACACCATGACTGGATCTGTTCCTTGGTTGATTTTCATCCTATTAACCCTTCTAATACCATGAACAGATATCCCAATATTGTTTCAATGTTTTGGTACCATAAGGGTAGCATAACCTGGCAGAGTTTGTTGACAGTATAACTGTAGCACAGTGTCAACATGACCTGACATGATTCTGAGGTGCCCTGCCTGACACAAGAGAGCATCATGTATGTACATGTATGATGATATGCAGGTATTTCGTATTTTGTCAACAATGGATTAACCGTCACCTATGTACATAGATTAAACAATTTCCCCTCAAAGTTAGTTCTCCTTCTTCAACTCTTCTTTAAGGGTTACAAAGTGTTTACTACAGAAAATCTTTAAAAAGAGCATTTTGACTGTTTGTAGCAAGAAGGGCTTTGACTCGTATGCTTCAACACAGAGCTAACGCCTTCTTCCTCCAAACGGACAATTTGAAATTTTAATAATTCAAGATATAGGAACTGTTTGCATCAAATAAATTATCCTCTAATCTCTGATAATGCTAAGTTCCATCTTATTTTTTATGTACAGTCGCATTCACTTCTGGAAATATAAAAACTGCACCTGATATTATATCCAAATAGGTTGCTTCAAAGTACATGAAAATGGCTGCAAACCTCTCAACATGAACTAACTTCTCCAAAAACTTCAACTCCCTTTATCTTTTGTTTGGAGTTAGAGCTACCATAATCATGTCTGATCCAGTTACACTTTGAATTTAACTGAAATTTGAGTGTGGAAATGGATTGCAGAAGTCAGCTAGCAATTAAATGGGCAGATTTCCCTCCTAAACCACTAGTTTCCTTCAGTACGTGCCAAGACAGGATAAGGTTTATTGCGGGACGACTTTGATACAGGGCGGAAATCACAGAGGCAGTCTGTTTGATTTCAATTTAGCAGGTCAGATTTTAAAGGGAGATCTAATGGCTTACTTTCAACTCCAAGTTCGATACATTCAACCCAATATCAGACAATTTTGAGGTGAACACAAACCAAATTATGAGCGGAGCAATTACAGGGAGAACCACACATTTTATCATAATTATAGAGAAATGCTTCTTTCGCTAATCCTTTCAAATACTTTAATACTAAGGCCATAGATCATCATAGGTACATGCAGTCTGAGTCATTCAATTGTCCAGCTACATGTACCTATCATTTCTCTGTTCAGAGTTGTAGACTACCTAACTGAGACAGGTGCAATCGGCTTTTAATCTTACAAAGGAACTATTCCAAATTTTTCATTAACAAAACCAGGAAGCTTAAATTGTGCAAAATCTCTTTGAAACTGCTTTGTTACATTTACAGATTAAATTGTTCTCTTACTTGATAATTTCATCGCGTTGAAGAAATGCTCTCCCTAATACCTACAGTTTGCACTGTATAAAAGAGAAATTTAATTCATTTGTATTTCCTTGGTTACCTTTGTTACCTAGCTGTCCCTTTTTTTTCTTTACAAACTACAACAGATATCTTACGTTCCAGAAGATTTCCTGTTTTTCTTTGCCACAATGCTATATTGCAAAAACTACAAAATAGATCTGGAAAATGCGATTCCAGAACAGAGAAAAGTAGGGGCTTATTAAAAACAAAACTTGCGCACATGCAGATTTCCTTTAACATGAACCTCTACCCGTTCCATTGATCAAATTTTTCTGTGATAAACTAGATTCTCATCTACACAATTAACAAAACACTTGAAGTGAAGTGTAGAAGTGTAGGCCGTAAAAAGTGTGTATGCTACCAATATAGAAACTTTGTGAGAATGGTACACAATCAAACCTAATTTCTTTCATAATATATATCCTCTGTTTGGAACCAGAAGGACATTAATTTGTAACATTTCATACAGAGTTAATACCCTTCTGGCACCAAACAGATGTTATAACAAAACTTTTAAGTAAATACTGCATTGTGCATGTACAGGTGCAATGCAGCAGTGATCACAATGTGTTAGTATACATAAGTCATCGGCATAGGCACACCATACTGGAATTGCTCCCCCATGGTAGAGCGGTCGCACAACGACCATGTCTGCCCTAAATCAACCGCACCATTTCACAACCAGTTCCTGATAAAGCTATTTGAACGCTTACTATGCCTGTGGCTCTTCTCCCTTAACTGATTTTTATTGCTCTTGAACGTCATTGGTATTTCAAACCTATGAAAAAACCTTTGAAATACAAAAAAGCATCCCATTGATGGGATGGACAATGGGGTTTTTCCAGGGATTTAGTCTGTGTATGCCCATTGTGGTTAGGATAGGGCTACTTTAATAGAGAGAGAGAATGCAACATTCTGTTTTAGTTACAGTAGAAGTTTGAGTACAGCTGCAAATGCCGCAGAATTTCAATGCGGTAGGAATGAACAGTCTCGTACCCTTTGCTACTGTTTTGGAAACAGTAGCTTAAATTTATTTAAAAAATCAGAATGCATGCATCTCATAACATTCTTGGCTTATAAAACATTAAAAACTTAGAATGGTCTTCATGCCATAGTCTGGCTAAACTACAACAGTACAAGAATACACCTAACAAAGGCCTGCACTTATAGCAAAGGAAACTTAATAGCATTCTGAAGATAAAACAATAAATTTGCTAATTTACTATCATAGGGTGGTATTCCGATAGCGCGTACTAAGTTAAGCCTGGCTTAACTAAGTCCACACTTTTATGGAGTGCCCGTTGCCAACTCATTTACCCTGTACAGATTATTTTAATCCTGCAATGAAAAATGTCCCAAAAATTAATTTTGCAATGAAATGGGAAGAAAAAGATAATATGAGTATTATGAATTTCAAAAAAAGTCTTTGGTAGATTATCTTTGTCATGAATATTGAAGGAGGAAGATGAAATCTTGCATTCCATAGAAGTGTGAACTAAAATTCTTGTTTAGTCTAGACTTAGTCCCGGCTTAACTTATGAGAATACCACCCATTATCTTTATAACTGTCCTCCCATTTTGACATAAAGGAGAGAGAAAGTAAAGTAATCATGAAAAAAAAAATTAAAAATTAAAAATTTACAGAAATCTAAAATCCAAAGAAAAAAATATTGTAAAATACTTACCAATTCTGCAATATTTGATTGTCAATTCTAATTCCTCAGTTTGTAAATACTTTATCCAAATTAGATCAATTATGCAGAGAATTCAACAATGGCACACTAGCCAATAAGTTTATGATTTATATTCACTTTCCTTCTGTTTCACAAGTTTTACAGTATCTACTTCTTCCTATTCAAAATGCCAATAAATATGGCTGAAATTTCACCACTCCTAGAGACAGTACATCCACAATGGGTTATGGTCCAAGGAAGATCAAATTAATCAGATGCGGTTCAAACTTGCATATTCATGAGGTTCCAAAGAGTTCCTCTCACAAAGTCTAAGTTTGAAGACGTCGCTATCTTCCAGTAGAATGCTGCACACTGATGAATAGCAATGATCCACTCATGCACACTCTCTACTGAAGATACAACTATGTCTCTTCAAATGGGAATATTCACAATGTCAAGTATGAATATTCACAATTTCAGGAATGAATATTCATGAGGTTCATCCCGTCGCATCAGCATTTGCAGATGATCCTATGAACAATGATTGCTTGCTTCAGTTCAATATATGTCAATTTCTTGGCTTCTGGAGGCTTTCCAAGTAAAATGTTATCCAATCTGATTCAAAGTTGCATTTCTATGAGGTCTGTTCTGTCTTGCACACGTCAATGAGGTATCACAGGTGGAAGATCACGATCCTAAAGAAAGAATGGGGGAAACATATATCAAGAAATATGAGACAAGTCTATAGCACCATCACATGCAATAGGAACATTTCTCTACAACATGAACATGCAAACATTATTTGTCATAGTCGTGAGCTTTCAAAGTCATTGAATTCCTATAGTGATGCTTACTTAAATGCATACCATTTTGCTATCAATGAACTACATGTTCCTATGTCAAAAGGATTTGTAAAATATACATTTTAGGAACAAAACATTAGTACAATCAAGATGGACCTAACTTAGACCCCGTTCTCATTCACTTCGTTGGAGCGGTCTAACTAAGACCCGTTCCTCAGGAGCGGTTCTTAGGTGAGTGAGAACGGTCAAAGTGGTCCAGGAAGTGGACTTCTGGACTGCTCCAGAAGACCACCTTGGGAGGTGGTCTTGAGGAACGGGTCTTATTAAGAGCGGTTTGGAGCGCTCTAACGTGCGAGTGTGAACGGAAGCGTACTTTGAACGGAAGTGAGCTAGTGACGTTCCGCGAAACATGTAGTACGGTACATACGCTTAGTATTCGCGCGAAAAATTTACCCGCTGACCTGAGCTGCCATAGCAACAAGACCACTTTGACTCGTGGAGCGGTTTGAGCCATAAAAAACTGCTCGGAGTGTGAACGCTCGCAAACCATTCCTCAAGACCCGTTCCTCTGGAGCGGTCTAACTAAGACCACTTTCAAAGTGCGTGAGAACGGGGTCTAAGTCACATGAATAGCAAATGTCAAGGTCTTATTGTTCAATGAAACTGGAATTTGGAAAAGAGTGGCCCCATGTAAAAAGTTCGTCCAATGCTACTTTACTTCACCAAACATCGAAATGGAAATTTCACAATTCAACTACATGCATGAATAAACCTAATGTAAGCAATTATATGAATGTATTGATTGCAGTTTGTGTGATAAGTCAATTCTAGCTGTCTTGACAATCCAACTCTAGCTCTGAACTGTCAGACCCTCCCATTAGCATGATGAAAGAACTTGATTCTACTTGTGCTCCTGTCAAATGTCACAAATGTGTGGAGGTCTCGTTTTCTTTATAATTGTCATTATTATCATAGAATCTAAGGAGAGAAATGTCATCATGTTCTTGCTCTGAATCTTTTATGAATTGCTTCAAAGTTCTGGAATACAAAGAAAAATGTTACAAGTTCTATCACCTATCACGAACCAACACAATAAGCCCATTTCCTTTCAAAAGGAGTGAGAATTGTGTGTCCTTTACAATACAAAACTTGAACAAAGGTCAAAATTGCATATGAATATCCTCAAAAGTCACAAACGTCAGGAGAGGAAACGGATAAGTTCTGTATTTTTTCAGGAAGTTGAAGGGAAAAGAGGTAAGAGACAGAAAAAGAAACATTTGTCCCACTGCGATGGAAGTCAAACCTTTCCAGTAGAGCGGATATAGGCGTACTCTGTAACATGTCATGTACAGAGAGTGCTGTATGACACCTCAGGAAATTGTAAGAATTTAAACCAATTTAAGGGCTTTTCTAAAGCAAATTATTCAGACTAGTGTCAATGCTCTCAAAATGATTAGTAAGTTGCAACTGCCCATGAAGCCTCCTCGTTCAACTCATAATCCGCTCAATATATCCTAGTAGTCAATTTCAAACATTTACACTTTATACCAAAAACAACCATTTATAAAAATATGATAATGGGCCTAACTATTAATCAGTATAATCACACAGATGATTCTTCATATATTGGCTTGTGAACGGGCAATTTTTACAATGACATGGGTGAAAATACATCTTACAGAATGTACTAAATTACTAAGCTTTAAAAAGCAAGAAATTTTTGATATCTCTAGATAAGCATGATAAACATGCAGTCTAGAGTAAAAACTAGGGCTGCGACGAGTACTCGAATACTCGAGTACTCGCACTGTTGACAACTACTCGAATACTCGGCCGCCATTTTTTTTTTTTTTTTTCCCCGTTCACCTGGCACTGTCCAGGCTGACGGTCACCCGTGCCAGAAGAGCACCGGCATGGTACCGTGGGTAAAAATGTTTCCCAGCTCAATCATACACAGGGTGTCACTGTCAACTCACCACTCAGAAACTGGGACCAAATCTCCGGATTTCTGTTTGGACTCAGAGGAAAATTTGTCTGTCATCTTTAGTTTTAAATATATCATTATTATTTGTGAAAAATTCAAAAGCACAAATCGGCGCTTTCAACAGCAACTTGAAGTAAAATCGTGTGGGTTTTTGGAGACGAACCTTCGTACTGTTCGTAGTATGGTGTTGGCAAATCCAAAAAATCCAAAAATTTAAAAAAATTATTTAAAAAAACATGGCGTCCGAGTATTCGAGTACTCGCCTGTAAGCCTAGAAGTGTACTCGAGTACCTCATTACATGGTTATGCACAGCCCTAGTAAAAACCATCCCATCTTAATCAAAACAGATAGAACATACAAATCATACTGACGAAGGTAAAAAAAACAATTCTATCTGGAAATACACTAAAACTGGTTGAAACTGTGAGAGATCCGGAAATAAACATGAACATATTGTACCTTTATTGGAGCTACAGAGTTATTCACTGTCATCATAAACTTACTAAAAATAACCAAACAGTCCATCTTTTTGTTATTAATCTTATCCTAAACTACAGCTTGAACTTGTTACAGTACTCGTACACACTGTAATAATCCTACTATTCTCCGGGCATCAGAAAGTACTAAAAAAAACATACAATGTCATTTCTATTTCCCTTTACCTTGAGAGATAGTGTTGCTCTATTTTTCTTCTCCGGTGTTCAAGCTATATACCCTTATCCAAGGTCCAACAAATATTATACAGAGGCCTCGTTCAATAACACCTCTCTATATAAATGTGACAACGAGATCCAATTCTTGTTTGGGGTACTAAAATACAATAGGAGTGAGGTGTGTGTGTGTGTGTGTGTGTGTGTGTGTGTCCTGTAACCGTAAAGATATTGCATTGATTTTCCTCTCGTGTGAATACTGGAAGGAAATACTTCATGTGAAATTCATTGAATTTTTATCAAGGGTTGGATTCTATTTTTTCAAAGCATCTAATAGTCATTATCACACTCTAATAACAGAGCATACAAGGAAATTATAAAATTGCAATAAAGGGAATAATTCAATAATTTTATATATAATAGTAAATCAATTTTGAATGAAGATAATTTATCAGACCCCCACCCCCCGCCCCCCAACAAAAACAAAAAAATAATAATGATAATATTAATAATAATAGCCATAATATATATATTTTTTTAATATTAAAAAATCAAAATATTCAAAATACTTCCAAACACTATAAATGACATAAAGCAGCATATCATTCCAATATCTTGAAATGGTCATTATCATATTTAAATGATTATTGTTGTTTGTTTTTTGTTTTTGTTTAGTGATTTCTGCCTTCTTCATATATGATGCAACCCTTTATAACATAAAGCCATAAAAATAATCAAATAAAAATATAAATAAATAAGAATCATATAAAAATCACTTCCTACAAAATCATTTTACATATACCTTACACTATAAACATTTCTAATTGCAAGGATACACCGTCGTTTACTTCAAATGTTATTACTAGGGAGTAGGGAAAGTCCAAATTATTCAGTCATTCTGGTGTCCCATATGTCACCAAATTTTGTTGAGTTCTGAACATAAATTTACATCAAATCTGTAATTGTACTTCATATTGCTCTGATCAGCACTCAAGTAGGACTACAAGTACATGTACATGTATGAACTTACTAGGACCTAGTAAGTTCAACTTACAATAATCAGATACAGTGGGTGGTAAATGTAAGGGTCAATGAGCTTGAAGTTTCCCAGCTAATTCAATGTACACCGCACCTTTAAAAATATATCCCCTTCTCATTTTTTTTTCTTCTTTTTTTTGCAACTCATTGATGTCCCAGAAACCAAAGTAGGGCATTCAGGAGCAGAGGCATCGTCCAGATAGCGATCAAGGGTTGACAACGACACAGGAAATCTTTATGATTGAATCAAAGAAATCAAATTAAAATTTGTTGCCAATTCAAACCCCATTCGTCTGCCTATCCATCATCACAGGTGAAACATACCTCGTAGACAGACTCACTCTACATTTGCTGCCTTGCATTTCTCCGGATGCTTTTCATTTTTCACAAAAGGAGATTGGTGGAGAAATGTACCTAAAAGGCAGTCATTTTGAAGGTCAACGTGATGAATTGGTGAAAGGTTTATGGATGAAGAGAATTTAGAATTGAAAGTATGAAAAGTTCAATTTTGGGGAGAATTAATTAATCAATAACATAAAGCAGCATATATATTAATATTAACATGATTTATTCACATAATTGCGACTTAATATTTTCCTATTGGCATGACAGTTAAACTAGGTTGTTGATATATGATTATTTTGCAAACGGGTATTCGTTTGTGCCACGTCTATTATTGCTGTGTTATATCTTTCTAAATGTACTATGGAATTTTGTTTTAACTGTTCTGTATAAACGTTATGCTTTTTGATGTAAATATGTTCATAATTATTCAGAGCCCCATGGAAGACCACTACTTATTGGTGAATGGGCTACCCTGACAAAAGATTAGAAATAAATAAATAAATAAATAAATAAATAAATAAATAAATAAATAAATAAATGAATAAATAAATAAATAAATGAATAAATAAATAAAGGTAGCCATATATGTAAGGAATTTGGTATGGCTTTTTAGTACCATTAATAAATTAATGAATTATATTTGCCTTCATATATCAAACTACACTCATGACTAAAATCGATGTTGTTGGTGTAAGGAACTATTTTGCATTCATATACATTAAACTACATTCATGACTAATATTGGTCTTTCTTGGTTTGCTGTATTCAAGCTGGCAGTTTATTAGAATAGTGTTAAAACAAACAGTAAATATGCGCAAAAATCAATTCAACTCCAAAACTGGCCTACTACTACATACTATTTTGATTGGAATGAAATGGCGCATGTTGCTGTACTAAGCTAATGATAAAATATTATGTAAACAAGAAGGATTTCGGGTGCCTTGGAAAGTAGGGCTTGGGTTAAAGTTGCCTGGATAAAGATATACAACATCATTGTACATGAAGTATCACACAATAGTGTACATCTTGTATAACAGCAGGTTAAGTACAGATGACAAAACAAACAGTTTGGGAGAGGAAAAGAAATCAAGAGAAAGTGTTTAGAGTCTAGAGATGTATAAAAAGAAATTGTCTCTTTGGAACCAGAAGGGCATTAACTCATAAGCTCCAGGTGTTGGGTCCTCTATAACTTATCTTATAAATAATTAGTTTTTTCAATTTGCACTAATAAACTAGTTTGACCATAAATATGAGTGCAGTACCTACAGAGTCCGGATGAGTAAATGCAACAGTGGTGCTATCGTTTTATTGTGGTTGATTTGCTGGTGAGTTTGAAATGAACATGAAGTGATATTTGAGAGAAATTTGTGATTGGCAAAGTGCTTGTAATATTGTATTTTTTTGTAAGCAGACAAGATGTTAAAACTGTACTCTTAAAATCATAGAAAGATATTAAAAGTGTAAACAACAACAAAATACACAGATACCATGAGTTATTTGCATGTAGCTCCAGTGAGCTCGAAATGGACTCTGTAAATTTAATGAAAGCTCTAGTTAAGAAAAAATATCATAACAATTGTTGCGAAAAATATCCACATTTCCAGTAGTAAATCCTAGAAGAGCTCCCAATAGTTTTTTTTTCACCAAGTGTGAATGATCTTGTTGCAATAAAAAAGAAATAGGAGAACAATATTACTATTATGTGGATGCATCTGTCCATTTCTCATTTCATATTCATGCTCTTGGATGACATTAATCCATTCAGAGCAAATTAGAAGGGTGTGGACTTTTTTTCTTCAATCTCTTAAATCCGCTTTCTTCTATGATCCCATTATTGATCTAGGATATAGTCAAAAAACATAACGTAATGTAGATAAGATGTATCTAATTTGCATTATAAATATCCCAGAATTGTTCTTTTTCCACTCTAAGCAAAGAGGAATTGTTCCAACAACAAAAAATCGCTGAAATTCACTGAAATACAATCGTTTTGGTTGACGGAAGGGGCTTATTACACCCACTTACGTGTACTAGAATACAGCAGTTGTTGAGCTTACTGAAGTCACAATGAAGGTGTAGCATGGACAAGTGTAAAGATGCAAAACAAAAATCAAAAGTTAATTTTCTAATGAAAACATCTGTAGAAAAATATCAATTCACTATCCCTTCCAAAATTATGTATTTTCATTTGTTATAAATGGAAGTCTCTGTTTGTTCTTTCAATCAAAATCTGAAGAAAAGGGAACTTTCAATCTTTTTTTCATGAATCTTTCTCATAACTCTCGTTTGTCCGTAAAGGATGAATTAATATTGGTAAAAATGGACCATCATAAGAGAATGGTCACAAGTAAGCTGGATAATTTTACTGCATTTAGGTTCTTCTCACTATGACTAACATGATAGCTCTAAAAAGAACATATATTTTCCTGAGACACAGCTAGGTATCCTTCAATATACAGACTCTGACAAATAGCCACATGGAAATATTTAACATGTTTCAATATTACCTCCCACAGGTATGAGTTTTTCCAGTACAATATGCCCTTGGGTGCTACAGAAAGCATTGTAAGAGAAACTTTGCAGTTTCATTTCTACACCTTATATAAGAAACTAGAGACAAAAAGCGGAAGAGAGATTTAGGTGAGGCGTTAGCTTTCCATAGTTCTAGCACTTAGTACATCCGAGAAGATTGTGATCTCTAACCAACTTCAGGTGTAACCTGCTTCCAAATGTGGGTCAAATCTAGTTTTAGTGCAAGGAAACTTCAAAAATGGGTCATGCTTTCGATCTTGGGCCAATAATCATGAATGTCTGCTACTTTTGTCAAGCAAGAATTCTAAGAAGTGATTTGGGGATAAAAATGTGTAAGCGATGATGATAAATGATGAAAACTTTTTGAAATAACAAGTTAAGGATAATGTTCCAAAAGATACCAATCATGGACTAAATAAATTTGATCAAAACTTGTTACAAATAACATGTAACAAAAATAAAATCTATTTTGCACAGTAATATTAAAGTAAAAGCAATCTGTGGTTCATAAGAAATAATCTTCCTAATTACCTGATTCATTGCCTTAAAAAGTAGGATAGACAGATAAATATAATATTAAATAGGTGAAAATATATTTTACCAAAGAAATGAATAACTTATGACACACAAATATTTTGTTTAAGTAGTTCACATGCAGACATAATAATCGGTCAATTGGACTGAATATCTGTTTCAATAAAATTCAATAACAGCATGATAAAAAGGAAAACAGCACAATTCACCATCATTCACAACCCAAAAATCTTATCAAAGAACAATCAAAAGAAAGAATTTTAGGCTTTGATCGCCTTATGAAATGTTATCAATCAGTTCCTCATATGAATAACCACAATGTTATTTCAGACTATGACTCATCTGAATGTTAATTCAAATCACATCTAAAAACTAGGTATGGAACAATAAAATGTCCTACAATTATCTACTCCTTCAACAATAGCATCAATGGCGTTAACAGTTTCCAAACAAGCATAGTTATTATTGGAATGATGAAAGAAGCCCGTCTTGTATGAATGAAATGTTATTAATAAAAAAAAAAATACCCGACATACAGAAAGTGTCTAAAGTAATTTACGATTAAAGGAACAATGTTCAACAGTACTTTCTATAGTAAAAGCCACAAGACCTTTGTTGTTACTGTGTTTTGCCCATCAAATACTTTTTCTTCAAATTTCCTATCGTTTTAGGCAAAAATAATATGAGATGCCTGTTCACTACATAAACAGAGGTGAATGACAAAAGATTAAAGAAAAACTGAGAATTTCTTTGGGTGGAATTTCACATATGCTATGATTTTGCACAAATGTGTGAATGTGTAAACCCTATCCAATCCTTCAATCTTCATGGCAATATCATTTTCTTTTTGATACTGAGTGCAGAAATACTCCCATTCTATCAACAACATCTGTTAATGTCTTTCTCACTTTCTTTGTTTCTTTGTTGGCATTACATCCCCCCAACGGATGAAGATTTTATAAAATATGACAAAGCAAACTTTTGACTTTGAGATTACATTTTGGATATGAAACGCACTACTACTATCCCTCTACAGACAACCGAAAGGCCAGCTGAGCCCATTGCCTTTGTGTGCTTCTCTTGTTTGTGATCAAGCTGGCCTAGCAATTTGTGGCTAATAACTACAGATTGAGTTCTGTTTTCCGGGATAGAACAACAACAGAAGCACCATGACGACACAGCCTGCAAAAGGGAAAGTCAGCCTCCCGATGGCAGGGGGGGAATATTGCCAACAAAACCACATCACACAGAGGCATGTTTCTTTGGTTCTTCATTAGGAGGCTGACCGCAGGATCTGTTCAGCAGCACAAGGGATGGCAGGACTTATCTCGTCTGACAATGGCCAGCAGGAAATTATGGAACTTCCCTCTCGGAGGAAGCACAGAATACAATTTATTGATATTTGCTTGACATTTGCAGAAGATGTACTTCTTTTGTTGCCAGTGCCCTCATTGCCGGACCAGAGATAGAATTAAAGCAAATAAGGATAGATAGAGATTATATCTATAAATTCAAATATGGTTATGAATGTTGTGTGTTTCAATGTCCATAGAATCCGTCCCTAATTGCCTTCTGGTCTCATTCATTTTCTTTCATTTTAAATCCAACTTCCGACTTTCTTTGTCACTTGCACTGTCTTGCTCCACTTCTGTCTATGTAAATGAACATGAATGTCCTTTATATATCTATGTAATTTCTGTATTTTGTATTGTGCTATGTATGACTATTTCCTTTGTTTGTCTGTTCATCTCTCTTCCTCTCTTGCTCTTACTACTTCTCTCGTCCTAATTTCCTCCTTCACCCCCTCTGTCTCCCTGTCTTTCTAAATTATTATCCCTCTCTCCTCCACATATCTATCTCCCCTTGTTCCTGTATTTTATCTACCCCCTCCATCTCTCTTAATATCTCTCTTCCACTCAGTATACATCTTTCCTCTCTCCTCACTTCCCCCTCTCTCCTCCCCTTCCCTCATCCCTCACTTTCTTGCTCTTCTGTCCCTCTCACCCTGACTCTCTCCCACCCCCCTCTCTTTTTTCATTTCTTCTTCTTCTCCTTCTCTCTCTCTCTCTCTCTCTCTTTCTCTCTTCCTCCCCTCAACACTTATAGATATATCCTGCTGATTGGTATGATAATTCATATCTTTATCATTTTCATATAACAAAGCAGCTAACGAATTACGTTCTACCACATAAGAAGCTCAAACAGCACACCTGGTTTGCCACATCTCAAAGCAATGCAACTTGTCACATCCAAGACCATATCATTTGAGTTCCAGAAATCTGTCTCATCATCATTACTGTAAAACCAAAAATGGTTTGCGACATAAAAATTCTGTGATTGTTACTGACAGCCACTTTCACAGAACAACACTTTCATGAACTGCAAAAAATACAGTGTTGAGTTAATTCAATCATTTTGTGAAATGAAACTTTCTGAGTCTGAAGCACTCGCAAAATTTGTGAACATTAAATGCCCACAGATTGGTTTTGTTTGATTCTCATATTCGATTTACAACAAAAAACTTAGATTACATGGTTTAACCTCTAGGAAATAAACACAAAAATCTATTATGTACATCTCAAAGCATGGCATCTGAGACCAAATCATTAGACTTCAACTGTCCTCCTTTACATAGAGGTCCAGATCGAAATCCAATGGTTCTGCATGAGCCCCATGTCAAAGTTTTGACATTTTAGGGGACTGAACTTAGATTTTGGGAACCCTATGTTGGGCACCCAATGGTGACGAACCCTGGTTTTCACATAATTATAATTCACAATAATTATGGATTCTAGACTAGAACAAAGATCAAAGTTCAAAGGTACAAAGTACCAAGTTTATTCTAATAATTGTTAAAATATTCTGATGAAGAAAATGGATGGAAAATTCCATTTAAGGATTACTTCAGGCCAGAACATAAAAAATACTCAATGTCATGCATTTTCACGGCTGACTGAACTTGCTAAAAAGGCTGATTTTGGAGGCTTCACAAGACATTGTTCACTAATCCTCATGAATATCTAGGTCATCAGTTTGTTAGATCCCCCAAGTTATACTTGTGAGACGATACCGTCAATTGTACTTTTATTACCTTCTCTCCTAACTTGCCTCATCTCCTTTATTTGCTGCTAAGTTTATTATTATTCTATCTTTCTTTTTACACATACAACCTTTATATCACTAATCATTCTGCTTTATAGGTTTGAGATTAAAAGTAATGCACAGAGCTGGTCAAAGTTGAAGAGGTTCAAAAATATATATAGCATCCCTCAGGTTTTTTAATTTGAAAGCACTTGTGAGGGCAGAGCAAAACCTTGAAATTGTTTGCTATGGTTAAGATACATACACATACATGTACACAAATTCGTCAATCATTTTCCCTTTTAACATATTTTTCCCATTTACTAGCATGACCAACATGTAATAATAGTGGAAAGTGTGTTACAACACACAGCAGTCCATCACATGACAATATCGGTCCATTTCTACTGAAAACAAATAATACAAAGATGGGCCCATAAAAGGTGCGATCTATAACAGCACAATAGATAACGACCTTGCAGATATGGATCATAAAAATAATAGTTATAGCTCTATCTCACCTGTACACACAAGTAATATCATTACAATCCTATCCATCATTCAAATCAATTATAATTCAAGATCCACAACAATTGTCATCGTTTGTTCAGGTGGCATTAACACCCTCATGATAAATGAAAGGGAAAAGTACTTCCGATCCATAATTAAATAAATGCTTTTATCATTTTGTATATTCACATCCACATAACCCAACAGAATAGCAGCGATGTTTCTTAAAGTATTGCCACTTTGCTCTAACATATGGCACTCGTTACTTCACAAATTTTCTTTTCACTATGACCAGAAAAATATCAATAATTGGTTTGGGACTACATGTACATGCAATTCTTGAACATCCATTCTTGTGCACATTGCAGTTTTCTTTACTTTCAACGCGACTATAAAAAAAAGATTAATTGGGTATTGAAAGTTTTTATCATATTAAGTTTTAAAATATAGTGAACAAAAAGGAAACAAAAATGTATTTCTAAAAGGTTAACATCATATTATAGTATTAATGTCTCATCTTTATATCTGTTACTCAAAACTATCTCTGCGTTGGTAATGTGTGAGATCTAAATGAGAACAATCACACATTGGTAATGGTAATCACATCTTAATTCTCCCAAAAGAAGAAGTACCGAACCCCATAATTATCCCCTTTATAAGTATAATCCAGACACATAAATATTTCCCGAGTTGAAGAGTGCAAGCCCATTACCAAGTAAACATTTTGGGGGGCATTATACTTCCATTTTCCAAAACACAAAATGTCAAAGGAGTTACACTTTTAACCTTCTTGCTCTCTTTCTTCTTGATCGGTTCTGAAATGACAGACATTGTTGTATGAAATCAACGAACTCTATCACTGTCACTGAACACAAAAGGCCAGGATATACATGCCATTAATTGTACATCATCTTCCCAAAGTTTGAAAGTCATCACCTGACTTGTTATCTAGTATCAGGATTTTTAAAATGGATGAACAAAAACCGAGGGGAAAACATGCTTTCCCCGTCTGATAAATCTGATAAGAGACATATTAAACATTACTGCATACAGGAAGTTATGGTCTGCTAAAAAGCAGAGGACAACAAATTTGTCAGACACAATGGAATATTTTCAAACAAAGACTTTATAAACTTTCGGTTTGTTTTTCGAGATAACACCCACTGTGGCGTCACTGAAGTTGTCTGTTCTTTTCACGGGAAACAATAGACAAATGAAATGTGACTTCTGAAATACAGAGTGTTTAATCCATAAACAAGAACCCAATATTCCTCTCCAGAGCAGAAGCATGTGTATTTAGAGACCATGACAAAGACAAAAATACCTGCATGACTATATGAATTAATAGCAGGGATAAACACATCCAAAATGTAAAGACATGCTTAATATGTCTTTGAATGCATTTGGAGAGAGCATATTTTCTTCCATAAACACATAATAAACACTATTGCCCACCCTCCCCCTCCCCCTCCCCTCAAGAAAAAAATCCACTAACTACATCATCCTCCCAAAATGCCCCGAAATGTGGCTAATCATAAGTTGATGCAAATAAACGTATTCTCTCTTAAAGATGTCCCTTTTGCAGCTAACATCAAATTCTGTAGAACTTTGCAGGAATTATGAATATGTCATGTATGTCCTATCTGTGAAATTTTAACGTTAGCAGTGTCCTAATATTCAAATTATGCAAGAAAACCCGTTACTTGCTAGACTTCACTGTCAGACACTATTGAGTGACTGACTGGCTTTTTTTCATCTTTGGTAATAACATATATAAAATGTACATGAGCATTTGTCTACATCAATAACCCACTTCTTGTAATAATGGCCGAAATTAAACTGATTGAATCTTTGCGGAGCATAAAACGTACAACCATTCGGTACAATGGTCTGAAAAATCAGACTATTACTTACTGGCTCTATAGCTCCTAAGTCGATTCGACAACTAATAGTCGTTATTTTCCCACTTAAAGACATTTTCAAGCCCCCTTTTATTTAAGGAAGTTCTAAATTAGTATTGTCTTTCAAATGCCGTTGGAATTTAACCTTTTCATTTTTTGGCCTGCAAATGGGACATAGTCCCTTTAACTAGTTCAGAGGCAAAATCTTTGTGCATTTCTCTGTCAAATTCAAGAATTTTATCACCCAGGTGCCCAGATGGGCATGTGCATATCAATAATTCTGTTGCCCCTTGGTTCGATAGCACATCTACAATCAGCCTTGTAGATGCAAGCGGAGGAAACTGAATTTGAATTGAAAGCACGGTGATAGAACTACTACTGGACAGAAATAGGCAGTAAGCAGCACATGGGCAACTCATTACATGTAGCATATCACACATAGCTAGCATTACTCCCAGTGGGCTATGTTGTATTATACATAACACATTGAATCGAAAGTGAAGATGTTTCGTCAACACCGGTCCCATCCATGGCTTTGTCATAACTTGTCTCCTATTATGTTAGAACTTTTCCTACGTGTGTATGCAGGGCTCTATAGAAATTCTCCCACGTTGGAAGAAACCTAAATAGTAGCTGAAGAAGAAATCATGAAGAGTAACGTTTATACATCATCAATCAATCAAGGCTACAATTTTGCTTTTTGTTTTATACTTTCTTGTAGACAAAAAGAGTATCCATATGATTGTGTAGTCTTTGTCTAGGGCAGTATTTATGCTATAGAGTCTCAAGAAGGATCCATGGTAACAATAAAGTGACCTGCTTAAAGGGAAATCCTACCCAAATAGACAACTACTCTAAGCGAAAGCAGAAAAATCAGAGAAGCAAACTGAAGCAAGTTTCAATTAAATCTTACTAAATATAAGAAAGTTATGATTCTTTGAAAGTTTTAATCACTATACGTATGGGCACTTCAAATTGGCCGAAGCGGTAATGTCAATGTGATGTAATGTCGGACTACTTTCCCATCTGTTCCAACATATAAAATGACTAAAAAAAAAATTTTTCTCAAAAATTCATCGCTCAGGAGGGTCTATTCTTTTTAGAGGACCTATAATAATATGCTATCTATAATATATTTTGAGTAGTGGCCTAAGGGAGAAGGAGCTTACGAGAAAAACATAAATTCATGATATTTTTGTACACGGCTAATGGGAGAGTTATCCACGTCCTATGTCACAATCCACTGACCAAACTACCAATTTGAGATTCACATAGACTTAGTGATCTTATATTTCAAACATTCATAACTTCCTTACTATTCGTCTGATTCATTTCAAACTTTTGCCATTCTGTTTCTGTTATTTTTGTGCTTTCATTCAAATCAACTTATTACAAGGGTTGGATTGCCCTTTAAGCTCAGCTCTCTTTTTCCAAAATTCTGCTCCATAATCTGTTCGCTACTGTCCAACAGTCTTCTCGCTTGTTCTTTTCAAAAAATGGGAAAGATTTGATGTTAGCTAAATTAAGAAGCTGGTTCAATGTGATTTAAACAAAACAAAGAATAACTCATTTGCTCAAATATTGACTACTAAACCAATAACTATATCTAAATTCTTGTGACATACTTTAAGTGAGAGAAAATTAATTTCTAATATATTGTCTATGCATTCACTCTAGAGATCTCCACCAAAAAAATTCCTAATTCATTTTCCATACCGAGCAGTTGGTCTTGGGATAATTTCCAGAGCTTTTAATGCAAGAACCAGAACAATGTTACCTTAAGAAGAGAGAAATTAGAGAGCAGAATCTCCATACCATATCATCTGCCACCCACAAATGCAATGCTTCCGGTCCCAAACTAATTTGCAGGAGAGGAAAACATTAAGACAACTCTCTATGGGTACCACGCTTCGATGATCTCACAAGAAAATCAATTTTCCATGGAGGAATTACCCTCAACATCTTTAATTTCAAGCAAAATCTTCTCAGGAAGAGTCATTCTCTGATGATCCAATTTCTGAAATTAGTTGGAGGATTACTAGAAAAAAGAGGAAGGGTGGGTAGTGAAAACGGATGCTGAGATGCGAGATGGGGAGAGAACAAGAGAGAGAGGGAGAGAACGAATTCTAGAGGAATGGTTTTCTGGCCAAAGGATGACTAAACCAGTTGCAGAGAATCGACATTAAGAGAAAGAGATGAAAGCTCCTCGGACAGCTTGCCGGAGAGCAAGTGATAGAGAGAGAGAGAGAGGGAGGGAGAGAGAGAGGGAGGGAGGGAGGGAGAGTTGAGGGAAGAGAGTGGGGCGAGAGGAGGAGAATGAGAGGAAGAAGGGGTGCACTTTACATTGAACTTTGTCCTCAGGATGAACCCAATGATGGTGTATGCATGACGGCACGATGTGACTGTATCACCAACTCTCACTGAAGACGTCATACGCTCGCTCATTTAGATCTCCTTCCCTCTTCTTCTTCCTCTTGCTTGCGTTATCAGAGTCAAGTTTTGCACAGTATGTTCTCTTCATTTCTTCATTCTTATGCATGCTCTCATCTCTACTACTCCATCTTTATTTCTCTTTATTGATATCTCTCACTGCCTCTGTATTCAAGTTCTCTTTATCCATCTGTCTCGTTTTAATTTCCATAATTTGAATTTGAATTTGAAGTGATTAACAACAACAACACAGCACGATAATAATGACAGTATATGAACAATCATACAATGCAAAGAATAATACTGATACATGTATACATAACAGAAGAGTACTGTTGATTGAACAGTAATGGTTTTAAAACAATATTCAGACATAAATGTAGATCTGCATACTATTAAATGTACAAAAGATAGACACGTAAATATGTGTATTACTAATATTTAGGTGAAGTTGTTAATGGGAAATGGAAGTTAGCAAAAGGGCTAGTCGGGCCTAGTTCTATTCTTTAGCAAGATTTTTTTTTTAATTTGTAAATACACATGAATGTAAAACTAATATTAACAAACTTGGTATGTTTTCACACATCCAGTACTAAACAAGAAATCAGGACTGTAACTTTTTCAATGAAAACAAATATTTTCATTTACATATATCTCATGTATCAATGTGAAATTGAATCAATAAAATCAGAAGCAGGTTTTTTTTTTTTTAGTGTTTGTATGATAAATTCATAAAGGGTTCAAAAGTAAAGTTTACCTTTCAATAATGTTTGATCTGTAAAAATCACATCTTTTTTAATGCTGCTGTCATGGCACACAGTTTTCCTAAATCAAATGACATCAAGTTCTTTAAAACTAAGATTATAATCCATTTCAATGTACAAAATCTTCTTCTTTTCAAATATGATATCACTTTACTAATGTAAAAATTTACAAATCTTTTTACAATGTCATATTAAAGGGGAATTAACCTCAAAATACATGTTAATTTCAGTTTGTAGGCCATTTAAAACATTATCTGAAAAATAAATAACATCGTACATTTGACGAAAGGGAGGACGTAACTCTTCTTCAGAATCCTTCATCTTTCGCAGCTCTGAGAATTTTCAGAACGTTGCCATTGTGTTTGCGCATGGCCCGTTCTGTGACGTATCGCATGGAGTCGACGACTTTTGCATACACACTAAGGCTGTGCATATGCATGTAATGAGGTACTCGAGTACACTCCCAGCCTTACCCGCGAATATTTGAATACTCGGACGCCATGTTTTTGTTTGTTTGTTTGTTTTTTGTTTTTTTGCCAACACCATACTACGTTGGAAGGTTCGTCTCAGAAAACCCACGCGATTTTACTTCGAGTTGCAGTTGAAGGCGCCGATTTGTGCTTTTGAATTTTTCACAAATAATAATGATATATTTAAAACTAAAGATGACAGACAAATTTTCCTCCGAGTCCAAACAGAAATCCAGAGATTTGGTCCCGGTTTCTGAGTGGTGAGTTGACAGTGTGTATGATTGAGCTGGGAAACATGTTTACCCACGGTACCATGCCGGAACTCTTCGGACACGGCTGACCGTCGGCCTGTACAGTGCCAGGTGAACAGGGGGAGGGGGGAATGGCGGCCGAGTATTCGAGTACGAAAAAATTGTACTCAGGTAGTTGTCAACAGTGCGAGTACTCATCGCAGCCTTAACACGTACGCTTCCCTGCAGTAAACTGTAAAATGATCACTGCAGATCACATTGTTTTTCCTGTCGTACTTGTATTTTTTGTCCAGAAATTTCTATACCTTCAGAGCTGCTACCCGTAGCCATAGCTTGAATATTTCATTGCGATTGTGTGGGTCTGGAAACCTATGAAACGATTTCCCCTTGGTTTTCGAGGAACAATTATTACAACCAAACACTTGGCAGTACACCATGTTCGACATATATTGCATATCAGTTCTCTGTGCGATACGTCACAACCCGGAAGTGTTGAAGGAACATTTCGGCAAAATGGCAGCTTCCTTGGGCAGCAGATGACGTTGTAAATATGGCGAAGTAGGGTCGCTTTATTGTACTTGCAAGATGATATTATTTGGCCTACAGCAATGCTTTTTATATCAAATGAAAAGTTGTTTTACTCTCTATGTCATGTTAATGCTTCATAGTCGAGAGGTTAATTTTCCTTTAAGAATAAGTATAATCTGGAATGATGGGGATAAAAAAAATATTTCAGGCAAGAATATGATCGTTTAGAGTAGTTAATCAGACAATTCCATATTCTATTTGCTGTAGATGCTCTGAGAAAACTACACTAGCAGGAAAACCTACTGAATACATTCAACAAATGTATGTCATATCTTGGCTTGAGTTGGGCAGATCCAACAGTTCTACAATGAACTATAGATACTAAATATGGTTCTGCATCTCCCTACGAATGCGGATGTGGCTCAGTCTACCTGGGTGGCCCTTATAGAGAGGTGCTGAGCTCTTCCTTCCTAATTCATGTTCTAAATCTCACAGGACAAACACTCCCTGCCATTGGAAGGTAAGAAGTAAATTGATATTTAGTATCAAATGCTGTGATCTTCAAAAAGGTGGATCTAAGAATGCTATTTCGGGATCATTTGACTATCCAGCCACGTCATAAAAGTTTGAAATGTATTTTATAATGTTAATTTTAGGAGCCATTTTGGTGAATCCTAACTTGGATTTACATGTACAGTATGTATATATTCAAATGATGTATGACAGACTTACATGCATGTATATCATTGATCTCTGCAAACCTACCTAATATTTCATGTGTAATATGTCGCCCCTTCTTAAAGGGGTTCATCACAATTCTGACCTTTCGAGGATGTCAGGACGGCTTTTGAATCGGTCAGGTGTAATAGATGCTTACAATTACTACCTCATCTTCCACTGCCTACGTAAACACACAAACAAATCAATATGTCAATAGCGAGCATGTGGCCCCAGCCAACTACTTCCTTTGCGTGGTGATGAGGTATTGCACGAGAGCTGAAATCTTGTTCGTCTATTGCACATTAAACACATAACAGCATCCATTCTCAAAGAAGGCAATGAAAAGAACTGCAAATACCCAACCTAACGTAAAATTTCAAAATTCTATGAATAAATGGAGAGGTGAAATACTATCAAATATACAATTATATAATGAATTGTATTTCATGGGACAATTATCCTTGTATCTCACCTCCTCCAACAATGGATTCAAGAAAAATAAAGATCCACACCATCGTTAGTAGAAATATATTACATAGAAGTACAGAGAATTTTAACGCTAAAAAAATGTTTGATATATTCACCTTTTTTAAAGCTAAGGTTCTCTCCAGACAAGCCACATTAATTGATTAATTGCCCTTATCCGTCGTCCTTTCTCTCTCATTGCTAATCAATTAGTGAACTTAATTCATGCTTATTACTTTGAATAATTATACATGTATCAAGAAATAGCACATTTCCCTCCTTCAACCAAAGAAGCCTCCTATCCTAGAGATTTCATTTCTAGTAGGGCCTATAATAGTTTCCATTTTTGACCAAAGTTTATAGCTCATGCCTTTCATCTCTACATCAATATCATCAATTAAAATTCATATCAACTCGCATCACAAAGATAGAGGACAATAAAAGACATATATCCCAGATATGACAATGGCATTCCACAAACTCGCAAATTTACTGGTACTTTGTTTCTCTTTTCTGTTGAGTATTTAGAATACTTAATTGATTCATCCCATGGCTCTTGACCATTTCATAAATCTAGATGATTAAAATTCCATCCAGCCCAATCTCCAAGGCAAGCTAACTGCCCTCCCTCCATGGCACTGACCTTGGTGAGGTCACGTTCCACCAAGGATGACAACAAAACTCAGTTGCATTTCGGTAGCAGATTAGATAGGCCTGGATCCACTATTATAATGAAAGGTATATCTTGTAACATAGCAACTTTGATGCATTTAAATACCATATCAGATAAGCGTGGAACAAGTATTACAATTAAAGGTTTAACTTGTAACATGGTGCCTTTGATTACCTTAAAATACAAGAACAGATAGACCTGGTTCAACTATTACAATAAAAGGTGGGCCTAGATCATAATGTAGCATATTATCTACAATTAAAGATCTATATTTCAATGAAGCATTGTTTACCTTCAATCAAAATTACAGTTAAAGGTAAGCCTATAACTACAGGCAACAGGATCACAACAACTTTCACAAAATCTGCTCAGGGGAATTTTAAATACCCTAAATAATATACCATGGAAAGCATGCAAATTGTACGTCATTGTAATGTTCATACATTTCAAATGGTGACGGATAAGGCTGTACGAATTGCCTTCATTTTTATTTCTTGGAAGTCATTGCGATCATTTTAGGTCTAAATATAGTAGCTTTGAGAAAATGTATATATAGGAACATTGGACTTGACCCAATATTACAACTAATGGTAGCCTATATTGTTTAAAATATCTCAAATTAGAATTTGATTTTTTTTTCTCCACAAGTTCATCTTCCAATTTTATCCCCATTCCAGAAATACACCAAAGAACAGAACGTTTCAATTGCAAGGAAATTTAATGTTTCCTAGAGTTTCCCTTTCACATCACACATACAAGTGTTCATAAATGTCAAAGACTAACATACCCATGGAAGGATCAAATGTAATTACATTGGCATCATTTCAAATTCAGGGACAATTATATCTAACTTGATGTTAAACTTGAAAATCATCTAAGAGCCTGGAGCCATATTCAATTCAGTATTTCATTTAGCATTTTACTGGGCTAAGTAATATGTCTTAACTTGTATTTAGATCACATCTCAGCATTTTACTTTCATAGTGAGCTGAATTTAAGGTAAACACTTACGGATAATCATTGTGACATCACACCGTCAATCCAATACAATGCCCAAGTAGCGTTGCATTGTAATGTGCACTAGCACCAATATAATTATGCACAGCTTATGATGACCACGTATCAAAACCATATGCCTGCTAATCAAGGCCTCTAACATAATTGGCTTAAAGATAAAGTTGAGTTCTGGTCATGCGATTGCATTGTGAAAGAAACGGTGTGGAATCGATCAGAAAAAGTTGATCATGTAGCATAATAAGCATATATGTATTGGTGTATACTGCAAGGTTCTGGAGTCATCAAAATTATAAGAGATTTGGCCCAGTCTTGGTAAAGTAACAAGCACTGTACACAGAAAGATGTATATGGGACTACACAAACATGTGGCATAAATATCGGGCCTCATTTTTAAGCTGTTACTTGTCATATTTAGAATATGAAGGCATTTGAAGAGCCATGCTTTCCAGGGAACATTATTTCTCTGATGTTCTTCCACACTTGCATAATAACAATGATAACGCTCACAAATTATTTTTCACCTCACCCCAGAACTCAACGTTCTCTTTAAGTCTGCTAGGGAGCTGTCTTAAATTTAGGGTAAATACTTCAAGGCTTTAACTGAATACCAAAGTTGGCTAAGTATTTTAACTAACCCGAAAAGTAAGTAAAATACTCATATTTTAAACATAGAATGAATGCCCATCTAGCTCTCAACAGGCAAAATGGTAGCCTTCTGTGTGTTGACTTAAAATAGATGTCATCCCATTTGGCACTTCTCCACAAATATCTTCAGTTTATTGTCATTCTTGATATGCCAATCTATCTATATGACTTTTATCTTTTCTCTCTTTTTATGGCAGAAAATAAATCGCATGAAAGGAAACAGAATATATTGTGATCAGGCACCGTGACCCACTTTTAGAATATAGAGAATATACATGTAGCTGCAGCATAAGAGATTTAAGCCTGGGGTAAGATAAAGCCCGAGTGGGAGTGGGAAAGAAAGAGATGTTCCTTTTAAATAGTGGTCATGCCCTCTAGTTTCTCGGTCTACTTCAACAAAGTTCAGAACGATTTAGGTCACTTTTTGTTATCTTTCTACTTTTTTTTCTTCTATTCCTTATCCAGTTCTTAAAGCCCTAGAGATCTTCAATGGCTCGATTGCAAGTCCTATTTTTGAAAGTTATGATCCGGAATTACTAAACTCACAAGATAGGATTAAAGTTTTAACTCTTACTGCTATGATTTATTGATTCAGCATCTGAATGGCCATGCTGGTTAGTTGCTTGGTTACAATGATATGAAGATCTCCATAAAAAGACCCATCTTTCAAGATGAAATCTTTAGGGGCAAAGTTTCTATAAATACATACATTGTGTAGCTTAAGTTAAAAAAACACAAAGCAAATCAAGTGAGCTTTACTTCTTATTAACAATGACCACTTGCATACTTTATTCTAACTCTTTTTCTGTAATCTTAAGACTTTCTACTATAAATAGGTAACCAGCAATTAGTTCAAGTCATTTTGGCTATTTCCACTAAAAATCCATTCAACTTCATCATGTTCATCTCAAAGCATGTTTAAAGTTTTAAACTTTGCAATCCAAATCGGTTATTCGTCTGCACTCGCATCTTCTGCTTGAAGCAAAACGTGGGCAAACTCTGATCAAGTTCTCAAAAGCCACCCTGACATTTAGTTCATTTTCATATAAACAGACAAATTATAGAAACTGAATAGTGATATTTTAAGCAAAATCAAGATTAGAAATAAGAAATTTACTAATTTTTGAAGTTGAAATCAATGTAACATAAATTGGCAAGCAGTGATTATCTTGTGAGATGCTTTCAATTCCCAGTAATTGATGAAGGAATACAGTAGGTTTGTCGCAGATATTAATTATATAAAATGACATTTGCAAAGATTATTTATGGGTGCATGTATGAGAAAATAGAACTTCATGAATTTTAGTACAAATTACTAGTACAGAACAAATGGGAAAGGACCTCGCAAAATATTTCACGGAGTTGCCAATTTGTATTTGATCAATAGCAACTTCAGAATATTATAACTTTCTTATTTTTAATCAAATTTTGCTCAAAATTTCACTGATCCATTTCTCTAATTTTTCTGCTTCCATTAAAGCAAATCTAACATCACGGAGCCAGGGCTGTTTAGGACAAGCCTTGAATGATAGACCTACAGTGTGCTATGGACCAGCTTAGCACTGGACCAGACAGATACCTTCCACTGTGGGCCTCCTGAGTATGGAAGTAACCTACTTCAAGATGCTTGCCAATTGTAAACAGGGTCTTAGAAATCCCTCCTCAAACATGCTTCTACAAAGTGTGATCCACTGGCAATTAAATGCTTAAATTATATCCTGACATTTCAACAGTACAATAAGCTTTTGCCTACCGGTAACATGCAAGGGCATCTAGATGTCTTCATCGGCTACATCACTCTCATCATTTGCCCCCATACGGCCGACCTGGTTTTTGCTCTTCGCATGGTTTATCCTTCCTTCCCACACAAGTTACACAAAACAAGCTGACATTCAATCATATAGTTACCATAGTGAACATGAAATCAGTGACAATAATAGACTATAATTTACTGATCCTTCAGCTAGAAAACAATATATTTTACATCAAATTGCCTCATAGGGGTGGACAGAACAAGAATGGGCTGCATTTGAGTGGGAGGGATTAGAATAAGAGGTCAAATTCTTTTCTCGGCTGCTTATATCAATACACAATCTATGTGGACTTTGATTAATTAGAGTAATTTTCTCTTTCATTTTTTTCTTAGAGATTCTTTGGTCTTCAGCAGAATAGAAAGGGGACAGGTTCATTATAATCAATCTTGTACCAAAATAGTCAACAAGACAAAATTCTATCACAGAAGCACAGATACTCTATAGAAATAGTAACCAATTCAGTTTATCATCTCAATAGAAGAATACCTCTAATAAGACTACATCCTGATATAACCTTGTCCTTGACAAAGCTTAGTCTTTACAAAGAGACACATTTAACAATTTATAACATTCATTAACGAATGTCTTGAACCAAGTCTGAACATCTTCATTCAAACATGATCACATGCAGCTGGGTGGTAGTCTAATATTTAGACCTTGCATGTTTGCACAATATTTTTACATTTAGTGTTAGTCTTTGCTTTAGTTTACTTAAAATTTCATGATTTTGAGAAAAATGTAAATACATTTTTCATTAAGAAGTAGTCTACTGCTCAGACCCAGCATTAAAGATGCATAATTTCTACAGAAAAGAAATCTATGCTATGGATCAAAATACATCATACACTTAGACCTCCCATAACCTGAAATAAAAACATGAAAGAAGGGTGGGACAGAAAACAGGTTTTAGGTTTATTGATAGGGTTCATCACATCTTATAAACACAGTAGTTAATATATATCCCTCTGGCGAGGTCTGGCAAGATGACCACATCCTCCTCTGAGCTGTAATATACAGCTGGTGAAAGGGCCATTATATCATATCAAATTTGTTTCTCTCTCCATCTTTGGCTGTACTAACTTCCACCTGGGTTTCTCGTTAATCAAAATTTGGAGGTCAGATCCTGTTCTGTTTTTACAGCCTTGTATTGGTCACTGTCATTGACATTATTCAAAGTCGGAAATATAATGTGTATCAAAAATTGGAGCGTGTTACAGAGTGTGCACAAAATATTTCAATAAACAAGGAGTTTGATTATATTGTCTGGAATTTAATATTTCTGTTTTTAAGTTGTTGTTGTTTAAACCTTTTCTCACACTTCTCCCTTCCGCACTAAAATCTGTCCACAACATCATCACATTTCTTCATTCAATGTTTTTGAAGCACTGACACAGACACATTAATGAATTAGGCTACACTGTACACATCAGATATCTCTTACATATCTGAGCCGGTCTATTCAATATTGTGAACACTCAAATAGAAAATATGAAACTGTATATCAAGAATGGAATATACGGTTACAATTGATTGACCATTCATTTCTAGCTGATAAAGCCTTTTATATACAGGACAAAAGAGTCGTCAAATTGGAATTAATTTTGGTTTGATGAGGCAGAAGAATTCCATGAATGGGCCTCTCACACTGGCTGGCTGGCCATGCCCCAATTCTAATTGCCACGCTCTAGATTGTTCATATGGAGCATCTCCGTGACACTTCAATACCAATGGTGTAACAGACCACACTTTCTTTAGCAATTGAGGAAAAAAATTCAGCCAGCAAATCTTTGATATTGCAGGTAACAACCTAGCAAGTGTTTCTACACATATATGTTACAGATTAAGTGCCTGTTCAGGCTTGACAAAATTATACAAAACTGATGCATATAGAACGTCGTATATAAAGAATCATCATATCGCCAAAGGAACATACTGACTAGAAATCAACATTGTACACTGGCTGCATTTACACTGCAAATGCAAGTCTAAAATGCAGTCCCCAAAATTGATGATTTTTTTTTTAATGGTGTTTGGGCTGTGTAAATGGGCCTATTGTATAAGGAAACTAGTTTTGACGAGGTCAGTCGACATGACAGCTGGCCTATCACCACCAGTGTACCCTCAAGATAAGCCCCGCTCACATATACCATTTTCGTATGATACCACGTTCAGTCTTCAGACGTGGGACCCTCATTCTTTATCATGTTTTCATTCAAAACGATGCTCAACAGTACGTTTTGATATTCGACATTTGTTTGCAATTATATGACGTTCAGACAAGGAAAAATTGAATTAACAATCATATACAAACAACATATAGCTATACGATGAGTTCTGATGGTCTGAATGCTGGATTGTTATCACAAACCCCTTGTACATATGCTGTTCATATTCGATAGGCAGTTTTAGGCTTAATTCAAGAGGCAATGTACTTCGCTTATTTTTCTTTCATTTTATCTCATTTCCTTTCCAGATAGTCTGTGCCTGTAGCCTATGTTCTTAGGATGTTTAAACCTTAAATAATCCTTTTTTCATTACTAGACATGCTTCTATTTTCTGGTCATCTTTCAAACATTTTTTTATAAACTCTATCCATCTTCAATCTATAAATGTTCCAAACAAATTCCATATCAGCTTGCAAACTTGCATGCTTGTTCAAAACAAGAATAAACAATAACATACTCTAATGGTCAGATTGGTGAGCAAAAGTACCATAATGGGGGGGGGAGCTTGTCATAGTTTTTTCACAAGAGAATCCTAGATGAATTTTTAAAATTGAAGTCCAAAATATCCAGCAAAGCCTTTTTTCTTCTTCTCCCAGAAGTAAACTGAGTATTTGTTTTGGATCTTTAACCAGAAGGGGTGGGAACATTTCTGACAGTGTCGCCTCCTCATTACAATGATAACAGTCTTACCCACAGATAGTAAGACAATCCATACCTTTAATTGTCAACAAACACAATTAAGCAGCTTATCGCACAGTTCAGACTTATGCAACCTTCCCCTGTGTATTAAATCACAAGGTGTACCATAACATCCAGGAACTCTTGCTAAATAGATCCACAGCATGTTTATGAATACGGAAGAACACATGTAACAAGTCCCTAGGCTCATAGGCTAGGACAGTGGTAAATAAGAGCAATTAAATTGCCATTGGGCTATTTGGCATATTTCTACAACAAGATGACAAAATGGTCATCTGCTTTATCCATGATTGAGATTCATATCTGACCATTACATGATGACCACTTGCTCAATAAAAGACCTGTCCATTTCTTTACCTCCTGCTACTCTTGGATTTCGATCTTTTTTCTCAGGTCAATTTCAGTGACTTGACTGATTTTTTTTTTTTTAAGTCTACATGTCTATACACATGGAGGAAGACTCTCTTTAACCATTAATTTGTTTTTCTAAAAATCTTCTTTAATTTACAAAATAGCATAAACAATTCAAGATATACTAAGTTGAAACAATCATTAATATAAACTTTGCCAGCATCACTAGTTTCCTTTAAAGATAAAGTTGAGAACTGGTCATGTGATCACATTGTGAAAGAAAATGTATGAAAGAATTTGGAATGGTTGACTATGTAGTGCATAAAAATTGATGTACATTGTAGGCCTATATACTGAAAGGTTTTGGAATGATCAAAACAAAGAAATTGACTCACTCTTAGACAGAAAAAAGAAGAAAAAAAAACATCACATGCACTGCATACTGGGTATATGGGACTACACCAATGTTACATGTAAATTTGGTCTTAAACTTTTCAGCTAATTCTTGTCATATTTTGAATATCAGGGCTTTTTAACAGGAATATTTTTCAAGGGACTTCAAAAGTGACTTCAAAAATGCCATTTAAAATATGAGAAAGCTCACAAATAATTGTTCATGTCTATCCAAACTTCATCCTCTCTTTAAAGCCCCTCTGCACTAGTTTGGCCAGGAGGATTAGAGGGATTAGCATGGTCACTGACAGGTGGTTATCTCATTAACTCAGCTCTCAATTAACATAAGAAAAAGAGGATCATGGTGGACCAACGGGCACCGCTTAGGCATTGTTTTCTATATAGAGGGAGCAAGTAGCTACAAGTAGTACAGTGGGGCTTTAAGCTCTCCATGAGCCTCTATCATTAATGCCCATGGAGTATAAACACACATTGATACAAGGGTTCAAACTCGGGGCAAGTTTACTCACAAACATAACAGGTAGGACTCTAAATTACAATCAAACCCTGTAAAATTGTGTCACAATAAATGAATGCCTCTCTAACAATATCATACCATCATTATTGTGTCACATTTTTAAGCCAAATGCAATATAAATAAAATATGACAATCATGCTTTAAAGATACTATGTCCCTTTTGCAGCCAACATCAAATTCTGTAGAACTTTGCAGGAATTATGAATATGTCATGTATGTCCTATCTGTGAAATTTAAACGTTAGCAGTGTCCTAATATTCAAATTATGCAAGGAAACCCATTTACTTGCTAGACTTCACTGTCAGACACTATTGAGTGACTGACTGGCTTTTTCATCTTTGGTAATAACATACATAAAATGAGCTGTAAAGGGTACATGAGCATTTGTCTACATCAATAACCCACTTCTTGTAATGGCCAAAATTAAACTGATTGAATCTTTGCGCAGCATAAAACGTACGACCATTCGGTACAATGGTCTGAAAAATCAGACTATTACTTACTGGCTCTATAGCTCCTAAGTCGATTCGACAACTAATAGTCGTTATTTTCCCACTTAAAGACATTTTCAAGCCCCCATTTTTTTAGGGAAGTTCTAAATTAGTAATGTTTTTCAAATGCCGTTGGAATTTAACCTTTTCATTTTTTGGCCTGCAAATGGGATATAGTACCTTTAAGTAATATTTTTATGATGCCCATGCCTACACCTCTAACTTTCATTTTATGTATTCAATTTCGTATCCAAGGCAACTACAGAATGTGCATGTAGCTTTCGGAGAGCACAAGTACCAATGTTGATTTAGGAAAGTCTGAGTAGTCAATGTCACAATAGGAGGCGGCAGTCAGTTTATTGGAAATTGCTAGAAATTTTTTGTCAACAATCGAAAGCTACATGTAGATAAGAATACAATTTTAAAAGAATAGAAATTTACCTGTATTCTACCCTCATTAAACTTGTAATCAATGACTTGTTGTAACAGTAAAATAATATAGAAGAGAACAGACTTTTATCCATACCTCATCCTGAATAAAAAGAACGGGGGAGGGGAGAATGGACAAGGCAATCAGTCCCTTACCTTTCCTCATCAAATTTGTTCAGGGTGATGTAGGCCCCCCCCCCTCCCGTTTCATTGTATTTTAACCAAGTGGTATCAAAATATGGGGCAAATACATGAAAATTGGATTACCAACCATCTGCTTAATTCCACCATCACATACTGTACCTCTCTCTCTCTCTCTAAAACATTCCAACCCCAGTTCAGACTCCAAATTTCATTGTATGGCTACAGAAAAAGTGTATAGCTCTATGACAAGTAATTCATTTCATCTACTCTGAACATCGTATAAAGAAACGTCATATAATGAAATGTTGTATAGCGAAACCAATACTTGAGCATCATTTTGAACAGAAACTCGATATGGAATCAGGGTCGCGCTCTCATTTGATAAACATTGCAACATACGAAAACCGTATAAATAGGCGGGGCTTAGCGTGAACACACACTGATGATTGGCCAGCTGTTGTGTCAAGTGACCTCTTCAAAATTTCTGCAAACGATGTTTTCATCCAGTGTGTATGACCTTTCAGTTTCACTGTACATTAATTCTTTATACGATGATCCATAATAGTCTGAACATGCTATGAGCCTCTTACCTTGTCCGTTTTCAATAAGGCATCCGTCTAAACAACTTTCAAAACCAAAACAGTCCGCACTTTCCAGTTTCCGAAGAGTTCACATAAATCTAGTCCAATCCTCGAATGATAAACTCCAATTCACAAGAGCTGCATGGAAGAATAAAAAGAAGATAAATTTTATTTCCAGGTTTCAAGTTTTCATTTTTATTTTCATTTCAACAGGCATATCATCTATAAAATGCCAAAATGGCATTGGCTACATGTAGATGTTAAATGAACAGACGATATTAAACTGACAATGAAATCTAAGATAGGATGAGATGTAAACACATTCATCATAATATCACCTGTGTCCGTATTAAAAGCTAACCTGCAATACAAATAAGGTAATGCTAAAGTTCTGAGCAATAATTGATAAATCACCTGAAACTTGGCAGCGATTCAGACCAGATAATGGTGCAAGAGTGCAGGCCAAAGTTCAAGTTATTTGATGGGAAGAAAGATAAAGATATCAACTTATAGGTACTTAATGCCATAATCCAAATAATTGATGGAATAAATTGCAGCATATTACTCCAGAAACACATCCTCATTGTTTGTTTACACACAGGTATTGCCTTATGAATGCACAATATGCAAGCACGGGATTGTGTACTCACTAACCTTACAATTCTTTGAGAGAGTAAGACAAAAGTCAAGACTCAACACTAACAGGCGCCCTGGACGCATCGCATGGGCACCTAAAATCTAGGTCTAGACCCCCACAATGTCACATTTTTAACATAGGGCTCATGCAAACAGACTCAAAATAGTTAAACCTGGACCCTCTTCCAAAATAAGTTAGTGTGCAGCCCTGGAAAAGTGCAAAACTTGGATCAAATTGGGCTGCTGGATCTAAATATGACAAAAATATATGTTTTTTAAACTGATATTGATAATAAGTAGCTCAAGCAGTTTGGTTGAAAATCATGGTTACATATAATTCAAACTTTCCTAAGCAATTACCTTCATGATGTCACTCATGAAGCTACACCTGAAATATTTACCAACAACTACAAAAATGCATGTGCACTTTTACATGGTGTGTGCATCGAACACCTAACAAATTAAAGTGCACAAGCATCAACAGAGGATATATCTACTCATGCAATAAATATAGATGAAAAAGCACCAAATAAAGCTAACAGAAAAAATAGGATGCTCATTCCTTTCTCTTCAAAAAAAAGGTTACGACTACAATGTACTGTATATACTGGCCCAAACAATAACACATCAAAGGTAATTGATTTTATGTCACTCTATAAAAAATTCCTGTTCCATCTGACAAAACCTTCAAAAGACGGTCTGTCTATAAAGACATAATAATCCGATGATCAGCCCTCACATTAAACACGACTTCATACTCTTTGTACACACCTAAAGAAAAATATCAAATCTTTTCAGAGCTAAACCCCTCTCCATCAACATGCTATGTTTCCAGCACTTACTAAAATTAGAAGAAGAAAAACATTTTAAGGAAAACAATGATTGTTAAGACTTATCACTGAACTTTTGGGAGTCCATTGAAAACACATTCATATTCATTTTATTTTTTGAAAAATCTGATAAACATTGCAATCATTATCTCAAACATTGCCATAAAGCTTTTACATGAGCACAGGTCAAAATCCAACAATGTTGTTATGATTAGTTTATGATGTTTGATATTAAACCTCCAAAACCTACATGTATGTAGGTGTTCATCATTCCTCTGTTCCACAATCTTGAAGGTCCATATCAGATTACCATAATTTACATTTATAGCCATAAATATCTCAGGCTTTTAGGACAAGAGGGTGAAGTACCACTTGCACTGATTTTACAGATTGTAGTGCCAGAGACAATAGGCCTATAGACCTAAAAATACATGTATATTTACACCTATATCAGAGTAAAACCATATCATCATTATGATCACAAAATATAATGTAGGCCAAGAGGTTGATTTTTACCACTCTTCCATTATTCACTTTCATAAATTGAGGGTGGCTTTCACTCATAACAAGATTATTAGTTTCACAAACAGGCAAAGCATCATATCATAAAAGTACCTACATTTGCTTTGCCAAAATGACTGGCAAACTCTGTATTACAATACGCTAAACTTCAACAATATTCCAACCTGTCTGCACAGCTCCACATATATATCCCTTGTCATCCGACATAGCAACATACATCCCACAGCAAAGAATTATGAAAGAACTAAAAAATAGAACATACAGCTACAGGTCTACACAACATACATGTACATGTACCTCATCCACAAAGAGTACAGATAAAATACACATTGATTTAGTTTACGTAATTTCAGCTCGGAAAGAATAACAAAGGAGACAATGAAAAGGGGGACAAATCTCATTAGGCCTATTTACACAGCCAAAATTTTTTTTTGAAAAACCATCATTTTTTTTAAACTGCCATTTACACTACTAGAAAAAGCCATTAGTAACCATCAGTGTTTGATAATTCTGGATTGTTTTTGGTGAGGTGTGCATATGCGTTAGCACAGAAGTGAGGAGAGTAAAAAAAATTTTAAAAACATTATCTTTGGCCGATGTTTTTGAGAGGGAGCATTTACACTGCAAAAACGGTGAAATTTATGCCGGCATTTAAAAACCACACTCCAGAGGTGTTTTATTCGATATGGGATTTTTGTTGTGTTTACCAGTAGTTGCTTAGCAACTTCTGACGAAACATCAGAATAAGAGCAAAATCAACTACTTTTGCTTGCCAAGATGCAGCTATCCTTGAAGATCCTGAACAACAATAGAATGGATTTAGAGCAGAGCCAGTAAGTCCCCTCCATGAAAGACAAGAGTTCATCCCTGGTCAACTCAAACCAACCGCAATACTTTCCTTTTGATAAAATATTGATTTGCCCCACACCTCCCTTTCACTAGCTTCCTAAACCAGACACATGAAAACAGTCAAACCCCTTCATGATTTGATTACTATTTCTTGCACAAAAAAGATGTGCCTATAGTGCTCATTTCATTGTAAATGATAATATGAAAGTGTAGTAGAGCAGTTGCTACATGTGAAAGTCTTGGTAGATAGCTCAAAGGCTAGTTAGGTTCCAGGAAGTGAAGGTCACAGGGTCAAGGAGTGGTACCTGGAGGGATCTGCATTCCAACTTGAGCCAGTAGCTAACTATTCTCGACTTCACAGACACTAAACATGTGGCCAGAGAATTTAATCAACATCAACATGTACTATTACACACACTTGATTTTGTTTAGGCATTCATAAATATATTCCCTACAGATCATATCATGAATCAAGACTGCTAGGCTCAAGAGGATGTCCTGAAATCTTACAATATTATGGTGATTGATGGGACATTGAGGAAGAAAGCTGATACACAAGCCTAGTCAAGTAGAAGTTTAACTGGAGGGGGTGCTGCGATTGCGCCACTGAAAGATGTGTAAACAGTAAGACAAGTACCAGGCGATAGCTCCCATTTGTGAGGGCTCTGGGCTGGAACACAGTGTTGGCGCGTGAGAATATTCGGCCCTGAATCACGAGGTCGCGCAACGGGGAGCACCTCTTGAAAAGTTTGAGGTAACTGCCCTCACTTCTTACCATGCTTCCATACGTCCTGCTACCGGAAAGTCTTTCAACGACCGTCCACAATTCTAAGAACAATGGTCCACCATTCTAAGAATAGAATCATTGGTGTGAAAAGCAGTCATGTTGCTGTAATCATCCTCTTAGCTATCAGCAAGCTCAAACTTTATAACTTTATCTATATGGTGGGACAGAGAGATTTACAAGGAATAGTGTATTGACCAACCAGGGACTTGTGAATAGAAATCCCTCCACTAACCATGTGATGCACAAGTGCATGTTAGGTGGGATAACAGAGACCATGCTCTTGAAGTGTATAAAAGCACATGGCATCTACCAACAAGCAGAGAAGCCTACTGAATTCCATGCTTCTAAACAAGCAAACAAAGACACGTTTTCTACTCTTTTTTTGGATTGATATCTCAATCAAATATAAAAAAATCAGGAACAAATTGTCTGTTTGGAGCCAGAAAGGCATTAATTCTGTGTAAAATTATATGAGTAAATGCCGTTCAGTCTCCAAACAGACGAATATGTGCCTTCTCCATTTCCTGCCATTTCAACAACCAAAACAACATTAAGATCACAAATAGAAGGAGCACAATGGCTTTGAGGATCCTACATGTAAGCGACTATGTGCTTGTTACTCCCCTGGATGTCGAGAGGCAAATGCTGATTAACATATTGACATAGGACATAAATATCACAGTTGAACCAAGAGTAATTAATCAACTGCCTGTTGAGATACATGTCTCAACTGAAACTAAACATTACTACATTAGAGGGAAGCCTATAGCCCACCTAAAAAAATATGACTTGGTTGTGACTCTTTGCAACTCTCAGCTCTGAAGGCCAAGTCAAAACGAAACACTCAGGACCCCGACTATCGCATTCAATGCAGAACTTGACAAATTTGTGGACTGTACATGACTATCGGTTCAATTCAATACATACTATAACAGGTCTGTTAATAACTACCTTAGCAGAGAAGAAAATGCCAAGCTATCTTATATGGACCCTGTAAATCAATTTGCAAGAATAATTATTCTCCTCTTTCCTAAGAATCTCCTGACTTTTTAAGCTACATGTACTATATCTCAGAAGTGTAGATTTTCCTAAACCTCCTTCAATATTTAAAGCCCCTCTGTACTAGTTTGGCCAGGAGGGATTAGAGGGATTAGCGTGGTCACTGACAGGTGGTTATCTCATCAACTAAGCTCTCAATTAACATAAGAAAAAGAGGATCATGGGGGACCAACAGGCACCATTAGGCATTGTTTTCTATATAGAGAGAGCAAATAGCTACAAGTAGTACAGAGGGCCTTTAAACAAAAAATAGATATCTGTCAAAGTGATTTTTCAGTGCAAAAAGTATACGGGCAATCATCCTGGCAATTAACTTTCCATTTATGCAACAATTCATTTTCTCAATGAAAGGAGTCAGCATCAAAGTAATTCACAAATCATGGCAACACTTTATAAGTTTTAATAATAAGTTCGAAAAATAATTTTCTATGAGCTAGAGCCCATCACTGCACATCCTCAAAAGACAGGGCCCATTTGGTTAGCCTGCCCGAGCCATCACAAGAGATCATCGCCTAAAAATTAATATAATAGTAACAAATAACAATAATAATAATTGGATTTCTATAACACCTTTTCCAGAGGATACAATAAAACTCAATAATGAAATAACAGTCCAGGAAATGACTTCTCACCATCATTAGGATTGAAAGCACTCTTCCCTGGTCAGCCTGGGGTCACCTCGATCCTCCTCTTCGCATTCAATCTAACATTCAAATGAACTGGTACAAATGATACGTGATTGTCATTCACACTCCTTCCATAAAAGGTAGAACAATTATGACGGCTTTGTCACCCACACGCTCTGAATGTAACTTGTTTCATTTCAATTTGGCAACATCCTCTATTGGCTTAATCTACCCTTTTGAGGCAAGAACAACAACAAAGTCAGCTTCATTGATATTGTTTACATAAATATTTAAAAACTATTTGCATGATTTCACCCCCTTGTCTGGCTAGGATGTGTCAATTGCACGTCATCAAGCCGAGAGGACACGGCAACAATGCAGGGAAAATGTTTTTTCCATCAAAACATAACTCGAGGGAAATCAGGCGTGGATGGGTTCCACTGAACAAATACAAAATGCGTTTTGCTATTGACTCAATCCTGTCACAAAACTCGGATACAAATGTGACAAGTTCTTGGAGTGCAACCCCAAATATGACCGATATTTGACCCCCAAAACGTGTTCCATCATACAAACAAGGCCTGGTATCCTTTCATACAAGATTGTTTTTATCATGCTAGCTTATAATGAGTTACAGAGGTGTTTCAAAGGAATCAAACTTGTCATTTAACTACTTGAGTGTAAAAATATAAAAACAAATATTACACTGTCAATCATACATGTATCTACCGGACGGAGACCATACACAAGGGCTTGAAATAAACTAGGGTCCCACACGCACAAACAAGGGCCTGCTAAAACTTTAGCTCTGGAACAAAAAAATTGTTAATTTTAGTTCCCTCATATACTTTTTTATTTTAATAATTGCTACATGTAGAACATGGATTCATATTTAGGACCCCTAACTTATGCCACATACTAAAATACAGGGAAAAGGGCTCTGAAATATGAATTTCTTGGGCTATTCCCCTCAGTATATATTATATCAATGTACATGTATGCTCATACAAAACAGGCGAAAATGTATCAGCAATTCAGCATTATCCGTATCCAGACTGTGATGCATTATGGTTTTTTTTAAAAATCAAATCAAAGGATGAAATCTATCTGAAAGACATTAAAGGTATTACAAAATTTTGGTATGGGGTCATGAATTTGGTTCAAATGAACATACCGTATTTGCCGGTGATAAGGTTGCAGCGCCGCATAGGCCGCACCCCCAACTTTGACATTTTGTAGAGGAAAAAAAAAAAAAAAAAAAACCAAAGGAAAACCAAATGGACCAAACAAAATAATCGTAATTTTCTTGTAGAACACTTTTTTTACAAACTGATACCAAATTCATCAATATTCTTATAAATTTACAGGAAGTTTACCAAAAAATGATCGTATAATTTAGCAAATCTTCATCGATTTTAAGCTAGTACTGTATCGCAGGCAGATTTGGTATCCTACATACATGTATAATACCCCTACCACGATGTGCGGTGTAATATGAAATTGCGACTTTGGCTAGATGCGCAGTTGCGTTGCGCGGCAGCTAGCTCCGTAACGGTCCCTTCTTTTAGTAAGTTTTACTTTTTAGTGATGCAATGGCACGAACTTAGATCTAGATCTACCGGTAGATTATGTTAGAAAATAAGTTATGAAGTTTATTTTAGACTTCATGTCAATAATGCAACATGAAATTGTCAGTAAGATGCGTGGAGTTAATCTAGAAATGTCCTGTACCATTACTGGTATAGATCTAGTCATTGTACCGTTGGGAGTCCCATATGTACGAAATTATGTGCTGTTTTAACAGCCGATTTTTTACTGTTGTTGCGGATTGGCCGCACCCAGACTTTTTGATATTTTCGGAAGGGAAAATACTGCGGCCTTTACGCCGGCAAATACGGTATTGGAAGCATATGCAATTTTACAATATTCAATGATCGTTGTCGCGGTTGAAATCGAGTCTAAAGTGATGAAATTGTAAATAATAAACCCTTTATGTTGTATAGCGCCCATTCAAGACTGATATTACTTTAGCTTTAGAACAATGTTTTTTTACTATAATCTACCGATTTGCTCTTCCCGTTTGGAAATGATATATCGGAACTGCATATTCTGAGATTTTCATAGTCGCAGCTATCATGGAATGGCCTTAGGCGCTATTTGAAATATTTGAAATTTACCGGGAGCACCGGTAAATTTTGATTATTCAATTTGCTCGAAAGCAGAAGTGTTTTAGGGGCTACATTTGTTAGTGCTTCTAATACATCCACAGGGGCATCCAAATATATCAAAAATTTAAAGAATAACTATCCATCAAATTTCAAAATTTCACAAAACTTTGCATTTAAAGACTGAAATGTCAAAAATGGGCTGAGCCTAATCCCCCTTTTCTGTAAAGCCATTGCATGAAGCTTCCCGTCTAGCAGCTTTTAATAAATGTCTACAATCTGACCTCTCCATCAGTTCCAATTTTTGTTCCGAAACGAGACTATAATGATTATTCATGGCAAAAGGGTGATCTGTCATTCAGACTTCATCTTCTTCAAATTCACAGTCAGTGAATCACCCCCTCTACTAAATTCCTTCTCAACCTTGTAAAACAAGCGCACAACTTGTCACTAGCCTTGTTAAAGACCCTATGGCAGAGCTTGATGCTAAACAAAGTCCAGACCCCAAAACTTTTCAAGTTTTTACATGGGGGCTAGGTAATGCATAAAGACTGTAAAAAGTTCAATGCAGACATGCCCCTGGGTCTAAGATCATGTTTAAACATTTAAGGACAACTTAGAACTTAGACCGACTTCCTTTATCAAACCTGATTTTGAACTAAAAGCCTAAACCCAGCATTGGATTTAAATGTTATTAGAATACGGACCAAGGGGTCGTATTCATTCTTCTGAGGGCCCTATTTCATAAAACTTGTTACAAGTTTCAATAACTGTTATAAGCCACTGACATTGTGGCATTTGATTGGCTGAGTGCAAATTAGTCAAATAATTTTAGCATATTGATAACAAGTTTTATGAAACAGGGCCCAAGGGTGCTCCGATATAAGTTCTGCTGACAACCTATCAATGCTCATCAAAGATATAGGTTTGGGGTTAGGAACTTTAGGATCAGGGGTGGGTTTAGGTTAGGTTTAGGGTTGGGGTTAGGGTTAAGTGTTTGGTCCTGGGTTGAAATAAGATGTAGAATGTAGCATATTGACTGCAGAGCAATTGTCGCAAAAGCGTACATCATACAGGTACTGTACCTTTTCAGAAACCTTGTGAGATCAGTATGCCTTCACATACATACATGTACTGTATGGACACTACCAGGCCCGTTACATAAAACTTGTTATCAATAGCAAGTCACAATAACTGTTATAAGCTACTGAAATCGTGGTATTTAATTGGCTGAAAGCAAATTGTCATAGAAGTCTAGCAAATTTGTATATTGACGACAAGCTTTATGAAACAGGGCCTCACTCTTGCCAACTGAAATAGAAAGATAATGCATATTGCATAATCCACTAAAAAAAGTAAGAATTACTGCATCACCTTACATTCTTGTAAATGGAGCAAAATATTTGTTACTGTGTCCTTTTTCTTCAGTGTAACTTCAAGCAAGGCTACAGGCATGTCATGTTAAAGAGATCTATTTTGAAGTGGAGGTCACCTGTGAACACACAAAACCACATGCTGTTGACTACTAAAATGTAATGTCATGTCAGTTAATGTCAAAAGAATGAGCGGTTAAGTCTGTTTTACCACGTTTCATTTTTCATTCATTCGTTTTACTTTTCCCTATGTCTCCCCACCCTCTCTCTATCTCTTTCTTCCTCTCTACTCATACTTTTCTTTGATTTCAATTTTCCCTTTTCTGTCTGTATTACATGTACTTTCCCCCATCGTTAAAGTAATGTTACACACAAAAAATCCTCTTTCTACAATGTTAAACGCCATTTTAATTATTATCCAATGGGCACAAGGTGACATTAGCTCTCTCTCTAGTTTGAAATAGAAAGCATCATCCTAAAGATAATTTCAAGTTGAGACAATAACCCATCCTGAAGGGGAAAAATATACGGGGAATGGTACGGAGGCTAATGGATGACACACCCAGAACATTAGACAGGCGTTGCTAGGGGCAACGGGAAAAAAACAATGACACGACATGCTATGTTGCCAATCATCGGTGATTGATGATTTGGGGATACAAAAGACAGCAGACGATGTAGAACTCTGTCATTTGGAAAGGATCCAGCAAAAAAGGGTTGAGAAAAAGACACAAAAATGCCAACAATATGAGTTTCAAGGGTATGGTATTGACATGTAAGACAAATGAGATGAAATTTCATTTTTTTAGGGGGGAAGATTATAAAAATTGTTCATGTCATGTTTTATTCATAAGATATGAGTGAGAATCTGTATGAATTTATACCTGTATGACTTTGGATGCTCATACAATGCACAGTTGCTGATTTTGTTTTTAAAGATTTTTTTGAATATGTGTTCCCATGAAAAATGCTGCTCAAGGGGGGGGTGTTGGACTTCACTCATGCTTTTCTGCGGGCCTACAATCAGTATAGAATGGGTTAGAACTTAGAACGGGTTTGATGGTATTAAGAATCCAGGTAAAATGGAAAAAATTAATACAAACAAACTCATTCCTTAAAAACAAATGAATTATTCATATAAACCTAGATATTTCCTTCAAACAAGCCTTACTGTAAGGTATATAGCCTACAATAAGTGGTTAGAACGGATTAGAACTTAGAACGGGTTTGATGGTATTAAGAATCCAGGTATAATGGAAAAATTAATACCAACAAACTTATTCCTTAAAAACAAATGAATTATTCATATAAACCTAGATGTTTCCTTCAAACAAGCCTTACTGTATAAAGGGATATCAACCCGATCGCAAATACTTTTGAGAAATCAACTCAAGGGGCAATTTCAATACCCTTTTGTATAATCCCATAGAAATCGTGTACAGATTACATAAAACATCATCCTACTGTTTGCTCATTTCTAAAGATGATGGACAAGGCCTATTGAAATTGATTTAGGTTGATTTTTCAAAACTCTGCTGTCATTGAGCGCGTTTATCGGGTCTTGCCGTCAGATATGTACATATCGAACCCCACTATCGAACCCCACTATACGAACGTGATTCTCGGGATGTCGCGTTTATCGTCTCTTCACGATTCAAAATAAAGGCCTTGTCTCTGCGCAGCTGCTTCGCGCCGTTTGACCCTGGGAGCGGATTAGCCTGGGAAGGTCCATAGAGCTATATGGGAAGGTCCGATTTGTATGTGGGGTTCAAAACAGCTTTGCGTTTATCGTGTCTCATAAACGTGATTCTGGCTGTATGTCACATTCAAAACGCACCTTTTTTGGCGTTACAATATGCCCATATCTAAAGACGTTTGAAATAGGGCTTTGCGTTTATCGCCTTAAAAATTTGCCTGAAAGACGTTTGAAAACGCTGATTCTAGGCAAAAATTTGGTCGATAAACGCGACCATTGTTATCCCACCTGAATATTTAGGCTCATGTAGGCACGTACATGTACTCATAAATTGGACCCAACCATATAGCCCTAATTCTCTTTTTCAATCCATTATTATTCCTTACTCTCATTTACTATTAGCTTTAGATTATCTACGAGTCATTTGAAATGAGAAAAACATGTTCTATGATCAACAACAGTAGGATTCAGTGACAGCAAGGTACAGAAACATACACAGGACTGACATTCCTTTTAGTCTTTGGGGACTGGAACTGATGATGGTGCAGAATTCTTTCAAAAAAAGACCCAAAATTTGTGACTTTTCCCACATGAAACAGAGAGAAAGAGGAGCAGATAGCAGTGATGAAACATAGACAAGAACAGATACATACAATTTTTGTACATGTATGTGGACAAAGAATGTCAATAACATATTACAGCAGTTTAATTAAATGTTGCTTTCACATATACACAAATATATTCTAAAAAGCCTGGGTGAAGACATATACATGTACATTCATATTACACCTAATAATTACATGTACATACATGTATATTGCTGTTTATGTTGCAAAACTTATTTTACTTATAGCTTTTTAAATTGCAAATTTGCAATTCTTATAGGCTGTTCACTGCACCATATTTTAATGATAAATGGAAAGCAATGATCTAGATACTTCAAAATATCCAGACACAATATACAGTCTACATGCAGACTAAATACAATTCAACTTCCTATCCCCAAGGCAATAGGATCATAGACTGTCAATGCACTTTCAAACAAGGTGAACGAAAGTGACCTTGGCAAGGACAGTTTCCTTACATACATCAACTAGCAACAATGAATACAAACACATATCTGCAATTCATGAAATGCTCCCCTAAAAATGAAATAAGTGAGGTCTACAGCCCACTGTGTACCAGTTGACAAGCCATGACCTATCTCGACTCTAGGGATGTGACATGTACTGTGCTGAACACAAGAATATAATTGTCCTTTCAGGACAGGATAAATTTAAAGGGTTAAATTGTTACATATTGTTCTTCAAATTGGCAACAAAAATATTTTTCTTGAATCGCTACATTTTTGTAATAAAATGTGATGTCTTTGAAAACAAATACATGGGTAGGAACTTACATGAAAAGTTGAAAAATTGCAAATTTGGATAAACAAAAATTAGGCCTGTTTTGAAAGCCCCTTTTTGGTAGTCGACTACTCGGTGATTTTTTTGGACGATTAATCGACTAGTCGGTAATATAGGTGTAAGCTGATATAGACTATTATCAGCGTTACAGCTACGGTGGGCGGCGCTGGGCGGGCCCGCCCAGCACGGGATTTCCGCCCACCACTCCTGATGAAAAACACTGCTTCCGCCCAGCACTAATTTCACATAAAACCTGCTTTAAATTAACTATTTGTGAAGAAAAGAAGTACTTACATTCATATTTCCGTCGTTAATCGTGTTTTATTTGCAATTGTGCAAGATTCCTGTTTTTAATTCGACAATAAATGATTATTTTTAAAGATTTGTCGAGTGTTGTTTGTCAAAATACGTTACGATTCATGAAAACTGCCGTTGAATTTACCGTGCGTACAGTACCGATGTATGTATATTCGGTTAGTGATAACGGTACGTATCATACGTATATATGGGTAAATTCAATATGGCCGCCGGGCTCGTTCGATTACTGTTCTTATAAATATTTATTTTTAATATGGTAAATTAAACAAATCGTAATTTTCCAGAAAAAAATTTAAAATACTATATTATATATTTATTTCATCATTTACATTGAAAAATTTGTCCGAAATTGTTGCACTTATGTATCATGTACCAACACACATACGTACACACACTCAAAATACGAAATACACTCAAAGCCAACCACCAGACACATATTTAGAATCGACAAACATCCATCTTCACGATAGTCAAAATCATCAATCAACCAGAAATATTACAATAATAATAGTTTAACAAATAAAATATTGCATATTTGTAGGTTCGTGACAGGTATTTACATACAAATTATCGCTAGAATTGTTTTCTTTCTTCATCGTCGTCGCGTATTTCTTCATCTCACTACGGGCTCACTACATGAATAATCACACATGGGGCAATGCATAATTGTATTCACTGCACGTACGTCAACAATTTAGTTTGAGCCAGCCCGCTAGTTGTTTGCTTCTATAAAGTTAAGGTTAGGTAGGAATTTGATTTATTTAAACTTCCTTCCAATGTCTTAGAAAGTAGAATTATTGTGTAATTTGTGACAGATTTCTATCCATTTAGACTCTTTTTAGGCGATGTTCTTGGGTTCCCAATGAGTCATCGAGTAGTCGGTTATCAAGTTCATTATTCGACTACTGGCTTTACCGGGCGGATAGTCGATTAAACGATTACTCGAAACGGGCCTAACAAAAATGACCTTTAACCTCGCAACGTGTTGCCATGTATGGATTTTAATGCATATTTTCCTTTTTTCTAATTTCTAGCATCAGATGCAATATGGTCATGGAACAAAAATGGATGCAGGATGCAATTTCAGCAGAAATGTTTGCCCTTTCTTCTCATGTACAGTATCTGTATTAGCTTAGGACTCTGAATCAGAAGTTATTGAGCCAAACCACAACATGTGGAATTATTGTCGCTAAAGGTTTCAAAAGAAGACCCATCAGATCTTCAATGTCTATAGGTCATTCACATTGCAGGAAAAGAAAGGTTTATGCCTCCCGCCTACCATCTCGAACATTTATTGATGGTGATGTGGGAATCATCCCATTCAGATTCAAAGAATAGCAGCGAATACAGACATTATACAAAAGCTTTCTGTCTTGCACTCAGAGCAAATCAATATTTCTACTATTCTTCAATTTTTAGTGCCAATCATGTCATTCGAATTCAATAATCAACACAGGAAAAGCTTCTCTTTATTAATTTTGAAGTAGGCCTGCATGATTACTTAAGTTACTTACGTACACATCTCACAAACTGAGCAATCGGAATACAATTACACAAGCCTACAATGGATGGGCTTCAGGGCGAAAGCAGAACAAAACAACTTACACATGTATAGCAGCTAGAATATAGCAGTAACTACACAAAGCATTTGTCATCTGCCATATACAATGCTCATCCATATAATCGGTATTACATAAGTCGCAACAGGAGTAGGGGGCATGATGTATATCTGTTTTTCTATTATTATTATTGACATGTCTATTGTAGGTGAATGACACACTGCAATAACAAAGAAAATCTCCAATTTAATGGATGAAATGCAAGAGACCGGATTAAATGAAGATATATTTGGCGAAGAATTCATGTTCTAATACAAACTCCTAAATAAACAAACCTTTCTCAAACTCTTTCAGCTTTTTGTTTACCATCAACACATACAGTGACACATAATTATACAGATGAAATCAACAACTTTCCAATCTTGTAGAGAGCATACATCCGATCAACTTCCCTATATCAAAGTGTTTTGGGCAATAAGCCATTTTTGTAACTAAATTTATACATACAGTATATGCCTTTGTGAAGCACCTTAGAATTATTTGATTCACTTGGTACTAATTATTTCATTCACCTGTTACGAATATATGTATCTCCACAGTCAGAATTAAAATTGCATACATTAGATGTTGCTAGGTAGGACAAACATTATGAAGTTGGTAACATTAGGACAATGGGCCTATTGAGCTACACAAGTATAATGACATTTGTCTTTTCACAATACATCAACTTTTCAAAGTTCAATAACTGCTATTATAATCTAATTTCCACAGACTGCAACACATGTACAATTCCTTGAACTGGATTCTTCCATATCAATAAAAACTATATCACATGATAACACCATAACAAACCAGTCTGGAATACCAATGCAAAAATAATGACTTCGGTGTCACTGCACCTCACATTATTTTCCTATTCCTCCAAAATCAACGAGAGGGCCATTTAATCGTAGGTTCAAAAGTTTAATCACCTCCAAAATAAAAGAGTTCACACTTGATTGCAATTCATGGATACAGAGTATTTATGTTTCCTGTTTGATTGTGTGATGATGATGATAAACTAAACTCAAAAGAATTAACCGTCCGATTACAATTGCGTACATCGTAACATAAAACTTAATTCCATAAAGATTGGGACTGCTGCAGGGAAACCTCTGGCAAGTATTTAATGTCCATAATAGAAACATCATCTCTAGTTGGACGGACATTGGTGACCTTTGCTGAACTTTCCTCATTGGATAACGATGACACCCCCTTCTAAAATATGAAAATTAAATGAGATTTGTCAGGTAACCACTTCCTCCTTAATGTCAATAATACCTACAAAGGGCAACCACAGTTAAACACAAATGCAAGGCTAACATCAACATATTTCACTGCTTTTCAATTAGAAGGACATACAGGAGCCAAGTTTATGTCTGATTCAAAGGACAGAATGAGCAAATACAATGCAATTTTTAGCTGAAAGTGGTTACAATATCAATAATAGTGATTCTAATCTAGTTGTTAACCTCATTATATTTAAGCTGCTTTGTGAATTAGTACCAAAAAAAATCTCTTTGTGTTAATGATATTCTTTTAAACAGAAATACTATTAGGTACTTGCATTTATAAAATGAAATCCATCAAGCGTATGTCTATGGTCGCGTTTATCGACCAAATTTTTGCCTAGAATCAGCGTTTTCAAACGTCTTTCAGGCAAATTTTTAAGGCGATAAACGCAAAGCCCTATTTCAAACGTCTTTAGATATGGGCATATTGTAACGCCGAAAAGGTGCGTTTTGAATGTGACATACAGCCAGAATCACGTTTCTGAGACACGATAAACGCAAAGCTGTTTTGAACCCCACATACAAATCGGACCTTCCCATATAGCTCTATGGACCTTCCCAGGCTAATCCGCTTAAGGTCAAACGGCGCAAAGCAGCTGGGCAGAGACAAGGCCTTTATTTTGAATCGTGAAGAGACGATAAACGCGACATCCCGAGAATCACGTTCGTATAGTGGGGTTCGATAGTGGGGTTCGATAGTGGGGTTCGATATGTACATATCTGATGGCAAGACCCGATAAACGCACCCTATGTCTGCATGATGAAGGCAAAGAATAAACAACGTAGAATTCTTATCAAATTGTCTTCTCTTTAGCTATCATCCTTTTCGAGAGTATTACTTGATCAATTCAATTTAACTACTGCCCTCATTTCATAAAAGCCGGTAAAATACCGCTTATCTGTATTTTACTCCTACACTACTTCATTATTCATTCTTTTGGCATTTATTTTATAAATCTTTACTTATTTCATAAAAGCTGGTAAAATACTGCTTATCTGTATTTCACTCCTACACTACTTCATTATTCATTCTTTTGGCATTTAGAAATCTTTACTTACAACTAGTACACAAAATAATAAATCAATTTAAAATATTCCACATGGAATGGATCCTGTTTTTTGTGCAATACTGAATTCATTATCAAACAGGACTCTTTGTTAGATCCTTTCATCTCCCATCTCTCTTCAAAATGGGTTTCTACTTATGTCTTTATCCAGCCCAGCCCAATGACGTAAATGGTGAAAACCCATGGCTATATTATAAGGGATTACTACCCTAAAAAACCTCATATACCCTACCAGTAGCGACGCCTAAGAAAACCACATTCATCAAAAAGTGGCTATAGACCTTCCCATGCATATAATTTGGTGTTGTGTTTAGTGACTACACTATTAGTCATACATGTGCATATGGCTGTTCAATGTGTGCGGCCGATCATCGATTGGGATGCTACGGCAGCTTCCGCACCAACCGAAAAGACTATCTACATTGCCCTGTCAATTTGAGAAGGAATTTTTAGTTATCTAATTCATGCAATAAAATAGGCATGTTTGTACCCTCTAAACATTTACATTCAAATAGATTATCTAAAAACAAAAATTGGTAAATGTATTGTATATTATGGTTCATTATATTCCAAAATAAGAATCATAATATATGCTTTGTATTACACTAGCAGGACTAATGTTTCTACATGTACAATTGTATATATCCACTGTCTGAAGTGGTTGTCCCAAAACAAAACAACTGACTGTGAATCTTTGAAATAGAAATGAGTACTTGATAGAAAGCTATATTTCATCAAGACTTGCCCACTGGTTCATTTTAGTTGTGGCATCCATATGGCTTGGTAGCAACTCCACCAATTTTGCAAGTTCCCCAAAATATCTGTACATACATGTAGGTTATTCACACATTACATGTTCATGTGCATGTATACCTATTTGGGGCCTCAATTCCAGCTGTTATTTGAAGGTAGTTCGCAGAACACACTAATAAAGGACTTTCAAAGCAGACATAACACTGTGTGATGGTTTCAATGATAAAATACTTCCTCACCAATTATTTTCAAACAAATTGTATCTTGATATCAATGTATGCCGTCAAGTATTAAGTTCAAGTCATGAGGTTTTTGGCCCTTTCTCTAGCCTGTAGTCTTCCATGCAGCCCCAATTTCAAAATCCACCAAAATTATTACTACTCGGCAGAACAACTCGATGTAGATCTCTATACAATCAAGGAAGGACATCGCAAGCCATTTAGGTTTGCCAAATCAAATAAAGAGACAAGCGTTGTCTGAAATTCACAGAAACACTGAGAAACATTATTAACCTGTTAATTAATAGAAATACTAGAATCCCATCCCACTTCCTAAACTTGGTTCCAAATATCACTTCATAATTTTTTAGAAAAATATCCTTTTTTTTTTTCGAGTTCAGTTGTGTAGGCCATGTTAACAAAAAAACAGCCCACTCAAAATTCAATTTAAAAGTCATTTTGGAATGTATGTAATCAACATTCAGCAGGCCTCTTTAATACGTAAAATTTTCTTTCTAGTATTTAAAATGACAATGACGATACTAATATAAATCTAATTGAGTGAACAAAAAAAAATGATTAAATGAATCACTTAAATCTTCTTTACTCTGCATTAATATTCCCATGCAAAATATGCAAAGCTCCAAAATTGCATGCATTGTGCGTTATAATTTATGCTAAATTCTTAAAGGGAAATCCAACCCAAATAGGCAACTACTCTAAAAGAAAGCAGAAAAATCAGAGAAGCAAACTGATGAAAGTTTTCAATTAAATCGGACTAAATATACGAAAGTTATAATTTTTTTAGATTTGTAATCACTATACGTATGGGCACTTCAAATTGGCTGAAGCGGTAATGTCAATGTGATGTAGTGCCGGACTGCTTTCTCATCTGTTCCAACATATAAAATGACTAAAATTTAAAATTTTCAAAAATTCATGGCTCAGGAGCGTCTATTCTTCTTAGAGGACCTATAATAATATGCTATCTATAATATATTTTGAGTAGTGCCCCAAGGAGAAGGAACTTACAAGAAAACAGAAAATAGTGAAATTTTTGTACACGACAAATAGGAGTTATCCACGTCCTACGTCACAATCCACTGACCAAACTACCAATTTGAGATTCGCATAGACTTAGTGATCTCATATTTCAAACATTCTTAACTTCCTTATTATTGGTCCGATTCATGTCAAACTTTTGCCATTCTCTTTATGTTATTTTTCTGCTTTCATACAAATCAAATTTATTAGATAGGTTGGATTGCCCTTTAAACAAGATAGTTTGACTCATTTCAAAATTTCAAACAAAACCATTGTTGCCTAGGGAATAATTAGATTTAAACTACTGAAAAAAAAATAACGATGACCAAGATCTAGAATAAGAGAATTCATGATTCATTAATCTGTTTGCCAATTGGGTTCCATATGGACATCACATCTGTAGTCAAGGCACTGTCTTGCAATGTGAATTGTACGGCAAGTGTTACAATCAGGTAAGTCTTAGGAATTGAAACAGGCACTTCCTGTTCAGAATGAAAAGTGGGACATGCCATTTATACCATCCTTTAAAAAAAACCTTCTCCTCACCATCGTCACTTCCCTTTCGGTCTCAAGATAATCAAAGACTTCCACAGACATCTCCCCAAACAGGGTCTGATCCGGGAGGCTAGTCCCACACCAGATGGGGTGAAACAGAGTTCAACGGCAAAACTTGACAGAGGCTAGGAGCAGGAGCAGAGTTTTCAGAGTAAATTGGTGAATCACGTTCACAAAATAGCATGCGGTTTGTTTTGTAACTCCAGGTGATGCCGAATACCGTCTTCACATTCTGCCCTTCCTTTCCTTCCTCCCATTTTCACTCATTCTCCTCTCTTTCCTTCGACTTTCCCCCTTCCTTTTTCATCTGATAAATTTCACTTGAAATGCGATTCAAAGTATGAATTTCTTTTAAAAATGCACATTACGTATTCACATTTTACCATGAGTTTTCATGATCAATTCCAAATCAGGGAAAAACCCTATTAGTAACACCATTATATTTTACCAACACAAATTACTCGCACAACTGAAATATTCCCACCAAAAGTTCAAGAAAAGCCATAATTTCATGCTTTATGATCACCTGTTATTGCAGTATCTTCTATTTATAACCCACAAAATTTCACCATTCCATTGTATACACTGTAAATGTAAATGGCCAAAGATGCAATGCACTTACAAACTCAGTACCTCTTCTTAGACCCCGTTCTCACTCACTTTGAAAGTGGTCTTAGTTAGACCGCTCCAGAGGAACGGGTCTTGAGGAACGGTTTGCGGCGTCACACTCCGAGCAGTTTTTATGGCTCAAACCGCTCCACGAGTCAAAGTGGTCTTGTTGCTATGGCAGCTCAGGTCAACGGGTAAATTTTTTCGCGGAATACTAAGCGTATGTACCGTACTACATGTTTCGCGCGGAACGTCACTAGCTCACTTCCGTTCAAAGTATGCTTCCGTTCAAACTCGCACGTTAGAGCGCTCCAAACCGCTCTTAATTAGACCCGTTCCTCAAGACCATCTCCCGAGGTGATCTTCTGGAGCGGTCCAGAACTCCACTTCCGGGACCACTTTGACCATTCTCACTCACCTAAGAACCGCTCCTGAGGAACGGGTCTTAGTTAGACCGCTCCAACGAAGTGAATGAGAACGGGGTCTTAGAATTCAAAGGAGAGCCAAATTTCATGATTTCATAAGATTGTTCGTCAACTTTATAATTTACATGGGTCTGTTGTTCATCTCAACGTCCATTATGATATTACTATTTAACTAGTGTTAAATCACGTACTACAATATATTTTTTCAAGGCTGCTATGAAGCGTAAATTAATATCAGCATACAAGTCATAATTTAATAAACACTTTAAACACAAGCACTCGCACACACACTTGAATATGCACATACATGTACATGTACATAAATAAGAAAATAAATAACACGTTTCACAAAAGACATACACTTACATAATATACACATTTACACTCAACACATTTAATTTTTTGCCTTAAAAAAAAATACCTTCATTACAGTATGTGGCTTTTATGATTAATTTCTTTCTGATTGAACATATCATAAGTTTGGTCGCCCACATAAGTACCTTTCCTGAGGCCGCCATCAAGTTCAAACTCTAGCATAAGATGGTAGGTTCCTGCATTTTTAAATTTTTTAATGATTTGTTAACTATATGTTTTTTTTTAAAGGTATAATTATTTAATTGATTTATATTATATGAATATACATGTCTTTTAACTTTTGTTAATGATATGTATAGTATGTACCTAGTTTGTATATTACTTTCTATTATGTTGAAAAATGCAGAAATAAAATCAAACAAACTATTAGCTATTATGATAGTGGGCTACATGTATGAAAATTGAAGGAAAAAAAATCATCTACATTCGGATGTTTCAAAACAAGAATTTAATTATTAAACATGTAATCTAAATATAGTGTCACATCGATGCCTCCATATTTGTACTTTTACTACTATATTTTCCATTATAATCTTTTCAAATATTGTATATTAAATTAAGAGAAAAACAAGAAAAACTTGACTCAGCGCAGTCAAAATATGCCTACGCCTGCAACATAATCAGTATTTTTTAATTATCGGATTAAAGGTAGTAGCACTCATTTGCAGACCCTCCCTAATTTCTATGAAGTTTTATGGGTAGAAGTTCTTAGGCAATAGGCATGATAATAACCCTCTTCATATTTTAGATCTAACGGACCAGTAGTTTTTAATGAAAGTGATTAGCTTTGTTTTATTTTCAATGAATTGAACATATGCTTTGTGGAGGGTTAGTTATCAAACCTCAAAGAAAATAACATAAATCTATTCACTTCTCATTTGAAAACTACTAGTTTTTTGCTATAAATATTTGAAGAAGTTTATAATTCTTAAAAGCTTCTGTCTTTGGAATTTCAGTAAAATTGGGGAAGGTGAACAAAGGATAGTAGCAAGTAGGTCCCACAGCACCTAATAATCTTTACATGGTCATACAGTACATGTACATACTCATACCAAGTTTCACTACGATACCTTATTTCGTTCTCAAGTTATGCACTAACAAGATATTTTAGCACATTTAAATTGACCTGTGACCTTTGACCCTTGACCCCAAAATGTAATCAGATAATCTTTACATGGTCATACATACTCTTACCAAGTTTCACTACGATAGCACAATTCGTTCTCAAGTTATCACGTTCACAAGATATTTTAGCACATTTAAATTGACCCGTGACCTTTGACCTCTTGACCCCAAAATGTAATCAGGTAATCTTCACATGGTCATACATACTCTCACTGAGTTTTACTTTGATAGCACAATTCGTTCTCAAGTTATCGCGTTCACAATATATTTTAGCACATTTAAATTGACCCGTGACCTTTGACCTCTTGACCCCAAAATGTAATCAGGTAATCTTCACATGGTCATACATACTCTCACCAAGTTTAACTATGATACCTCGATTCGTTCTAAGTTATCGCGTTCATAAGAATAATTACGGACGGCGGACGCATGGACAGACAAACCGAAAACGTAATGCCTCCGGTACTCACAATGTGTCACGGAGGCATATTAAAAATGTCTCCTTTCCTTCCTTTCTCTTTATCTCCACCTTCATTTCACTACCTTATACATTGTAGCTGTCCTATCTTGTCACTGTAGCAGGTTCAATTGCGTTCCTAATACATAATAAATTATTTTGTGCATCAACATTTCTTTTCCAAATGCACTTTCAATTCTCTCTACCCTTCTTACCCTGTAACAATAACATTTTGATTTCTTTGGTGACCAAGGATAATTCATTTTTAAAGTCTCTAAACCTTCTATTTCTTAGTAAATCAACATCATTACTAGCCCCATTTACACTTGCATCCAAACACGCCAAAAAATGCCAAACCGGAGCCTGACCGCAATGTTTCAGTGATGTTTCCAAGGCAACTACGCTTTACCGGCAAAAATGCCAGAGCGGGGCTAGCTTTCGTCCTTGAAGACTTATTTGCATAAAGTAGCCACAGAGTAAAAACAGCTGATCAAAAACGCATTTGGCATCGGGAAGGCCGCGCATGCGCATTACCAACCAAAACACGCCAAAACATCACTGAGCTTTTCAGTCGGTGATGTTTCGGCACAAGTGTAAACGGGAGCGCAGACTTTTTGAAATGAGGTATTTGACTGTTTTTTGACAGTATAAATGCGCCTAGTGTTCATCCTGTAGCAACAACGAGTCTTGCAATGTCTCTTTTCTCTCCTGAAAATAATATCTCTCTTTGAATACATGTAGCCTACCTTTATCTGTCCACCTCTCCTTTCCACCTCTCCTTTCCACCTCTCCTTTCCATGTGTCACCTCACTCTGAAATGTAGTCTGTAATCACAGACTCTTGGCATTCATAGTTCATACATTTTAACAAAGGTAAGACTTCAGCAAAGCCTAACCGTGAATCTGTGATATTTTCTCTTTGAAATGTACAGGACAAGTTTTCTAAGGACAGGTGTACATGTAGTTTACAGTCAGAATATTTCAGACCCTATATAATGACACTTGAGGGTTTTGAGTTGGCATGCTATCTCGAATACTTCAACACATGAATTCATACACGGAGGCAAGGTCAATACCAAGAGGGTATAGCTATCTGTGCCATGAACTTTGTGTCACCCTCTCATACTCACTCCATTGCACAGATCGTAACCCTACCATCATGACGTAAAACAAAGTCAGCTACTAAACGATATCCTCGATCCTCACAATTTACCCATTTTTTCCCTCCCACTCCTCATAAAATCTTCCAAAGGTGCATGATACTCAAACATTGGTAATCTTTATTTAGCTCTCTTCAATGTGATCCCCATAACATGGATCATTACGACTGATATTGATACTCCGTAAGGTATAAATTCATCTTCGGTAAATTACAGTCTCCTCCTCCTTCTCCTCCTCCTTCTCCTTTTCCAATTTTGTGTATCCTTCTCCTTCTTCTCCTTCTTATGCTCCTTCTTATTCTTATTCTCCTTCTTCTCCTTCTTATTCTCCCTTTTCTCCTTCTTCTCCTTCATTGCCGATTTGTGCTTTTGAGCTTTTCACAAATAATAGTAACAATGTTGTTTTTAAAACTAAAGATGACAGACAATTTTTCCTCCGAGTCCAAACACAAATCCGGAGATTTGGTCCCAGTTTCTGAGTGGTGAGTTGACAGTGACACCCCGTGTAAGATTGAGCTGGGAAACATTTTTACCCACGGTACCATGCCGGTGCTCTACGGGCACGGGAGAGCATCGGCCTGGACAGTGCAAGGTGAATGGGCAAAAAAAAAAAACGGCGGCCGAGTATTAGAGTACGAAAAATCGTACTCCAGTAGATGTCAGCAGTGCGAGTACTCGTAGCCTTATTGTAAATCCCGAGGTCTGGGTTGGAGAATGAAAGTCAAAGTTTTGGGAACAGAATCAAAAGATACATGCAACAAGCATCTATAATCCTCTTTTGTGTGTACAGTATACAGTATTTTTCTTGATTCTTGAGCTCTTTATGACTAGTAACTTACATGTACATGAAAGAAGCCTCGTAACATAGCCATAGGCCAGTCCAACTGAGGTTGTATAGAAACATTTTTTTTTGGAAATAATTGCATTTAGGATGAAATTTTTATTGAAAATTCTCTTTTTGGAAAATAGAAATTTATGATTTTTTCTTTGTACAATCGCAATTCGCAAGATATGTCACAGTGTTGCCAATTTGTGTTTGATTGATCACAACTTCAAACATTTGTAACTTTCTTATTTTTAATCAGATTTTGCTCAAAATTTCACTGACCTGTATCTCTTATTTTCTGCTTCTATTAAAACCAAATTAATATTAGGGTGGACTTAACTTTTACTCTAAAAGTTTACAAGTTCCAACAAATATCTCTTTAGCTATGAGTATGTTCACAGTAACAAAAGTACAAAGAATCACAATTTACAGGCCTACATGTACATTCAAACTGTATTACAGCATCAAACAAATATTTCAAGGCCTATTTGGGACTTGGTTTAACTTCAGTTTGAGGGGGAAAAATGCCCTGCAGGGCAAAGGAAAGAGAGGGAAATAGTTCAGTAAGGTCTGTAATAACAGACCAACTAAGGAACCAACAGTGTAAAAATGCTTCCTATTCAGCATACAATACAGCGGTCAGACAGTCCCCTGCCAAATTCCAAGAAACTTCCCAATGACGACTGCCTTGCCAAAATGTGGATAGCCACAGTGATTTAGCAAACTTTACCATAGAGGCTCAGGGAAGGGGAACAAAGGCACTACTCCCTCTCCAGTAAAGACTCCATCAAAAAACTTTTGTATTTCCTTACTAATGGCTTCCTTATAGCTTCACTTCAGCAATGTGGACAACTTTCAATTCAAATTTTGTCTACAATAGGTTTATGATAGGCTGAAAAGTCTGACCATCTCTGTGTTCATTGATTTCTGTGATTTCTGTGTTTACTGATGCAACAAGCAGATCACCCAGCGGATACAACAGTATATGCTCTATGTGCTTGATTGTCCAGTACAGTGTTGATAATCCAATCCCACCCACACGATAGTACTCGACCACGAAAATAGTTCCAAAAAAAAACTACACCCATACCTTACAATAAAGGTCTGAATACTCTGTTTCTTTCCCTACTTCTCATGCAAGTATGGGACTTGTATGGACTCCTACTGATGTATACCCCAGCCACATAGACAAGGTCTACACCAACAAAAATTACATTACCATGAAATGGCCAAGATATTGTCAATTATCACATTATCAGTCAGTTCAGAGTTGGATTAATATAGTGTGATTGGGTACCCATTTTTGACAAATCTACAAAATGTTGTAGATGTATGCCTTGGCTAGGAAATTTACTCTGTGTCAGTATAAAAAGTTGTCTTGATAAAATTTAAAAAATTATAAAGTCCTATCACCATCAGTGGTTAACAGACTACAAGCTCAAGAAACACAATCCTGTGGTCCCTACATGTGTAGCAAGAGAACAAGTTGAGGAGATAGAGAATGAGTGAAAAAATAAAGAAAAACAGAAATAGTAACACAGAGTTTAATAGTTAAAGAGATACAGGGAAAGAAAGGTCAATAATCCATATTGAATACATTTTTGGAAAGTCCTTACATCCTATCTGGTTCAACTGTTAGACAATAGGGGGAAACGTTCACCAGCTGAAAAATGAGAGCATGTGTCGACATTGAAGTTAAAAGAATTTCACTATTCAAAGTTCAAGGACCTTAAAAGCAAGTGGCTGTACTTCCTACATATACTTCCTACATGTATCTAGTCAACTATTCTGAACCTAATCTCCCCCACCCCCACTTAGAAGAAAATAGAAGAAAAACCCTATGTAAATGAAGAAAAAAATTTGTTCAATCTTCAGGTCAGTGAAATGATCAAATATCTGGATTAGCATTATAACTACCCACTCATTAGATAAAGTCTACCAGGTATCCAAATTTCTATCCATGATCAAACTTACATATTTATATTTCTACAAAAATACCATTTCAATTATTTTACTAAATTTCTTTCCTAAACCCTATCTTCTGTTGTCTAAGATTATTATTATATTACATCCTTATATAGCGCATATCACATCATTATATAACGTCTCTATGCGCTTCCAAAGAGCTTTGAAAATTATTACGCTACATGTACAGTGTACATGTAGCTTTAGCTCTGGCAGCCGTTATATCAGCGCACAGTGCATTTCAAGGAATAATCCTACCAGGTACCCATTTACATGTACCGGTACCTCACCTGGGTCGAGTGTGCCTCGGCAGGACTCGAACCGCAGACCTTGTGATCCACAGTCTGGTGACAGATCCACTCGAGTGACTCGACCACAACACCTATATATATAACAATATTACACTTAAATGGACACCTTTTTCTAATATTTCCTAGACTGGATTTCCATAACGCACAAAAATATACCACATACAACTTGTACCAACCCATGCACATAAACATTTTGCTAAAATTGTCTTCGTTTGTTTGGCTAGATTATCTTCTTGGGTTGTCTTTATCACAAAACATCATAGAATGAAAGATGTCTTCTTAAGACACATCTCCATGCCAGTAATTACTAATGCATTTATGGAAGAAACAGCTGTAAACAATTTCAGATCATGTATACATACCAAGCTAGTACACATAATGTAGACATATTTTCTTTCCTGTAAAATGTAACATTTATTACCTGGCGTTTTCCACATTTTATACTTTAACTCATTGCATCAAGTTCAATTTCTCTTAAAAGGAAAACACACAAATTACAGTATAGGGCTGCTCACAACCTTTCACACTATTTTTATGGTTGTATCCAAAACAGCATATTGTTGAGAGCGTTTGCTGAGAGACTTAAAGTAGTCTTGCCAGCAGCCAGATTTGATACACCCAGACCAGGTTGCTTTTCTGAAAGACAGATATATCGGTGAGTCAGTGAGAACGATACTTGACGCCCTTCATTATTCAAAGTTAAAGAATATACCGGGGATTCTACTTAGTTTAGACTTTCAGAAAGCATTTGACTCTCTCACTCTTTACTTATAAATACCCTCAGATCATTTAATTTTGGAGAACAGTTTTGTAATTTTATAAAAGTCTTATATAATAACTTTAAAGTTGTTATTATGAACTGAGGAATATCATCTGGTTACTTTCCTGTAGAAAGAGGGGTGCGCCAAGGTGATCCACTTTCGGCGTACCTATTCATTTTGGCAATTGAAACACTTGCAATTAATATACGTAATAATCCACAAGTGCAAGGTTTGAAAATAAACAGTGATGTTGAAATAAAACTGTCACTTTATGCAGACGACATGAATGTAATCTTGAATGAAAGATCAATCAAATTTCTTTCTGACACGCTTGATAAGTTCCAACGAGTTTCTTCTCTTACTATTAATCAGCATAAAACAAATGCAATGTGGATAGGTTCAGCAAGACACAGTATCCTACCACTTGAAAATATTAAGGTACATGTAGTTCCATCACTGACGGTTCTCGGTGTTGACGTATGGTATTCACCTGAAGTGCTAGACTCTCAATTGAAAAGAATTTTATTGAAAATAAAGAGCCAATTGAATTTATGGAAGGTATTATGTTTATGTTGAACTTTAAAATATTATTGGATCAATAAAAACTTATCAAATATAAAAAAAAAATATTGTTGTGATGAACAAATACAATTTATAACCATAACAAATCTACACTGTACATGATAAATCATGGCCAAATAAAAAATTATAAATTTTTTTCTTCTAAAATCAGTTTCTGTCATTGTATGAAATCACCTTATCATTGGCTGACAATACCTGTATTAATGCTTCCACCTTTAAAATCAAAAGTACTCTTTTGGGTATGCAGTTGCAGCAGCCATGTACGTGACCTGAAAATACAGTTTTCTAAAATGATTCAACCTATCATAATTATGTGACAGGAAATGATTCCACATGGTGAAGCAACCAACCTTGGCCAAGTTTAACAATGAATGACAACTCTTAGGACACTGGGATGGGCGAAATACAATATCCACACCACTGTTATACATGCTGAGCCAATTCAGATTAGTTTAAATACTCCTTCGTTCATAGAAGCACTTTTATTTGCCTACTATACATGTGAGATTTCCTTGAAGTGATATCATGTAGTGTTGTAACCGTTTTTTTTTCTAATACCAGAGCTCTTCTAGAGCACCCAACAGCCACATTACTCTCTGCTCCTGGATGTTATTTATGTTATATTCATTATCAATTTTTCAACGATTTTTCATTTTTCAAAAATAGCCAGGTCTCCACACTAACTTTTTTGGAAGGGGGTTCGGATTGAACTTGTTACAGTCTGTACATGTATGTATGAACCCTATGTAAAAAATGTAAAAATTTGGGGGACCCGGACTTAGATTTGGGGCGCCCATGTGCCCCGGATGCCTGTTAGTGTCAAGCCCAGTGATAGCCATCATGTCAGTCATTGTCAGAGGTTAAATTTCATTCACATTCTATTTAGTTTTTCTACCTTTTTCATTAAAAAAAAGCCCAAATATCATTCTAGAGGAACAAATTCATTACTCTGCACGATCATCATGGCTATATATAATAACTTTACTGTTTTACATCCCGTAAGAGAGCTATGATCTGCACAGATTTCTATTTGGGAATTTATAAAACAGTTGGAAGTTGGCGGTTATGACCAACTGCCTAATAAAAAAACTGTGTGTCACATGATAAGTTAAGCTAACAGGGCTATCTTACAAGGGGAAAAACAACCAGAAAATGTTTACAAACAACCTTTTTTTTTGCTAAGCAAGAGGTACCAAGTCGAAGCGCTAGTGCCCTTTGGTAAGGCATTAATACTCATAACTAAGTCCCTCAGAGAGGACTTTAGGTCCCGTCTGTTTACTAGCGAGCATACACATGCTTTCTTAGCAGTCAAGTAAAACAAACAAATATATCATTATTCCATTTAATTTGCAATTGATGAAAAGGGAAACTCCATTATCTAATAATCCTCTACAATAGTATTACATGTATGTGTGGGATGTGACACAAAATGAATATGTGTTATGTATTGCATGCAATGAGATACTATTTGGGGGGGGGATGAAACGTGAAAATGGCCATATTGTCAATGAATACTTTTTCTTTAAATGCTCTAATGAGAGAATGACTATTTTGTAGTAGGATGTAGGCTTCTTACATTATTTTCTAAATGTTTTGATGGCATGATAGTATTCTTTACAACTATTAACTGGCCATCAGGCTTTAGATTTGAGTGAAGATGGGCCATTTTATGTGTAATATTATATACTCATTATCATTAAATAGCATATTGCTTGTTGTTTAAAATAAAAACCCACTGTGGCAATATGATTTTATTGATACATGTACTACTTTAGCCGTTGAAAGTATGAGTGATTCTCAGTCGAAAGTACCAAATTTCAATTCTCGCAAAAATATAAATAATAGACCTGCATATAATTCTTGAACCTTGAAAATTTGAAACATACTGTAGCTGAATAATATACATTTTCATATTCAACAACAAGAATATCAACCATCCACAAAAATTATGTATTTAATTCATAAACTACAAAATGACGAGTAGTAGCCAATGCAAGGGCTATATTTCAAGTTGCAGGTTGTTCATGATTCATTTAATGTTGAGGAAAAGGTAATGAGAGGGAGAAAGGGAAAAAAGATTTTAAAAGAAATAAAAACAAAAACAAAATAAAAGTGCAGACTATACAATTTATAAACATATCAACAAATAAAACTAGACAGTAGACACAGCTAAATACCATAGACCCTAGTCCATATATACAGATAAACATGCATACGAACACATGAAACATATATACATGTAGTATGTACCTCTTCCTCAAGTAGTAAATAAATCAAATGTAAACAAACATGTTCACTTTTTGCTTAGATTGCAAATACTCACCCAAATTGGTGAATTAAAAGACAGCTTCTAGAGTCAATCTTAATATCCACGATGGGAACACTTATTTTCAATGTTGCCTTGTTGGGAGATTCGAGAGAGGCGTATAGAGGCTATATATCCCGCACCACAACACACATAACACATCCCATTCCAAGTGTTTACGTTTGCAACGTGAATCGAAGAGTGTTTCACAACGCGAAATCCGTAGGCATATACCACTACAAGTCGTAGTAGCATACAATACAATCCAAAAAATGAAGAGTTTGCGAATCACGCGACTCGTCAATGTCGAGTTCCAACACATTCACGGTCCAACAAAAGTACTCACATAGAAGCTGCAATCTCTGCTAATATAGTTGTCCAGGACCAACAACTTGGTCCGCCCGAAATTCTAGAAAAATCACAATTTCAAAGTTTTTTCCTATGGGTTCAGTATTACGTTCTAGGTCAGTTCAGTTTTGAACATGCTCGAGCACAGAGCAAAACATCCGAATCACACACTATATAGCCACGAGTGGTGTTCGTGCGTCAAACTAATATAGCATGAAAATAACCATTCTTAACTCTACTTTTAACCGTTTTAAATCATTTAATATCAATATCAACTAATATTTGTCATCCATTTGTATCATTATCTGATAATACTGTAATGACTGTGTCGAATTTGAAGAGAAGCGGAACATCTTTCGTCTCAGAAAGTGAGTGATTAGTCCGATCGAGGCGATAGAGTACAGCGCATTGAACTGGATGCATGTGGCTGCGTGTAATCTCTTTCGCAATTTGTATTGCTTACTGTTGAAGTATGTCATTGATTGACAGTCTCTGCGTGAACCTGGTGTTCATCATATTGCTCTATATTTTTTATTAGGCTTATAATAAAATACATAACTGATAGTAAAACGTAAGTTTAACCTTGTGAAATTTGTAAGGAGCACCGCCCTTCGAAATAGGAATGGCTTCAGCCAACGTCTTAACAAAATGTATGGCTTCCTTTGACTATAAGCGAAGTAGTACAACTTATAAGCCTTGATTTCAGAACGTCTTATTTAAAATTGTCATTTTCATTTATTCTCACAGCCCATCAATTTTTTGTTTATGTAAAAAATGTGATGAAGGAAGATCCTCGGTTTTTCATTCATTTATTTTTAATGTATCTATTTTTCACTATTTTTATAATGTGTATAGTATAGGCCTTTATGAAATACAGTGCGCAAACTTTTCAGAATGTTATCATTTGTTTCGCCCAACCGAAATCACTTGTGGAGAACTCACATTATACAAACACCTTGCACCTCTCTCTCTCTCTCTCTCTCTCTCTCTCTCACACACACACACACACACACTCTCTCTCTCTCTCTCTCTCTCTCTCACACACACACACACACACACACTCACACAACACACACACACACACACTCTCATGACTCTCTCTCTGTCTCTCTCTCTTCTTCTCCCATCGCAAAGTGTTCTATCAATTTCTTACTTTTACAAAAATGCTTATGATAAATAATAACAAATAATGTTAATAATAAAGATAATAATAATACTAATTATAATAATAACCATAAGAATAATAATAATAATAATAAAAAATAATAATAATAATAATAATAATAATAATGATAGCAACATCACCTTCATCATCATCATCATCATCATCAATAGCAACAAATATTTTCTGATAAAGTACCACACAAGGCGCTAAGATAATTATGTACTTGAACTATTGTCTCATAATAATAGGATGATGTATGTAATTGCAATCACTAAAAAAAAACTGTAGTTACATAACAATCTTAATTATATCTTTTCTTATAACATTCGTAAGCAATTGTATATATTCATTTACAGTCATTTTAAGGTACATTATTCCACATTTTTATATGCTTATTATTATGTATATACTTTTTTGGCAGTTGGTATCATGTATATTTTGCATTGTAATCAAGCAAAGGCTTACATGTAAATCTACCTCACAACATTTTCTCAAATTTAGTCAAAGTGTTGAGGTTTCTTTACTTATACTGAATTGCCATTGTAACTTGTTGCATTTTCATGAAACATTTACATATATCTATGTGACAATATATTAAATCTACTACTGGCATCCACTGCACCAATAATTTTGTAAAAATCTGTCCAAATTAATTCAATATGATAGTCGTTGTTTAACATTATCTTTTTAATACATAAAGTCGCGTTGTACTTTGAATTTGAATTTATTATATGTCAATGTACATTTTATAACCTTATTTCATGTTTTATTGTATTTTACTGTAAATATGACAATATCAGTCTACGTACTTTTGCCATGTTCTTTTTTTTTTATTCAATTTTATTTACTTATATATTTATTTATGTTTACAGTAAAACAAAAATTGAATTAAATTGAAATATCATGACAATACTCAAGTAAAGCTAAACTGTAGTATTGAAAAATATATTATACCAACGTAACCAGTAATCGAAAATAATATCGCTAGTGCTATTCGTTTGTCTCGCAATGTATGGTCAATAAGGGATCTAAAAGAGTATAAAACACTCTTGCTTACATTAGATTTTATCACCTGAGTGTTGCAGCGGCGCACGAAACGTCGTGATCTTTTAGATCCCTTATTGACCATACATTGCGAGACAAACGAATATCACTAGCGATATTATTTTCGATAGTACATCCGCAATGAGTAATATATTTAGCATTAATAACCAGTAATATTCCTAGTAACTCTGGGTGAATAGGACCTGCTTGATTCTGGTTTGAAATGTTCTAAGACAATTATTTTTAAAAAATAGTCACAAGGCTGGCGCAGTGCAACACATAGTGCAACAAAAATAGATGCCCAATACATCTATAACCTTCCCCTATACACGTGTTACCCTGTACGCGCAAAACCTGGCTATGCATAGTGGCTATGTTTTATACTGGTGCGCGTTTATCATGTGCGCATGCGCAGTTCAATTAATTGAAGTGCATTCGTGAGTGCAGAAAGATATGATGATTCTAAAACGAGAAGTTCTACCAGTTTGGTATTTTATCACCAATCCTCCTTAATCTTCTCCAATATCAGTGTGTTTTTATTAAAGCCTGTCTGTACTAGTTTGGCCAGGAGGGATTAGACCTCCCAGCGTGGTCACTGACAGGTGGTTATCTCATCAACTCAGCTCTCAATTAACATAAGAAAAAGGGATCATGGGGGACCAACGGGCACCGCTTAGGCATTGTTTTCTATATAGAGAGAGAAAGTAGCTACAAGTAGTGCAGTGGGGCTTCAATCTATAACAAGAAAAAGCAATGATTTTCTAATGGACAGTCTGTAACGAGAACAAAAATAGTTAAAATCAGTGGCGGCCCATTACCATTTGATATGGGACAAAGTACGTTTCGTTTTCCCAGTTCGCTTCGGAGTTTTCTTTCCTTTTTACAGTACTGTTCTTTTTCTTTTTATTCTTTCCCTCGCCATGTCTCTCAGATTTACTAAGTGTACGATGGACAAGAAAATATTTTTTAAAGATATCAAGCCCTTTTCGAGCCGGGGTGTAACGGACGTCACAAACTTGGCAAGCAATATTTATATTTTAACCGGGGACACATATTATCATGCACCCCCCCCCCGTCTTATACATCTTGGGGACCATTCCTGATCAAAAGACGAAATCTTTATAAACGATTGGCAGAATATTAACCACCTTCTTCTAATTCCCATTCTTCCTTTTCGTGCTTCTGCATCTTTGCCAAATAATTAGATATATTTTAAAACATTATTTGACGCCCTGATGCATCGACCCGTATAAAACACCCGGAAAGGCATGAATTGCATTTTATAATCATTGTCAGAGAGCTAGTTAGGGTACAAAAGGATTTTTATGATTTATGATCCAATAAAATATTTTATGGGTATTTTAATAAAGGTCCGATTCAAGTTCTATCTCTTTCTGACCCGTACCTCTCCTGGAAGCTTGGAAGAGGGCCATAAATTTATACTTTTATCTGGTTCTATGGAGACAGGGTGTATAAAACAAAATAACAAAGTTATATAGTTACTGGCCCTTTTTCATTAGTAAAGATTTCATCCCATGATAAAAAATAACATCTTTTGTTTATGTTTGAATGGATACTCAGTCTGTGTCAACGCACTGATTATAGGCTATATATATATATATATATATACTATCATATATCACTTGTAAACTTGATGTTTTTGTGGGGTTTTTGTACCTCAAGAATGAAAGGTAGACTGGTTGAATTAGGGCCTCTGTTGAATACTTTTAGATGTCACATTCTCAACAACAAAAATCTCAACAACAAAAATTACAAAACCAAGGATATGAATATTTTGATTGTTAACTGTATGGGAAAAAATTAAGTTTTTAATATTTATTTATTTATTCATTTTATTATTTATTTATTTACTTATTTATTCATATATTTACTTACTTACTTACTCACTTACTTACTCACTTACTTATTTACTTACTTATTTATTTATTTACTCACTTACTTACTCACGTACTTACTTACTTACTCACTTATTTATTTATTTACTCACTTACTTACTCACTCACTTACTCACTTACTCACTCACTTACTTACTTATCTACTTACTTACTTACTCACTTACTTTCTCACTCACTTACTTACTTACTCACTCACTTACTTACTCACCTACTTACTTACTCACTCACTTACTTACCTACTTATTTACTTACTCACTCAATTACTTACTTACTTACTCACTTACTTACTCACTCACTACTTACTTACTTACTTACTCACTATACTTACTTACTCATTTACTCACTTACTTTTTTACTCACTTACTTACTTACTCACTTACTTACTCACTCACTCACTTACTTACCTACTTACTTACTCACTCACTTACTACTTACTTACTCACTATACTTACTTACTCATTTACTTACATATTTTCTTACTCACTCATTTACTTACTTACTCATTCACTTACTTACTTACTTACTTGCTTACTTACTTATATACTTATATACTTATATATTTATTTATATATTTATTTATTTATTTTCATTTATTTATTCTGTGTTTTTAATACAGGGTATATAGTCTCTTCAAAACGTAAACAAATACGTTGCAAGTGAACCCTGTAAATATATAGCCTTGTTATGGTTGTAATGATTATGATAGCCCTAATATAAGAAAGATAAAACTAATTATCAAGAAATAAAATCACTTTCAATGTTTATAAAGTTCATAATTCCATTCAGCTTGGTAAAAGGAAATGGCCAAATACCATTAAACCTACCCATTTACATTATATATTTTAACATTCCTTTCTATTTCGAGAGACCTTTTCGATAACAAGAAAGTGCTTTTTCTATGATCAGATGACTAGAAAAATTGTTGAGAGGCGTGAAAACACATTGTTCTAAAAAATGTCTTTCAAGACGAGGCACCTTTTTCTAGAGTTTAAAAAATATCCTTTTCAATGAAAATTATACATAAAATAGCATTTTTATATAAGAATCAACTAAAATTGTGTGACATATTTCATCGAATATCTTTAGTTGTCTCCTCTTTTTTATGTATATGATGAGAATTAGAAAGGACTAATATAAAATATCAATATTGTTAAACAAAATACCATGTTTTAATATATGTAATGCTATATAATCGATGGCTTTGTTCTCTCGCATTTCTTCTAATTATTCACCTATAAGACGAGTGTCCCCATCGCCCCCCCCCCCTTCACACCCCTGCCCCCTCATGCACGCCACGCCAATGTATGCATATGGAAGTATTTACAGTTAACAACTAATGCCTGGATTACATTTGCCCCGGGCGCCGTACGATAAAATGGTCTAAGATTTTTCGTGCTATTTGGGGGGGGGGGCATCGTAGGAGGCTACGGGCTACGATGTTTGTGTTTACATCATCTACGAGCATCGTGCAATTTCTTGTATTGGCCCTCGGGGGCAGGCCGGGGCAAATCCTTACAGAGGCTGCCTGGAGATTCTACGGAAATCGTGCAATTTCAGTTCAGTAGCCGTGTAGTCTCCGCACGGAAATCGTGCAGCTTCCGTGCAGAGATTGCGCGGAGAAGGCGCGATGACCGTGCAGCCGCCGTGCCGATTTTGAGCGTTATTTAGCCCCCATGTTCACCGAAAAATCGTGCGTTTGATGCACGATCAGCGCGTGGCCTCCGCGCGATGCCCGTGCGGAGATCGTGCAATGCCACCTACGACATGTCTACGGACTACGGGCTTACGATGTTTCAAATTTGTATAACTTCTCGCGAAACAAAATCGTATAGAGGCCGTGGAGCCCGTGAATCCGTACGAAAATCTCACGGCCGCCTCCTGCCTCCGCACGGAGGCCGCACGGAAAAGGGGATACGGGCAGGATACGGGCTCCGTAGACTAATCGCAGGCCAAATGTAATCCAGGCATAAGTAATGCATACTCTTACAAAGCTTTGTAATCTTTTAAGTATGTGGAAATTGATTTGTCCAGATTTATGTTTCTTGAGAATGACATATGAAAGCTTACATCTAAACATTTTAATCAACAATTATAAATCATAAAATACATCATATTTACAAGGGGTATTAATAATTTAGTTGTTAACTGTACATGCAGACAAAATATACTTTGCTCATACATGTAGCCAGGGGCGGATCCAGCCGGCGGCAAGGGAGGGGGCCTAAAAAGGGGCCCACTTCGTGCGAAAATTTGAATTTGAAAATTTTTCCCTCCGGGAAGGGTAATTTTTTTTCATCACCACCCCCTTGGGCGCCAGGAGGGGCCCATCTTCTTTTTCCAAAAAGGGTCTTTTTACCTGTTTTTTTCCTAGGGAGGGGCCCGGGCCCTGGCCCCTCTGGATCCGCCACTGCATGTAGCTTTCATGTTACTGTTTTAAATATCTTCAAGAGTACTCGACACGATGAGAAGGAATGATTCGGCGGGTTCACAGTTTAACCTACATTGTCAAAGTTCGTAATGACGGATTGAGGCTTAAGAGACTCCCTGGAGTCCCTGCTAAGATACCATGATAATCTTCAGACTGATCATGAACATGTCAAAAGAAATGCACATATTCATCCTTCAACTCATTCATTGGTATTACTAATTCATCGACGTATAATGTGAAATAATCCCGCCTTTTCTCTCATCATATTAAAGTTTGAAGATAAAATCCGCATTCACAACGCGACACGCGCCATTCCATTCGATCACAACAACTAAAGTTTCCTCAGGTTCCTGGACTGGTGGGAGAAGAAGAAAAAGAAGAAGAAGAGGAAGAAGAAGAAGAAGAAGAAGAAGAAGAAGGAGGAGGAGGACGAGGAGGAGGAGGAGGAGGAGGAGAATAAGAAGCAGGAGAAGTAGAAGAAGTAGAAGAAGATGATGAAAAAGAAGAAGAAGAAGAAAGAAAAAAGGAGAAGAGGAAGAAGAAGAAGAAGAAAAGAATGCAAAAGGAGAAGAAGGAGATAAGGAGGATGAGCAGGAAGGTGAAGGGAGGAGAAGAAGAAGAAGATGAAGAAGAAGGAAGAGATGAAGAAGAAGAAGATGATGATGATGAAGAAGAAGTAGAAGTAGAAGAAGAAGAAGAAGAAGAAGAAGAAGAAGAAGAAGAAGAAGAAGGAGAAGAAGAAAAAGTAAAAGAAGAAGGAGAGGAGAAGAATTAGAATTAGAAGAAGAAGATGATGATGATGATGAAGAAGAATAATAATAATATATAAGAAAATGATGAAGGAGGAGGGGAGGAAAGTAAAACTTTGGTAATGGTACAAAGCACATATTGTAGACAAGAAGTATGCCTATATGCTTTTCACACTGGTAAAATAAGGGACAATGGGAGATAGGAGGGTTGCGTGAGGGGCATTTGTTCACTTGGAACGTGCACTTTTTTTGTCGCGGGACACTCATGGGGTGGAATCGCAACACTTATTGAATGAAAGAGCTTTCTTCCCCCTTTTTCCTCCTACGAAAATTCCATTTATACGCAGAGTGGAGAAAAAGACTAGGTCTGACCTTGATATGAGGTTTCCTTCTTAGACACAAAGTAACTTTCTTTTCTCTCAAGTTCACGGTTGAGGTGCCGATCTCCGAAAATTGATGTCAAATGCAACCGGTCTACCGTGATTTAAAGTTTCCGCTTTTGATCAAGGACACGTTCTTTACTTTCACTATTCTTGCTTCCAGGCATTTTCAAGAGGGTTGATTAACGTGACTAGAATCCAGAATAAACTAGAAATAAAAAGAATTGGGCCCGGAGGAAGATGTAGCCCTATATTATGGCAGACAAATAACTCGGCCTATAATTAAGCATTCAAATTCAAAGTTTGAATTTGAAATTATATTACACGAATCATTTACGGGTTCCTTGGTCCGGGGTCAACATAGTCACATATTATTTTAATTCTTCAGTGAGGGCATAGGCCTATCGTGTGGGGCTCACGGAAAATCTGCGGGGCCCTGATGAAAGAGTATTTTTGGTAGAGCGTTGATTTACAAGCTTCTCTATCCTGCGAGGGAGCGTATCGATGGAGTAAAAGGCATTTTAAAACATGTAATACACAGAGATTACACAGTGCTGTTCAGAATTAATTTTAATCTTTTGGTACACCTTTTTTCCTAAATATAAAGTAGGGGCACACAACTTTGTTAAAGGCATGTTCCCAAGCCGGTCTGGACACGCCTTTGTGGTAGCTGTCCTAATGTATACCTATAGGCCTACTTGTTCAGGGATAGTTGTCCGGATACAAGAAGGCATTGTCCGATTTTACTTGGGTTGGCGTATCCATAAAGGGGGGGGGGTCGGAATATATTCCTGACATCACTATGTGCCCCCACCCACCCAAACATGTCAAATGAATGGAAGTATTTAATTCTCTGTGCATGGTCACACTCAGCATGCGGGCGTGTTTGACAAACTGACCATTGATTAAAATTAATTATCATGTCATGACTGGAATAAATTAAGTCGTTTTGGTCCTGGCGAAACTTGAAGGGAAATATCCAACTCGTTTGTCAAGGGTGTCTGCTCTCCCTGCAGGGGGCCTATGAGGAAGAATGTAGTCTAAGAATACAGACCAGTTTTTCACTTCCTTACTTATAACTTCTCGTAACAAATGAGTTCCTGTTCACTACATGCCTTATTCCCATTCACATCACATTTTCATGAAAATATTCCTTTAAAAAGTTACATGGTATAACATTCAAACCCCAAGGAAAATCACCTGTTAATAATTTGCACAAATACTAGCATATAAAATGCTCTTTCCAAAGTCATTTTGAAGCGCATATAAGAACGTTATACAATATGTGGTATGCGCTATACAAGAACGGTATATTATCATTATTATTTCCAAAGAATCACATTCGGCTCTTCATAGTTATGGTCCTCATTTTTACTTCCATTGTTCTGTCATTTATTGCAATGAATGAACTTCGGAAATAATTGCCCTCGTGTCGTGCTGTGTTTCAGTTACCCGACACTTTCCAGAAATTGAGTCCAGCGCTACAAATTAAAGAATATAATTCGCTTGACTACAACGGTATCAGAAACGATATAGGGCCTATTATCTTCTGAAAGTAAACTGTAAACTTGGCATTTGTCCAAAAATATATACCCTTGTTGTAACCTGCCCCCATGTTCAATTCAAGAATATAAAAGCCTATGCCCGTTTCTACGACCAGTTAAAACTATTAATGTTCTTGGAATTACATTTTGCGGGTTGCGTATATCCAGGGACAAGACAGTAGCATATTTTATCAAATTATCACCTAACCCACATACCATTGGATTGAAGCAGATGGACAAGAAAGGGAGAGGGGGATAGAACGTGAAAAGAAGTGATAGGACGATCTTTCGAACCCTCCCCCTCATTGTTGGCCTTCATCCAACGAGAAAATAGTAAGACCAGATCCCTTCCAATGCGCCCCCGTTGCTTGCCCACGCTTCGCCACTGCCCCATTTCTTTATCCATCCTTCTTTCGATCTAAAATTCCTTGGGACCATTGGTAGATCCCAGATTCTTTGCCACGTTATGAAAAAATGTGAAAAACCCATATATATATATATATATATATATATGTGTGTGTGTGTGTGTGTGTGTGTGTGCAAGGTTATCAAAAATGGCCAGGAGGGGGCGCAAAATGTTTGTAATAAATTGTTTTCAGGCCTTGGTCACGTGCCAGTGTGTGCCGCCCCTCCCGACCATCACTTAAAATCTTGATAAAACTGTCAATTTCCCCATAATGTTACAGCTTACGTATTTATACCAAGCAAGCATTTTATTACTTTTGCGTAATCAGACTATAATATTCCTTTTACACCCGGTACCGTACTTGACTACCAAGAAAGAGATTTTAGCAGCGTATGGTGTCGTGGTATAGTGGTTCATTCACTTGACTCTCAATCCAGTGGTTGAGGGTTCGGATCCCAACATGGCACTAACGTCCTTTGGCGAGACATTTGCCACTCTCCACCCGGGTGTAATTAGGAACCTGACAGTTGCTGGGGTAGTGATAATTGCAGGGCCCTCAGTAAAAACAGCATTGATGCTGATGAGGCTTCCTTAGGTAAACAAAATTATTAGAATATGTTATCAAGATAAACTTGTGTTAATGCGTGAATTTAAATATCGTGTTATCACGAGCCATTCGTCAATATCATTTTAGTTAATGGCTGTATTTTTCTTTTGTTTGCTTGTTTTTTTCTTCTAAATTTGTGATATAAATAGATTAGTAAATTTCGTCAGGTAAATGTTATATCAGATAAGTTTTATATATCAAGAAAAATATCAAAAATTATAATGTGAAATCACCGGACCTATATTTGTGTGTGTAGGTCGAGCATATTGCGGATCCAACATACCCCCCACCTCCTAACTGAAAAGAAAAGTGTCGGGGAAAATAAATATGAGAGGCTAGATTGTCAATAAATCGTATTCCAGAGGTGAGAAGATAAACTCATATTGAAAAGTTTGAATAGCTTTTGGAATAAAAAATACAGTTAAACTTAAATAGAAATGTCGGGGCTTATTCATTTAGGTGTGTGGAAAGAAAAGGGCAAAGCGCGATAAAGGAGGGTTTAATTAAAGTGGATTTAAATAAAAGCGTGGGTATAGACCTATACAAGATTTATAGCAAGGATGAATAACGCAAATGAAATGCCAGAGAGATTTTGATAACCGAATATGGAATATAACAAAAAGAAACTTGCGATCAAATTAATGTTTGCAATATTTGCAACAATAATGATCAGAAGCACTATTCACGCATTAACAACCATTTATTAAAGGGTAGGCCTACATCTCACCACTAATAATAAAAAATAATAAATATGAATCGAGGAGCAGAAATCTTATCTTATCTTTTCTTGCTTTATTTTCTGTTGTCTTATATATTTTTTGATTATTATTATACATTTATGTCTTATCTGTCAGTCGTCATTGTCTCTTTTGACCTTTCCAGTGTTCACTATATAAGTGCCGTAACAAGTTTGTCAAATTACGGATTTATAATTGTATTATTATTCTGCCACTTATTGGTAACCTGTGTATATATATATATATATATATATATATATATATATATATTTTGTTTTCTTTCTTTCAAGTCAATATATTTACATGTTACAATAATTATGTTTGTCATTATTTTGAGGGATCCACATTTTACAAGCTCTGCTTTTCAGTGGATCCCTCCATTTCCACAGGGTTATCTTGAAAAAAAACTTTTAAAAACCATTATACTGGATATTTATGTATTCTTTCTATTTCACAACTCTTAACCATGTAAAATGTATCATATTATTGAATATTGAATTGTATACTGATTTCTTGTCAAAATTACTGTTCAGTTGGAAATGAAAAATAAAACTGAAACTGAAGCCTTATCTATAAAATATTTCTTGTATTTTATCCCTTTATTTTTCATAATCATTTTCATTGTTGAGTTATTCGGTCCATGCATACATGCGTCTTTGCAAGAAAATGCAGTGGGCGAAAAGCAAGGCAGGAGTACGGTTAGTCAGCCAGGCCGCAGCTTACCGCTGGGACTAGCGTTCTCTTCCGTTGATATTGCACCAGGATAGTCAAAACGTCATATTGCCCTGAGATATGACGTCGTGATGGTTCAGCGTTGACGTAGGAATGGCTTGATTAGTATCCGTCAGTTTTGCTAATGATACACGACTTGGGCGCAAAGCCATTTAACAGAAGGGGGAAGGGTGTGCGTAAGATAATACGGGGAAGGGGGCACATACCCCCAATCGAATCCCCCAAAGGCCAAAGGAGAGCTATCCTAAAGAAATGGAGATGGGGGCGATAGAGGGGGAACAATATAACCCTCTCACACACCCTCCCTTCACAATTAATGTGGGTGTACCGTTTCAGGTGGCACTGACATGAGGGAGGGAGGGGCACATCGGTTTTAAGTGCGAGGGTGCAAGAAGGGGTCCTATCCTATCATATTTCCCCCCATCTTTTGCCCCCTCTCCAATCCCTTTTCTCTCTCTCTCTCTCTCTCTCTCTATTTAAAGAAAAGAGAAAATTTAGGCTTATTGTCATTATATAGACCCGAAATAGGCTAATAATGATTATATTTATTTAGGCTTGTTGTTCAGGTTTTTCATAACTACTTCTTATTCTAGAGTGCTTCATCATTCATGTTCGTTTCATCCTTTCATGTTTTGTTTTTTTACGAGTAATGATTGTGTCGTTCCACCGTAGGCGAAAGTCATTTGCACATATTCCCGCCGTTATATCTCAATTAAATGTTCTTAGCCCCAACATGCCTGAAGTAAATGGTCAATGTCATATAAACTCTGAACTCAAGAGCCATCTACTGATCTTATATACCCACCACAAAGGATTGTTAAAGTATTTTAGCAATAACAGTTTTACATTTTGTCAATAGAGAGGAATTGGGTCAAAATAGTTCTAAATCTGTTATCATGCAGTTTGTAGGCTGTTGAGACTATAGTATTTAGTAAACTAAAAACAATGAACTAATAACAAATAAAGGGAATCACATTCAATGAAAAGTACATAAAAGACCACATGTTCTGTCTGTCGAGACTCGAGAATAGAACTTACTAGCTCGATTGTCTTATCTTTCTCTGCTAATTACTGATACATTTATTTTCTACCAAAATTGGTTTAGAACTCAAGATTGTTTGCCAACACAAAAGCAGGCAGAAACTAAATCTTGCACGAGTTTTACTTTTTAAAGTATATTGTGTTCTCTGAGGCAAAAAAGTCAAATGTCTTCAACAAGAAAAGATATAGGCCTATATAGGACTAATAAGAAATAGGATAATTTGCAAAATCCTCCGAGAACGCCAATGAGTTCCAGGCAATCCAAATTAACTTTTCTTTGAGATAATTTACTTTATGAGCTTTATCAGCAGACAGTCAGAAGATGATGAGACCGGATACATAAGATGGTGAAAACAGCGGCATAGCCAGGAGCTGCCCCTTTCAATTGCTGTTGCTCTATCCCATGTGCCCCCATGTCAATATATTTCCCTTATCCAAGTACGGTAACACTGCATGTAATCTATGTAACACATTAGAATGTTCAGCTCGGTTTACATAATAAGAGGATATTTAATGTTTCATCATTTTATCCGGTGCCCCCCCCCCATGTGCCCCCTTTTAAAACGTATTTTCTACACAACCAGAGGAGGCCGTGCCCTAGGAAGGGAAAGATCCTGTCTTCAGCGGTAACAAATAATATGCCATGGTTTGCGACTTTGCGTAGAGTGTGACTATTATCAAAGTTTTCAATCAACCTAACAGAGAAGAGAAGGTCGTCAACCTGAAAAAAAAGATTGTTCACCTAAAATGCGCATTTGAAATTTGTATTAATACAAAAATAATTAGTTTCTAAAAGAAAAGACCTAGCCTATATACTTCATTTTGGCTGTTAAAATTATTAATATGTAAAAAGAAGAAGAGGAAGAAGAAGAAGAAGAAGAATTTATTTGATTTATTCATTTACTTTATTTCATTTGTGTGATGGTGTTTTATTTTTCTTTTACTAGTGACCTTTTCTTTCTATCTCTACCCTTTTTATCAGATGGTATTACTTTTCTTTCGTTCACCTTTTTCAAATGATATAACAACTTTTTTTGTTAAACTCAAAAATTACACACGGCTATGACGATGTAAACCACTTGGCTTTGAACGAAGGACGGATCTATATTTTCACGGTGTCCGACGAACTACACAGCGGTATTTCATGCTTGCTGCCATCTGTTGTTGAAAGCGTTAGAATTGTTTACTAAATTACTAAATTAAGTATGACATCCGCGACCGAAGTCACTAATGTTTTTCGAGAACTCTCCGAGAATGAACCGGGGACTTTTCTCGATGTTTCAGAACTGCTCCTGAAATATGTGAATAATGTGATCAGGTGACTATAATTTTTGAAGAGATGTTGTGCTTAAAACTAAAAGTAATGGAGTGTCAAATTCACCAATTTTATTATGCACTGTCCCATACGTTAATATCTGTGTTGGACTTTTAATGTAAATTTTTCACTGTTTGGATGCATGTGATTGTAGGCACTAATTTAAATGGGAGTTTGCTAAATTCAGAGAATTCCGTGCAAGTGCCTTAGTACATTAATTTAATCGCTATTATCATAAAGTCGGTTTAAATTTGGGCGCTAATTCAGAATCATATCCACACTTTGACCCGTAACTACGGCGTGCACGTAGAACTATTGCCGTTGAGCCATGTACAATGAGTTTACGCGCTCTGATTGGCCGATACGCTCCAGCTGTTTCGAATTTAAGTGAGAGAGGGCCTACTTAACTTAAGTGCGACTTAAGCGCGACTTAAGTTCAATGGCAAAGTCAATATGAAATATTACGTCACACCACTGAGATTTTGACATGACGAGCTTTAAACAGGTGACGCACTTCACACATAGGTGACGCACACACGAAATTGCACACACATAAAATAGAAAAACCAACGAACATTTCAGAATAAGTTTCCAGTTTGTACCTTAAATATGACGAAAATGAGAATTTTTCAAACTTAAGACTTAGTTAAGTAAGACTTAAACTTAAGTGAAATACTTAACTTTTCAAGGACGCTGATAAAATTGTAACAAATAGAGGGTTTGACTGAAATATCATAATTTTGGTATCGGAAAAACGGAAAATCGCAAGCTATCTCCTCGCACTAATATCTTATAACATAGAGCCTATGAGAGCCAGCAAAAGCCAATCTAAAGGGCCCATGTCGGCTAGGCTCGGCGCCAAATTACGAAAATGAGACCGAGATCGGATGATCGTTCTGCGCATGCGCTGGCTGTAAGCCGATGTAAGCTATTGTTCTACGTGCGGTGGGGTGTGGGCGCGACTGAAGTTAGCGACTGTACTCTCAGATCCTCATTAAATTCATGTAGTATTTCATCAGTACGGTCGATAACTTCAAGCACACACGCGTGCCCGCAGCCCACCGATATCAATTCACAAAAAGAGGAAAAAAATTGCCTGGAAAGAGAATAGTTATGCACTCATTACTATTGATCTATACCACAATACCTCCACTTCTCGGCCGCCATACTTACACACAGTTAGAAGTAGGCCTGAGTCGAAACGGTTCCCCGCCCGGTCCCCGACCGTCACGCCGAAACCCGGGTTTGAATATTCGAGTTTCGGGTTTTTCAAAATTAAATTTCACACTGATATTCTGAAATAACGAACTAAAAATATGCAATTCACAAACTTATATTTCAATTTAATTAAATAAATATGCTTTAGAAATAAATGGATACCGTTTCAGTTGACGGTAGGCCTTTTATCGCTCTAAAATTGAGGCTGCAAGGAAGGAATCACCACACTTCACGGTACCGAGCGCTCAGAAACTGAAGTCAAAATATGATCCACTGAAGACTGAGCAAGTTACGAAAGTACACGCACAAGACCAAAATGTTGATCAGACTATTACAATTAAATCGTAATACTAATAGGCATTGATTTAATTGTCAAAATATATCCACAACATAATGGTTTACCCTTGATATTATGATGAAGGAAAATAAATTAAAGCTCTTGAAAAAACATCGAAGTGCCTTTCGTTCGTTCCAGAAATGCGTGTATAACGGCAAGCTGAAGTTAGGAGTCAAGTTTTTCAAGCCCGTACCGTCATGAATGCAGATGGAAGTACGAACTGATCTGACAATAAGCATTAAACCAATTAAAAAACAAAACACAACTCATTTTAAGGGACTAATGCTCAACAAATTACCGTAAAATAATAATTTCCTTTGACAAATAATACTACAGATATTCATGATATCTCACAGAAATAACGATATTTCATGAGCTACGAGTTCAGCTATAGCCATCATTTTGAAATGAGACGTAATTGTCATGCAGCGCAGTAGACTGTAGAGGGCAGCATGTAGCAGAGAGGAAACAAAATCGCGGGCCTTACAGATCACGTGATATTTTCCTCTCTGCTGCATGCTGCCCTCTACAGTCTACTGCGCTGCATGACAATTACGTCTCATTTCAAAATGATGGCTAGCTGAACTCGATATCGAGTATATACGTAGCTCATGGAATATCATTATTTATGTAAGATATTATGAATATCTATAGTATTGTTTGTCAAAGCAAATTATTATTTAACGGTAATTTGTCGTGCTGTTGTCCCTTAAAGTGAGTTACGTCATGTTTTTTAATTGGTTTAATGCTTGTTGTTCAGATCAGTTCGTACTTCCGTCTGCATTCATGACGGTACGGGCTTGAAAAACTTGACTCCTAACTTCAGCTTGCTGTTATACACGCATTTTTAGAACAAACGAAAGGCACTTCGATGTTATTTCAAGAGCTTTAATTTATTTTCCTTCATCATAATATCAAGGGTAAACCATTATTTTGTGGATATTTTGACAATTAAATTAACGCCTATTACGATTTAATTTTGATATTCTGATCAGCATTTTGGTCTTGTGTGTGGTACTACCGTAACTTGCTCAGTCTTCAGTGGGTCATATTTTCACTTCCGTTTGTGAACGCGCTCGGTACCGCGAAGCATGATTCCTTCCATAATTTTGCAGCCTCAATTTTAGAGCGATAAAAAGATCTACCATCAACTGAAACGATATCCACTTATTTTTTAAAGCATATTTATTTAATTAAATTGATTATTTAATTGTTTTGAAAGCAGTAACTGTCTTTTCCCGTCGCATTATTTAGAACAGCAACTTAATCTTAACTCCCGCCGCTGCATGCACGCGATTTTTGGTATGGTGAAAATTCCTGTTCGGGTACCCGGTCCCCGCCCGAAATTTTCGAGTCAAACCCGGGTTCGGCAAAACCCGTGATGACTCGGGCCTAGTTAGAAGAAGGATTGCATTGTCCTGTAAAAACGCCTAACATTCAACCAAATGAGCTTCAATGTTGACTAGTTATTCTGCATCAAGAAGGTTTATTTAATTTATATTTTATACACATACTCTGCAAAATAATTAATCCACCCCAACTTTTATAACTTTTATGCCGTAATGTCACTATGATTTTCTAAGACTTTATCAGTACAAACTTAGGTATTTTATTAGGCTGGGGATTGCCTCAACAGAACCTTTATTTGGTTCTTTTGCAGTTTCCCATTTCATGTTCATTATCTATTTCTGTGCTGTAGAAATGTTCATTTATTACTCTTGTCTTTACTTCTCTTTTTATTTTTTTTTGTTGTGTTTACAGTTCAATGTCTACTATACTGTGTATCCTACATGTAATTATGTTCTTGATGTACGTGTGTTATCAATGTACTTTTTTTAAATGGACTTGAATAAATTAAAATTGAATTGAATTGAATTGAATTGAATAAATTAAAATTGAATTGAATTGAATTGAATTGAATAAATTAAAATTGAATTGAATTGAATTGAATTGAATAAATTAAAATTGAATTGTATTGAATTGAATAAATTAGAATTGAATTGAATTGAAAAGAAAATTGATCATTTAGTATCTTGTTTTAGTCATTTTAGAGCATTTTCAGGATGTTCAGGAAGTTTGACTTAATTTGGGCAAAATCTTATTGGCTATGCGAAATCAGGCATTTCCATGTACGCATGTATTTGTGTTTGTGCCAGAACCCACATCACAAACTCTGGTCAGAAGTCAGCGTTTTTGTCATGTAAATCATATGTTAAGTTGATTGTCATCATGAGTATGTAAGAGGTAAATAAAATGCTATCACTCTGGCAAAAAATTTCCACATTTTTTGTTAAATTCTTGACCGATTTTAAAGTGCTTTTCATATGAGAAGAAAGAAGAGTAGTTTGCAAGGTTCATCGGTTGCAGGAATGGGTGATTACAAATGCATGAAGGTTTTGTTTACATCACTCTTCATGTAGGCAAATGGGTGCCATTAAGGCTAGGTGATATCAATATCATATTTCATAAAGCTACTGCGAGGGGGTCTCTTTAAATTAATGTAGTATAGTGCTTTACAGTTATGATTTTTTTTTTTTGCGTTCTCTTTCCACCTTTGTTTGATTCTTGAACTGTTAGTGATGATGATGATGATGATGATGATTATGAGATGATAATGATAATTAACTTGATGATGTTGTTGTTTTTGTTCTTCTTACTATTGCCCATGAAAGTCAGGGCAGGAAATGGTACATAACGTATCTCTAAAAACTCTAATTTCAACTTCTTTCAGGCAACCAGATGTGACAAAATACCGATCCATTCGTCTTGGAAACAGGACGTTCGAGGGTCGTGTCATGCCTGTATCAGGAGCATTGGAATGTCTTTTCACTGTAGGCTTTGAGGAGGTAAGATTTTTTTTTAATTCCTGAAAAAAGATGAAATCCATGAAAAGTGTAATATATTGTTAATTAATGGGCTTGATGGCACAATGGTGGAGCCATTGATGTATAACCGTTAGGAATTGGGTCAAGTCCTCATGCCCTTTGTAAATGATCTTCAATTACCAAGTTCCCTGGATGTTGTTTAAAACCTTAGTTCTCTTTGCTGCCTTTAAATCTACATGCATATATTTTGCTACTTGATCTTTAAAAAGTCAGGTCAAATGGGGTCAAGTCCTCGTGCCCTTTGTAAATGATCTTCAATTACCAAGTTCCCTGGATGTTGTTTAAAACCTTAGGTCCCTTTGCTGCCTTTAAATCTACATGCATATATTTTGCTACTTGATCTTTAAAAAGTCAGGTCACATGAACATCTTCAATGAGGATTGTTCCTTTAGTGCGTAGTTAGAGGGAGTCTTTTAGGAAAGCAAAGCAGATCTATATCCTCTTTGAATTTCAGTTCTAAATATTTCATACTGGATGTTTGAATGAATAATTCCATAGAAATTCCCCCATTGATAAGATGTTAATTTTGAATAATGAATATATCTTACAGTATCATGAACATTTCTGTGTTAATGGCATTCATCTTTTATTTACTAGTACCTTGAGAAGTATCATATTTCTAACCTTGAATTTGAATCTGCTTTAATACCCTGAACGGTTCCCAGTTAATAATCTTCACTTTATATCTTCTACAGGACGATGAAAATATTACACTGAAGGAAACCTCTCCATTAGATGGACTTAGAACATTCCAGAGATTGTTAGCTCAGCAAAGGCTTGTTCTGATATCCAACCAGATAAACAACCTCATATTTGTTCAGGTAAGTTGAAATAATTTTTTGGGGGCATCATTTTATCATTTTCATATCATATTCATTTGTATTAAAACTTCTCCAGCATTCCAAGGACATTTTGTGAGTAGATGTGGGTAGATTTTAGTTATTCTTCAGATTGACAATAATTGTTAGTTATCCTGTACCTTGCATCTCTCATGAATTTGGGTGTGGCTATGATCACCTTAGTTCTATTCTGCTTTGTGTCATTTATCATACAATAATACATGGTACTTATTGATGCTGTAGTAATGTAGTTTCATCCATTCTCATATTGATTGTCTGGGAAACACTAGTTGAAAGCAGTAATCTTCTGCTATACAGAGCATCCTAGTCAACACAAGCCCAATTTTGAAAATGATGAATTACCATTTGGATGATTATATTACTTCAGGAACACGAATATATTTAATGTTTAAGACTCAATAATTTCTTATATTTCATTGCATAATATTAAAATTCTGACTTAAGATTTAACAAGAGAAATATATATATATATATATATATATATGTAATTTTTTAATGATTAATTATTCCTGACAGGCTACAGAACAGAGTTTTTCCCAGAAAATACACAACTCTGCTGAGCATGTGATGATGTATGAGGAGCCTCTTCTGCAGCAGAAAGCAAGGGATAAGATACCATTCGACGATCTGAAAATGAAGGCAGACCAGAGACTTCACCACATCTCTTCTGCATCATCGGGTTAGTTTAACTGTGCCATTGCTGTACAGGCTTACACCATTTATTACGCATTTATCACTTAGGCATGAACTCAAATGACTTACAAAAGAGATAACACACTTACTCAAGTAATAAACCATTGATTCTTAACGATTTTTCTAATTTGTCAGATGATGATGGAGGGATCCTCCCTGATATCAGAGACTGTCTCCTTCTGGAGCTAATGAAATGGTTCAAGGAGCGTTTCTTCCGCTGGATGAACTCTCCCAATTGCAGCTCCTGTGGAGGAAGGACCAGAGCTGTGGGAAATTTACCACCGACAACAGACGACCTGCGATGGGGCGCAGGTCAGGTGGAGGGGTACACTTGTCCGACGTGCAATACAATGGAAAGATTTCCAAGGTGTGTACTTTGAAACTGTTTGAAGGGGCCACTTAGATGAAAAGAAAATGATAGTTGATGATACTGAATATTGATTTGATTTTTTGAATATAGCATTGGATTTGTATGTATTTTATCATTTAATACATCCTACTGAATATGACTATAAAGCATTAGTAGAAGTAGAAATAGAAGTAGAACTTCATTACTTCCATTCACAAATCTTGCTGCAAGATGCAGAGTTTAGAATGATCATGGGGATATTTATGGTGATAATACTGACAATTTATATTTTTAATCATATTCAATGAGACCATGTCAATAGCAGTCATGGTATCACAATTTATTTCCATATTCATTCAAGTTTCATTAAGTTATTTCTAATGAGAACAAACATTTGAAACAGGGTTTACTATGTCAAGAAATGTTTAGCAAGCAGAAATGTATAATGCCATTGCCTTGAAGAAAATTCTATCAAAACCATCCTCTCTTTTTGTTGCCACAGATACAACCATCCTGAGAAGTTGTTAGAGACAAGAACGGGGCGATGTGGAGAGTGGGCCAACTGCTTTACCCTCTGTTGTCGAGCTCTGGGATTTGAAGCTAGACATGTTGTAGACTGGACAGGTATGTCAGAATATTGGTAGAGCGGTGGTCTCGTATTTCGGAGGTCCCGGGTTCGATATCAAATCATTGTGCTAGTGCCCTTCGGTAAGGCATTAATTCTCATTACCAAGTCCCTCGGAGAGGACTTAAAGCCGTCGGTCCCCTGGTTGCTTTCTTACAAGTATACTCCTGCTTTCTTAGCAGTCAGGTAAAACAAACAAACCAACCAACCAACCAATTGTTTCTACCCATGTGTGGCTGAGGCTTCTATAAGGTCATATTGCAAACTGTTTGACACTATGTTTATTTAGGTGATTTAAAAGTGAAATACATGTCAAACAGAAGGTTAGAGCTAACCAACTCTAAGTAAGAGATAACGGATGATGTCAAAATCATGGCCCTCACCCACATGAATGACTTTATTCATCACAATTATAATGACCACTAATATCAACATTTTACCATGTTGTGACAATCATCACAGTTATTCATAACCAACCTGATTTAGCTACAAGGTGTGTATAAAGATTACCCAATAATAATGATCACATTTTTGTTTTGTTTTGTGAGCAGTGTTAGTCATAGATATCGGTATTAAAGAAAACCTGTATGTAAAGATGATCTGCCCATATAGACAGACTACTTTCCTTGCCTCCCTGCAGTTATCTGTACATACAGATTGTTTGATGTATTTCATCTAAAGTGGTTTAAGGCATCTTCACTCGATCATTGACAACCTTTTGTTCACGTGATAGATCATGTCTGGACTGAAGTGTACTCCAGCTCTCAGAAGAGATGGCTTCATACCGATCCTTGCGAGAACTGCTGTGATAAAGCCTTGCTATATGAACATGGCTGGAACAAGAAGCTTTCATACATCATTGCTTTCTCTTTTGAAGAGGTGAGATGATGGTGATGATGATTGATGATGATGATGATGATGATGATGATGATGATGATGATGATGATGATGATGATGATGACTATGGTGAATAATTAGTGATTAATATTTAGTGGTTATGATAATTAAAGTGATGGCAAGGGGGATGATGATGATGATGGTGATATTGTTGGCAATTGATGGAAATTGTTTAGGCAATTATGATACACTTGTAATTATTAATGTAGTGATTATGATAACATAAGATAAGGAGAGTATGATGTCATTAGAATGATGATGGGGATAAATGATGGATTAAAATATATTCAACATACGATGTGCTTAAGAGATTTTTAAAACATGCTTGGTATTCTTAAACTGTTTCTTTTCTTCTTGATTATATTTTACCCATGAGGTTGTTGATGTGACATGGAGATATACCGCAAAGGAGCAAGAAGTGATTGGACGAAGGAAAGAATGCAGAGAGAAATGGCTGATGGAATCAATTGCAAAACTCAACCGAAGGGTGAGCCTAAGACAAACAATATATATTTTACTTCTAACACCCTGGCAGGATAGAAAATATAAGGCCTGGGATTATCAGAAATAAATGTTGCAATTTCTTAATCTTAGGCTCATCAGAAACAGATCACAAAAATGGTTGAACTATGTGAATTGACCCTGATCTTCTACATGCATGTGATATAATTTATTGTTTGACAATTGAATGCTTTGTGATAAGGGTTTGATAAAATCTTATTGTATATAAAGGGGATCGATAACCTCAGCAATGAGTTTAAGTGTGTAACATTGCAAAACATACCTATACTGAAGAAATATCTCAAACTCATATTTTGAATGAAGGGTACCAGCACGGAACTTTCAAAATACAGAGCAAAATTTAAAATGTTATGATTTGTCACCTTATTTTGAAAAGTAGTTATGTTGACCAAACACCTTCAATAATTTTTACAAGAGCAAGCCTATAAGACAGTATTTTGTGTATTCTATTGTTAGAGACAAGCAAACCAAACTGGATCAAGGAGGAGAGAGCTTGAGGAACGTTTTGGTCATGAGCTGGTAGAGTTCCTCTCGCCTAAGATGACACAAGATGGAGAGAGCCAAGGAAGATTGTCTGGTTCAGCCGCTTGGAGGGTGGCCAGGGGAGAGAGTGGTGCTGGAGCATCGGCGGGGAGTAATCAGGTCTGATGCTATGAAAACAAATTTCATTTATCCTTGTTTGATGTCTTTCCTCTGTTTTTTAATTTCCTCCTTTGTCATCATTATTCTTTGAAATTTATCTTGTATTTAAAGCCCTTTTTTCAGGGCTTATTTGTCCTAAAGAATCAGAATATCTATGTCATGTCTGTTGGGTTTTATCAAGGTCCTCTCAATTTGTCTTTTGATTTATTAAACAAAAAAAAATTATTTCTGTTATTTTATAGCATTCTGGAGATAAATGTATTTAATTTAATATTGCTAGAGGGGAAAGTGGGTGGGGCGATATAAATGCTGTAATAAAGACCTTCCATAATTTATGATATTTTCTTCTTCTCCCCCCTTTTCATCTAGACAAAGTTTGTCTTTCGTCCAACGGAATCTGAGAAACGTGAGAAGCTCCTCCATGTGCGATACAACACTGCCAGGGATAAATACATCAGGATATCAGATGGGAACCAGGAGACAGAGGACTGGGAGAAGTGTGTGTTCACCAGCATTTGTATGATCAGGAAACATGAGTTAGACTGGCAGATGGTAAGATTATAAATGTACAATGTTGGAGCTTTTAGAAAAGTTAGAAGCTTTTGAGGATGAAATAATACCAGAGAGGGAATGATAACTTTTATTTGATGGATAGGTAGCTGCACATCTCTTTCCTCACAGAGACATGTTAACGGATGAACATTATACATGTACCGGTGAGCTTGTGCTTTGATAAAAGGATCCCTCAGAATTGTCATGCTATTATCAAAACCATGTTTAACCTTAAATTGTTGTGTATAAAGTCCAAACCCAGTTTATTGAGGAGTGATAAACATTATAAATATCATTATGTCTTCTGCAAAATACTTAACTTTACTCCATTGACTACTAATTCTCTCATTACAAATACCGGTAGACTTAAGACAGTGACTACCAGTTTTTATAGGCATTGGGTTAAATGGTAATAACAATATAATCGTTGCATTTGCATTGCCATTTATATATCTGTTCTACAGTTTTTTCCAAATGGCTGGTGTAGTAAATAAAGAGTATTTTCAAACACTGTAATCTATCTTTCTTTAACTTTCAGGTATATCTAGCCAGGCAGGAGTCCACAGATAGGGGCTGGATATCGTGGAAGTTTGATGTGAGCGGGTCAGGTTTGGTGGTGGATAAGGTCAAAGTTCGTGCCAGCAGCAAGATCTATGAGAATGCAGAGGTCAAGTGGACACTAGAGGGCAATGGAAATTCAACAAATCTAGACGGATCAGGTACACTCATATGGTACTCGAATTGGATGATCCAAACAGTCTGATTTTTTTTCTTCACAATTGATGTGTCCTCACTTTCATTTGGAAACAATCATGAATTGAATACATAGAGTGAAGTTCAAAAGTTAAAGATGTAAAGATGTAGGATTTGATTTATGCAAATGAGTTGAATAATAATCAATTTGTATTTACATTTGCAGGCTCTTCAAGTCTTAGTCCTACATCTTATTTATACATGTACTGAAATGAAATTTTACTAATTTAAGCCTCGTCAAAAAAGAGAAGCAATTGTGTCATTAGAAGGGGACTTTTGAGCAGAAATTAAGAGTGCAGTAGATCTTATCTTGATATGCATGTATTTTTGTTGATCAGTACATGCAACAGTTATTTGTAAGGGTCGTCTTTAATATCAATGAGATATTTTTACACTTGTTTCAGATGCTATTGTTGAAGTAACAGACTTGGCTGGATCCGTTCACATCGAGCTGAAGGCAGCGCTGAGCGGAGGGTCAATGTGGCAGCACACACAGCTCTTCAGACAGGGAGAGGACGCTAACAATGAATTTCCTCTCGATGTATGCATCTACCTCAAAGAGGGTTGAAGACCCTCATGTGGCAGATATCAGATAACTTTTATCTGTTTTATCGGCAATATAGAGTACTAGTCAGACATAAAGCTAATTATCTGTGATTTTACTACTGCTGTTATTATAAAACCAAAGTCACAATTGTTTTTCATTGCCAGATGTGTGATTGTGAAGTTTTCAAGCTCCAAACTAGTTTATTTGCAACTCAGATTTATGGTAATTTTCAAGGGTCTTTTACTCCGAAAACAGCTGTACATGTATTTAAACTTTTTGAAAGTTTTATGTCCTGAAACATTTTTCAATATAAGGCTTTCATACATACAAGATGAATATGGTAGAAGAAATGAACAAAAGAGTGTGAATACTTTGAAGGCAATGCATAAATTGTGTGCACCATCTCCACTCTGTCTTGAATAGTTTGTCAATGCACCAAACACATTCATGCATGCTGGACATTAACAATTTTCTTTTTTTATTCTCCAGATCCTCCCTGTAATTTCACATTACCTTTTGAAATGTTTTCAATATCTGTCTTGAACAATGTTGATGAACAGATAATCAATCATGGAAACAATTTCTTGATGTTTTTGTCACATATTAATGATGGGAACATTTCTATTATAACCATTCATCAAAATTCAAATCATGCAATGGATGAATGCCTTCTAAGTTCAAAGGAAAAGAGGTCCTCACTTTTGTGGATGTGTAATTAGTTACCAGTAATTTCATATTCTGTGCAAAGGAATCTTAAAGAGTATTCAAGTATATGCAGAGATGAAAAAGGACCTATTTTTCAGTTGAATATCAGGGATTTTGTGTTATTTCACTTACATTTATGTACGTAATTAGAAGCACAAATCAGATAAGAAAGTTATCATTTAATGAACAATGATGTTTGAATTACATGAAAAAAGTACAGAGTAATGCATTGTCTGTTTCTAGTTATGAACAAATGGATATGCAGGCGATGTTGGTCCTGCTGTATTAGATGCCATTACTAGAACAACTCTGTTGAAAAAGCCTTGGATTATTTTCCAAGAGTCCCTTAGATTGCATTATTAAATTTCAAAATATTTTTGTCCGTCCTCAACAATTTTGCTCTCAAAGCATTCCAGAAAAAAAAGGGAAAGCCATTTGTTGTGCCTCCAACAAATGTATGTGTGCATTAGGTGAGTGAAAAGGGAGATGAAGGGTGGGAGAAAGAAAGAAGAGGCAACAGGGAAGAGGGAGAGAGAAAGATAGGGAGGGAGGGAAAGAGAGAGAATGAGAGAGAGGGGAAAGGGGGGGGGGAGAGTGGGATAAAAAACACACAGTGAGTTTTACATAGAGTTTAATTAAATCATACTTTCAGTTTTGAACTTGGTAATATATATAATGTAGAAGTACTACCGACAGTCATTTTTAGTTTACATGTATAGATTTAAGGTAAATGTATATTAAATTCACTTTAAGAGACAAATTTTCACTCGCTGATGATTTGAAGATAAAATGGATCATGGGAATAATATACTTGGTAAATGTATGCTCATTAAAGGAGTGAATACATAATCTATTTTCATTTCTGTTTGAATGTTGCAAAATACATGTTTTTCGAACAAAAAATATTCCACCTGTATTGCATTTTATATTGCACGATTATGTTTTAGCAATATGTATACATAATTTATGTGGAAAATTTGACAATTTTCCATAAGAACTTGAGAATTTCCAATTTTAAAATGTATTTATATATTTCAGATTTATGTCAAAAATGTGTATAAGCAATTTATTTTATTTGGGGGATGTCACTACATTTTAAAGGTACATGTATGTACTTTAATAAATGTGGAATGTATTGTCATCTGTAAATCTTGATGAGTATTATCCTCAAAGTACTTGAGATACATTTTCAGGTTTATTCTTATGTCATATTAAATGTGATATTACAATATGACACATTGAAGCTCCATGTTATGATTTTCAATTTTAAGGTTTCACAGAAATAACGGAAAAAAGCTCAGTGACACAGTTCTTGAAATAAAGATCTTTTATTCCTCTATTCATCAATATATAAATTACATCATATGAATCTCATTGGTCGGATATTCTGATTGTACACCTTCACTAAGGAATATAAAATGCATATGACTTCTCTTTTAATTATCTTCTTCTTTTTTTTTTACAAACATATTACATACATAATGGCATCTTATCCCTCACTCATACAGAATACATTTTAAACACATAGCATTCGCCTCCCTCGCAATTATATTCAATAAATTCTACATATTAAAATCATAAAATAATATATGAGTGAACTCTTTTACAGACTATTCCAAAGAAATACATATAACACTGTATTTTCTAAACATAAACCTTGCAAAAGACTTAATCCCTGGCATAAACATGCATATTAAAGACAACTTGCAAGATATCTTTCTTCACAACACAGCGCTATCACCAAAGACATCATTTATCTATTAATAAATCCTCAGCTGTGAGCCAGAAGGGCATTAATTTATGGAAACTTCAAATTAGTATGCATCAATGGCCTTCTTGCTCTCAACAGACAATATTTTCTGTTCATATATTTTCCATGATGACCATATATTTATACATTTGTAATTATTACCCGTATCAGACATCTGAGCAGTGGTTTTACAAAATCAAATTACACTTGTTGTAATCCTAAAAGAGCTTATCAGTAAATATAAGACCATATTACCCTCTCATGAAAAATTCTATGGACTTTACGTCTTAAAAAAAAAAAGTAAATATAAGACCATATTGACCGCGCCGTATTTTGTCATTTTCATTGCGCATCTATTATGCGTACGAGAACCTGCGCACTTTTCGCGCACTCTATTGTGACGTAATAATAATGACACCAAAGGCAAACTGTTTGCAGTGTATCGAAAATTTCGTCAAGCACTGGATGCGCAGTGCTGGTTTGACAAAATTTGTTCAGTTCTTTGAGATTTTCATGGTTGATTTGTGTATTTGCTCTAGATGTCTGATTTGGATAACAATAAAAATATTGACTGTCTTAACTTTCGGGAGATACCACATATATTGCCCTCACAAGACTCGTATTGCCCTCGTCTTTGACTCGGGGCAATATGAGTCTAGTTTGGGAAATATATGTTGTATCTCCCTCAAGGCCAGTCAATATTATATACAAATGTACACTGCAAGGCTAGTTTAGGAAGATAAATCTTTGCTGATATACAGATAGCTACATATGTAAAATAACATGTGCCGAGAGCCGGAAGGGCTTAAATTACTTTTGCTCTCCGACAGGGCGGACGATATTGTTGTCTGGATCCAGAAATAGACTATATATTAATGAAGGGCACATACATACATACTTTAATGCAAATGTGCCTTTTTTATATAGATGTGAAGAAAAGAAGAAAAACAATTCAAAGGGCAGTTTTCACATCCTTGAATACCATGACCCCATGATGAAGGCATGATGTTACTGAGAAGTTTGGATTTAATCTACATTTATTAGATAGTAAATTCTTGTATAAGTGTAAACTTTAACTGTTGTATAAGATTACAGTTTGGACAGTTGAAATTTAGGATACTTGGTTTTCATATACATGTATGAAGCCCTACAATCTTCTTCAAACATTACTATAAGTTTCCATTGCATCTTCTACATGTATATACTTATTTTTCAATGCTTGTGATACATACATGTTTGCCATAACAATTTGTAATTCACCTAAAATAACATAAAAATATCAAAATCATGTATCATCTAATTTCTCACAGAATCCACTTGACTCTAATAAGCCACAAGAATAAGATGAATTTACTTAATTCAATCACATGCTGCAAAATCAACATTTACGCATAAATTGTGTCACAGATATATCCCATTTTCTCTTTGCATGATAACTCTTCTCCACAGATTTATTTTACATGTATATGGACAACGCTAAGATAATAATAATAATAATAGTACAATATTTGAACTCTGACACCACAGATGTATTAATAATATACAGTGTACATAAATATTGCAAAAAGACTTTGGAATGAATACAGACTACAAGACAAGGGTGATATACGAGCGGCAGGATAGCTAGGGAAAATACAAAGGGGAACAAATTTCATGACATCCATCGTTTCCTTCTCTCCGAGAACGTGATGTGAAATTAGACTCCAAACTATACTTCTAAGTTGTAACACTTGTGCAGGTTTTGGGTGTGCTTTTCTGAAGTATATATATATATATATACATAAAAAAGGCAGATAGAGGAGATAGCTAGGAAAGAACAGGGTTTATATTCACAAGCATTTAAATCTACTTAATATATCATAATGTTAATAACCTAGTCAAACAATGAACATTATACTTGTATGTGAATCATGCATATGACGAGACAGAATATCAAATCATTAAACACTTTTATTAAATACAAAACATACAATAGCGTTCAGTAAATTCTCATCTTGCAACCATATAAGGCATACATGTAGCAACTAAGGCAAATTAATTGGCTGCACTGAAAACATTTAGGCATTAAACTATATATTTATTAGACACTGCATCCAGCTTTGAAAATGCTAGAGGAAAAATAAATTACAGTATGAAAAGTAATTAAGTAAATTTTGTTTTTAAGTGTGCTAACATTTTTCTTTGTATTAAAAGCAAACATACACTTGTCTTTTTTAATAATATCATTGAACAATCTGTTCATTTGAACTTTCCACCTGTAAACTCCACCTACCAAAATAATAACAACTACCTGTATATAAAAAGTAAATGTCATAGAGATATATAGGAGCAAACATACAACTAACTTGTCACTGGCTGTCCCATGTATTAATGTGACATTGAAATGTTCATTGACTTTAGAGTTTGGACTTCCCAAGCATCCAGGCATATTTATATCAATCCATTTCCTCTTTTGTCATGATTTATGAATGTACCTATATACAATGTACAAGATTTCGATGTACATATGTGAATGTACAATACTCCACAAATCTAAAGGACCAACAAAAATATAAAAAATATTATGTTATGCATGCATGATAAGCATTATATCAGTAACCTTCAGCAAATATCTAAACTTGACTACAATGACATATATATCTTTAAAATAAAAAAAAAAATCCACTTTGAGAATATTTGCACTTGGTATTTCAATTCACACAACTTTTACAGCAAAGTTTCAATGGAAACGTAACCTCCCATATAAACACACCACTTATAATTTACAGGCACGTACATGTACGACTATAACTTCAATATAATCTTGCAATAACTATAAGAATTAAATGATAAATCAAACAAAAGTATAAAAGAATTACTCAGTAAGTAGCTATTTGATTTGGCTTGATATTCATGATAAAACAGATATACATAAAAGTAACACAAACTATCTCCTTCAATAGATGGCGACAGGTTGGAGACGGAACAACTACGTTTACTGTCTTCACAAAAGGTGAAATGTTTTGTTTTTTTTTAGTCAGAAGGCTTTAGCTGTTACACTTTTAAAACATGGTCGATGCGCTTCTGGTTCTGAACAGATGAAACGAGTCTCTCTCTCTCTCTCTCTGATAAAAGACATGCAGAAGACAAGCCTTCTCATGCACACTTCAAGTTTATCCTTTCGTCTACCTGGAATGGATACAAAGTACATGTAGCAATGTTTTCTCACTGTTTAATAACAGAAGAATGTAGATGCTAAGTACAAAATGTACATTTCAAGTACCGGTAAAGGGTGAATTCCTACATGAATTCCTACATGCGTCTCATAAATATTATTTTCCGCAGGTATTACAATCCACTTTCCCTGTGACCTACATGTAGGTATAATTTAGAAAATACTAAATGCAATCTTAACAATTTCATTTGTGTGTATGTGAGTAAATGTAGAAATGAAACACCTTTTTACATGCTGGAGATATTATATTTTCATTTATCATTCATTTCCTATGGGTTTGAAGCAAAGTTGAAAGGATGAAAATAATGTAGACAAAAGCTCAATCCAGAGTTCTACATTTCAAAGGTGAATTTGGAGGTAAAAAAGAGACAAGGTTTAACTAATCTGTACAGAGTTCACAAGAACATCATAGGCTTACAGCAGACACCTGTTACTTGCATTGCCTACCGGTATTCAAAACCATCCCTGAGAATAGAAGTGGTATACAAAATGAGCTGTCCATTTCCTTCTTCCCCGATCCTCAAATTGACAATTTCAGCTGATCCATTATAGACTACATTCAACCACCTCAGCTTTATAAATACATGCATGACCTCTCTAATAAAGTACTGAAGTTAGTGAATCTTTTAATAAATCCACAGTAATGATCAGCTGAGTATGAAACAACTAGAATAGGGTAATGGGCCAGCGTTCCTTTCCATTTTTTCTACACATTCGAAACTGACTAAATGTATTTACAGGTAAAATGAAGCTACATGCATACCGCATGACTATTGATCATTTGAGTTTTTATCTGGAAAACGGGAATCGTGTATTGCATTATCATATTATAAATGTAACATTTTTGTGAACTTTTAGATGAAGTGAAAAGTGCAAGGACAGCATTTATTTCAGAATAGGTTTAATGTATGAAAAGTGAGAGCTTGGCATGGTTACTCAAATAAAAAAGAAGAAACCTAAAAACTTACCACTTTTGTCATACCATGTCTATTAAGTTAAGTCTACATGGTTCATACATGTATGTGCAGCATTTATATCAAGAGTCTTATCTAGTCTGACCTTGTTTGACCTTATATGACCCTTACTTGACCCTACAAGATATTTGCCTGACAATATTCATATTTACCTTCTATTCACTAATAAATTTAAACCTGTGTTAATGGCCACCTCTCTAAAAAGACCACCTGTCTATAGTGGCCTTGCATTTTGTCTCCTTTGAGAGAGAAATGTATGTTGTAGAACCTGTCTAGAAAGGCCACTTGTCTCCAGTGGCCACTTTCTCTGTTTCCCTTGGGTGGCCTTGATAGACATGTTTGACGTACTGTACCACGTGACCTCCTCTTGATCTACATTTGACCTCATTTGACCTCTACTTCATTCCCCAACTCTGGACAAACACCTTTTAAATAAGGTAGCTTGGTGATTAGTACAACAACCCTCAAGTATGGGTTCTACTCCAGCAATATGTATTGGTCCCTGGTTACTCTGGTTACGTGGGGAGTCCAGCGTGAAAGGCATCTTGGTTGATTTCAAGCTTGGAAGACGTGAGGATTTCTTCTATCCTGAGCTCGGTTTTATCACCGTCTGCAGGAGAAATAGAAAGATTATACACAAGTATGAATGAAGACATCAAAAACTACAAAAAAGCAGTCAGCACTGTGATATTCAGGACTGCTTAGGTCATAGAGATGCCCATCATTAAAACAAATCACACTAACAAGAAATAAGAAATAATGCAGTTTTAATATGTGACTCAAATTTCTTATAAATGATATAATAATAATAATAATAATGGTGGCTTCTTATAGAGCGCACATGTCCGTCACATTGTGACGCTCCTGGCGCTAACCCGATTATTACCCTGGCTTTAGCAAGGCAATAAATATAATAATGAAATCAGGTTAAAACTAAAGAAATGCTGGAAAGTCCTTTGCTCTGGCAATGTATCCAAATATCCCTAACATCTATTCCATATTCAATAAATGTTGACAGTATACCTTTCCATTGTAAGGTGTAAAGTAATTTGAGGGAAAAAAAAGCATAGTGTACATCATTCCACTCACCAAAATATTTTTCTTGCTTCAGGAAGTCTGTCGATGGATACGATGATAAGCTTACCATCCCGTAAGCCAGCTAGTACCTGGCTCTTTGACGGTACAACGGACAGACAGTGAACTGGTAGCTGAAGTCGCATAGTGGTCACTGCCTTTAATCTTTGAAGAAGAAAAGAAGGAAAGAAAAAATTGAAAATGTAATATAATGGCGCACAATTCCCTTTACACTGTAACAACCACTTGCTACATAAACAGTTGTGAAATAATAAACTTACCGGTATTTAAAATTAAAAGATTAAATAAGGGATAACTTAAATATTGACATTCGCATTAAATAGGTAATGTCCTTTGGGTCACTTCTAGGATTATGATATACTGAGGAAAAAAAGACTAGCTACATTAAGGAGAGCCAGCAAATCATATATCCATTGTTTCATATACAGTAGGTACTATTCATATGTTATTTCTTTTTTTATTGAGCATCTTAATGACATAACAGAAATGAATAATACAACAAATAGCAATTGAAGTAAACAGCTAAAACGATTCCAAGAGCTTACCAAAAAAAGAGAGAGATAAACCGCTCATAGGAGCCTACATGTAATCCCACTCATTCAACACTGTCCCTGTGTGTACCTTACTCTCTCTTATCAGTTCAAGCATTTAAAACAAGAATATCGGAACAAAGAAAGGAGAATGAAACATACTCAAATATCTTCCTGAAGCATATGATCCCTCTACTGTCAGAGGTCAACAGGTAGTCTTCTACGACCTCCATGTCGGTGAGACAACCTGCATTCATCTCGGAGCATAGGTGCTTGCCGTTGACTGAATACAGATGAAGGCTGCAGTGATCCTACAAGAGATAGAGAGAAACAAAATTATGAGGAAAATTGTAAACAATTACTATCCAAGCTCATACATTACTATGTCAGACTCACCTTTTTAAAATCAAAACTGTCAACAAATTAGAAAAGTACATAAAATTTTCTTTGTCACCTTTTATTTTAACTTCACCAGCTCACTGCAAACAATTCACATAAGCTTACAGAACTGATTGACCTATAATTAAGATTATTCACCCCCAAAAAAAAGAGGGAAAAGTTGTGAAAGTGAAATTAAAATGAAAGACACATCAAATTTGAGATGAAAAAGCATACAACTGTGCGTGTAAGATCATATTATCAATACATGACCCCAAATAAAAATAAAAAAAGAAGAAAAGAAAATGGGCAATAATTAAATTAATCCCACAATCATACACAAATGTTGAGGAAAATTCTGTTATGATGATAATGATAATCTGTGAAAGTGTTTGGTCAAATGAAACTATGTAAACTGAAAAACGTATACATCAATTGCAGCTATGTCAAATAAGGAAACAACATCACTGCTGACAACATTCTCCTCTCGATAACGAGTATGTTGTATGCAAGACAATTGAACATATTTTTCAAAGGTCTTACAAAGTTGTTCTATCTATCTCCCTCCTCTGTCTCCCTCTCTCTCTCTCACTCCCTCTTTTTTTCTTTCTCTCTCTCTCTCTCTCTCTCTAGATACATATATCTCATTTTTTAAAGAATGATCCAACTGTATTACGAAGTCCCTGTTAATTTAGAAAAAAAGCAGAACATGCAAATAAATGAACATATCACTGAAAACATAGAACACAGATGTACATGCACCCATTGCATTTTTTGGTAAATTATGAACTCTGTGTTATTAGATTGATAAACTTTGCTATATACACACTACATTATGCATTTGCTAGTTTCAAAGCAAATCAAACATAATCAGAGGTACAAATTTGGTGAGAACAAAATGTGCTTCTTGATGCAAGCTTTATATAATTTTGTTCTTCTTAATATTCATACTACGAATTATTTAAAGAATTTTATCCAAGTATAAAAATGTTAATGATGATCATTGATAATTCATTTTCCCCAATAAAAATCAAAGACAGTTACTGTCTATGTATACATCTCTTATATATGAAATTATACAATGCCAAATGAAAAGAATCATTTATTAAAAAATACTCTGGCTAAATGGGTATAAGTAAAAAAAAAATTAAAAAAAGTATCATTTCTAAGCATGGCAACGCCTGAATTTCTTTCAACACAGCCCCCAAAAAATACTTAATCAACGTATTCATTATACATGCTTTCTTTCTCTACTAAAATACCACACACCACTTTCAAATGGGTCAAAACTACATGCAGACATATGGAGCATGCAGATGTTGGTATCATATCCTTAAAAAAATTGTATAAATTGATAAATTGAAGTACAATTACTACACTTTGCCCCTCCCTCTCCCCCTCCTCCAGAAGAAACTGCTTACTCACATGATACCAGATTAAATAGGCAGTACAGAGCATATTCTCATAGTCTTAAAACCATAAACAATGCACATTAGATTTTGGAGCAATTATGCAGCCTAAAACATATTATTTTTAACCATGTACCATAGCCTGTTAACGATAACAATGTATATTTAATTAGCATTGTTTTAAAAGGTCATTATGCCTGGTTAGTTTTAACATTTATGTTTGCAAAATATATTTCAAATAGACAACATTAACCATAAAAAATGGACATGAGCATGAGTAAAAAAGAAAGAGTGCACTAGAATGTTTCCTTTATCATTAAATACCATATGTAACTTCATAAAAGAAAAATACACTAGCCATATGACTTGTGCTTGTACATAAAAATACATGTATGTAGCTCTAGCTACTAAAAATTAGTTTGCATCTTTTTGATAGATCCCAAATCTTGCTCATTTGTAATATTTTAATGTTGCGAAACTTGGTATCCTAAATGACACTCTCATAATATCCATCATTGTTTTCCAAGAATGGTTTCTTGCAGTGTACCCAATAGATTAGTTACGTCTTGTAAACTGCTGAAAATATTAATACTTGTAATTCAGTGTCATACATGTACATAATCTAAAATAAAAACAAACAAATACAAACATAAACCATAAAAGAACAGTACATTCATGTACAACACAAATTAAAAAATAAAAAGCGTGCATAAAACAAACAAAATAAAACAAAATGAATGAAGTGGATTTTTATAACAAATTCAAAGAATACAAAAAGTCAATTGCAATACAAATGGTATGTTTTGAAAGTGAATGTTTTGATTAATAATATGGACAATATTCAGCCTGTGTATTTAAAAAAACATATAACTTGGGGCTCCACACTGCCTTTTGAGTGTGTAGTGTCCGAATTGAGATTTGAAGGGTACGCATGCATGAGACCCATGTTGAAGTTTGAAACTTTGTAGGTCATGGGCCCTGTTTCATGAAACTTATTATCAATAACAAGTTACAATAACTTGGTATAACTTATAAGCTACTGAAATCTTGGCAATTGATTGGCTGAAAGCAAATTTGCCATAAAAATTTAGTATTTGTTATTGATAACAAGTTTTATGAAACAGGGCCCTGATCTACAGTGTAAATGAAAATATTGAGTGCCTGTGTGTCTCGGATGCCTCTTAACGTTGAGCCCTGCAAAGAGGGTGAGTTTTACTGCCTTCGGCAAGACATTATTCAAACTTTCTTTGAATATGTGAGGGTACAGCAGAAAAGAATTTCACCTCCTTGACATGCAATAAAGAGGTTTATGATTCAAAATCCTAGCTCGTGCTTATTCTGCCAAACAATTAAGGCACTTGATCTACAATTGTGTCTCTCAATGCAACTCACTGAAAGTGTAGTTAATGCTTTGAGCATTTTTTTTCAGGCTGCTAGGCTATTTAAGCTAGTGTACAACTATTAGATTTGCTTGCTTTACATGTGTCTTGGACTAGATTTTCTAGAGAACAGAATATTTGAGATATCACAATGCCATGATATACACTGTTTAAAAAAAAATACCATTGACTTTGTGCTCTTCATGTCTTCTAAAATATAAACCAAGGAAATAAAGGAAGGCTTGCTGGAGGGAACTTACAGAAATATTGATTTTTAAAAAGTTTTTTGAGACTAGTACTCATTTTGAACGTAACACAGGTCAGGAAAATGAGAAACTGATAAATGTCAATGATTCATTCCTCTTTAAAAGAAAAACTGATGGCTAAAGATCCATAAACAGGAGAACAAACTACAAACAAACATGAATGTTCATACACACATACCCACACACTCGCTTGCAATGATTAGTAGACATATGGAAATGAGATTAAAGCATGTTAAAAACTTGGTTAATGGATGAGAAAAAAATGAATGGGTGGGACTATTAGATGTTCAGAAGGTTAAACTGCCAGATGAAAGGATTATAAACGCCAGATGAAAGGATTATGAATATATGAGCATCAAAGGATTAAAAGATGGACTGACTGACAGACAAACCAATGGACCAACTTACCGGAGCCGGTTTGCTTGCAGCAGACTGCTTGCGAGGGATATCTGTCCCCTGACAATGTTTAATAGACAGAGATATAGAACGAAAGATGGACTAAGCTACGTAGATATATACTAATCTACCACAGTGCAGTTTTGGCTGTAGAGGTATGTTAGTCAATGATGTAGCTAGGACAACATTGGAAGTCCAAGTCTTTGCACTCAAGGTCCTGGTCTAAAAGCCCAGGGGTTGTATGGCACTTTCTCCTGCAACAATTGCTTTATGTCACTTTCCCACATTAACAAAATTCTTGACTTCAACCCTAGACCCAACACTACACTACGTTAGTCTGTCTAGTATGTCTACTACCCAACACTACACCTACACCTAACCCAAACCCAAAGCCAAAGCCTGGAGCAATTGCTACAGGAACAAATGCAGGGTCACCGGCTCAGGACACAAAAGAGTACATTTTTCTATCAATACTAATTATTCCAGGCTTAGAACTTGGACTACAAGCCTCAGCTAGGTACATCACTGATATTGCTAAGTACGGAAGGTGCTGGATGACTTGTTTTTTAATAGGCCAGTTTTTCACAATGAGGAATAGAGCTATGTGAATGACAAGGAAGACTTGATGGGAAAATATCAGATTTAATGAAAAGATGGGTAAATGATCACCCATGCCACCCATGAAGGTGGAAAAGTTTGGCCTATCTGTCACCCAATAAGTTAGATAACAGATTTTAGATATGTAAGTCAAAGTTTGATAAGAAAAGAAATTAGAAATTACTGCCGCCCAAAATATAGTTCTCATTTACATTCCCTACAAAAGGTAAAGTCTGAAATATTTTTGATTGAGAGAAACCACATTTATTCATTTACTAAAACCATGAAAGAAGGACAAAATATAATATTCAGTGTAATCCAAAAGCAAACTATCATATGACATCACTCTGAGCCCACACTTCTTTTACACCATGGGTCAGGGGAAAAACAGAACAATTCATTCTCTTTGAATGTTTTCCCTTCTGCATACTTCTAAAGATTGATATTGAATTCCTTCAGGAAGATGATTAACTTTGTGTGTTACAGTTGGATTAAAAAGTGAAGTTATATTCTTGCTCAAATGAAGTCAAATGGGATAGGACTTAAGGGAGGTGGGGGAGAGGGAGGGGGTGGGGACCTGAATATTCTGAGTATCACATCAACACAAAAAACAAGCATACAAATACAGTGTAAGCCATTATACTGTATATGACTCACACATACCACACAATAATTATACATTATAAAGTGAAGAAAATAGACAGTTTCATTGTGGTATAAAGATGTGAAATAAGAATAGAAGAAAACATCAGTACTGACATTTGCTACTTGGTAAAAAGATTTGCCTAAAGTGAACAGTAAATTATCCTCGGCAACAACAAAATATTAGGGCAAAGTCATGACACATTTAGAAAGAAGAGGAGACATACACAAACACAAACCGACACAGTAAAAACATTCACAAGTCAATTCACACACACACATTTGGTTGTGAGATAAGGTTTGACATTTATAAGCTAGTGATCTGTGGAATAGAGGAAGACAGTGAGAAGATGGAGAAACTTGAGATCAGAAGAATTGGATGGGATCTAGGGCAACTAACCCCTTGGATGACTACCTGCATTGCTTTTTTGTTTGTTCTTATCTGGGCCCCGTTTCATAAACACCTGCGATTAATTGCAACTTATCTGCCCACCTATCGCAACTTAGATATAGGAGACTGCAAATTTGCGATTGATTAGAGGACTTGCCATTGATTCGCATCAATCGCAGCTCTTTATAAGACAGGGCCCTGGCGTTTGAAATGTATACAAATAAAATGAAATATCTTCAAGACATACGTTTACAGACTTACAAGAACAGGATATACTGGTATTATAAGTCGATGTTACATACACATTTCCTGTACACATAAACAGAGACAAACAAAACTATCTAAAGCTTTCATAGATCTGCCTTGTGATGAACTTCACATCTAAACTTAAATGCCGAAAGAGATAGGAAGAGATATTTACATAGCATAAGTCTGCAAGATGTGCATGATTCTTTTCTGTTCTTACATAGCACACAGCATTATTAAAGAGAAGGTATTTATGTGGCTAGATAGATGGTATGATGAACAGAAAGTGAACATAAATTGTGAAGGGGTAAGTGCCTATTAAAGAAGGTAAGATAATTAGACACACATATAATAGCATTTGCACACAGGGATACAGTATATCTGATAGTATTACATGTACTCTGTATGTGCTGTATTAACCCCACACAAGTAGACAGACTAAAGTATCTCCTGACTGACAAAAGAACAAAGAACAACTTATGGTCAGAATAACATCCAATTTTGAACACATAGCAAATAACTATAAGCAATATGGGCCCGCAACACAGCCCTGATGTACAGGTACATGTACATACATCATTACACTGTCAAATTGAGAACATGGCATTGATGGTCATTGAATTGTAATGGGCATTCACTCCTGGATTTATTGCACATGGTATCCATCTTATGCACATATTTGGACATAATGACAGATCCCTAATATCCCCCCCCCAAAAAAAAAAAAATGCTTCTGACAGACAAAGATACAGACAGACAGTCAGACAGACACACAAACAGACAGATGTAAAAGCTGACAAACAGATAGACTTCTAAAGAAGCTGATGGATGGATAAACACCAAAATAAACAGACATACAAACAAACAAACATACAAACAAACAAACATACAGACACACACAGTCAAGAAGACAAACAATCAGACAGACAAACATACAAACATATGGACAAGACAAACAGACAAGATCTACCTGCATATGCTTGCTAGCAGCAGGCTGTCTAAGATGGATGATGATATGCCCTTCTTCTGAGATAGCCAAACAGGGGATGGAGAGGGGAGCATTGGGATCATTAGGGGGCCTCAGGGTCCGGATGTAATGCCCCTTCAGGATCGTGTTGACAATGATGGTACCATCCTAAGGACAGAGAGACAGCAAGAATGAAATAAAGTCCACGTTATATATTGCCTTTTACCCTACCAACACAGCTAGACTGCCTCTAAACCCACAAATAATCGACAAAAATCTTTGAAGCAATGTAATTTATTGTTTGATCCCGGCATTGTCATTCTTGTGGCAGTTTAGTTTTAGTGATTGTGGTACATGAACTGCAGTACATGTAAAAGTGTTTTTCTAGCCTTCAGTTTCATACAAAAAGTTTTGATGATTTTAGAGATAGAAAAGCCTTTGATCATGATAATTTCAGTTTTTGTTACTTCACATTTTATTGCATTTTTTTCTTTATACATAGCGAGCATTATATGAAACCCATTTTTTTGGTGTTCATTTCCAACCCTATCTTCTAAAATTCAATATTAATTCTAAAGCATCTGTTCCTGAATACCTTGGCCTCTATTGATTCATTGCATGGCAGGGAATTCCTAAAAACTGCTATAAACCATCCTATACAAACTGGGGTACCAAAATCCAGTGTAATAATTAAACAAAATGTGCAAATGTATCGTGTAAGTCATACACATCGCACTATTCAATGTTGTTTTTATTGATGAAAAACACTTTTCTATCATGACTTTGACTTACCTTTGAAGCCGACACAGCCATGTCCAGCTGAGAGCTGAGAGCAACACACGTGACCTCATCATCATGGCCATAGAGGGTCTGGATTGGTTTGTTGTTGATACCACTTGCCACACCATTCTACAAGGTAAACAAACAAAGAGATTAATGGGATAGAAAAGTTTTTTTTTTAAAATGAAATAAACAAAAAATAAAAAGGAATCTTCAGTTGTCACTAATTGTGGTGCAAATCTGTATGTAATATATCCTCAGTCCCTCATGACATTCATTTATCAGTATCACTTATATCGTGCCAACCTATCTTGTTTCCTAAATCAGAGGCACATGACTAATATACCCTGCTTTAGCATCACTGTCCTGATAAGGCATTAGGACAAGGATTTTTTTTTTAAAAGCCTTACCTGGGGTAAACTGAAAATAATGTGTTACCAAAGGACATTAGTGTTGTGGTAGGAATTTGAAACTTGTACCTTGTTATTTAGTCAGCAACCTATCGACTAGAATTCATTACAACCGTGACAATATGAGCACCATTGCAACTCTTAGGTAACTAACAATAATGAAATTAATATCTAAAATGAAAAAATTTGAACTTATAAAAACTTATCAATAACAACTGCTATGAATCCGGAACAAATTTGCTCATAGCTAATAAAATGCAATAACCTCTGTAGTTTATATCAATCTTTGTACTTGTTATAGCTATGCACGTGACAATGTCCATGTGACAAGTGACATGTGCAACGAGCTATAAAGCGTTATCGCTATATGGCTATAAAGTTTTATGGAACAGGGTTCATTTGCAAAGCCACCTCACCTGGTAAGTTATCTCCCAGACCATGCAGGTGGTGTCACGTGACCCAGTGATGAGCTGCATGCCACACCCGTCCAGCGCTATGCACGTGACAACGTCCATGTGACGAGTGACGTGTGCAACGAGACGTCCACTGCTCTTGAGGTTGAACACACGCAGGCTGTTGTCCCAATGTCCAACCACAAACAAGAGACGAGCGTCATGCGTCGCCACGAATAGCTTGGCAGTCACATGCATGCCTGGAGCAAATGGGCCACTCACCAACTTTCGAGTTCTGAATTTAAAGAAGAACGAGGAGAAAATGTTAGTTCCCCTTATACTAAATAAATTCAATATTCAGGTATGTATACAATAATCTTGCTGTTCAGAAAATAGAGTCCCTTTTAACCTCATTCAATAATTTGGGGAGGACATGCAATGTTCTGTACATGCAAACATAAACGTAAGCAGGGGGTATTAGTCTATATGACTAAAAGATCTATAAAAGGGAAATTAGATTACATAATGATGATGCTTGATGTTATCTCAGTTTCTTTTTAATGAGAAACTCTTTAAAAAGGACTACCTTTTTACTGTAAAGACAAGGACACTAGACAACATTTAAAGAGAAGGTCGAGTTCTGGAAAGGGTGAAAAATAAATTGTGAGCTTTTTAATTCATTTTATGTTAGTGTGGAAGGGTATGATAGAAAAAATATCCCCTGAAAATGATAGCTCTTGAAATTAACCTCATATTCCAAACATTACTAATACCAGGTAAATGTTGTGGACTCCACATTCATGCTACATGTTTGTGTAGTCCCATATACACACACTTCTGTGTACAGTGCTTGTAACTGTTAGCAAGACTGGACCATCATCTTATCATTTTGATGATTCCAAAACCTCACAGTATACACCAATACTTATGTGCTACATGATTAACCTTAAAGTGCTTGCATACAGTTTCTTTCACAATGCAATCACATGACCAGAACTCAAGTTTATCTTTAACATGCTTACATGTACTACCAAGTACATTTGTAGTTTCGTACAGCTGGGGGGTGTTTCACAAAGATCCTAAGTCGAACTTAACTCTAAGTTGGACTTAAAAATTATGGATAGCCATTTGTAGCCTTAAAATAAAATATATTCAAAAGCAAAAATTCAAGTATTTTACACTTTTCATAAATTCCACATCAAGAATATGAAATCTCCTTGATAATAGAATATATGAATGATTTGAATCAACATTTTATGCCTTTTAAAATAACTTTTACAAAATATTTTCAAAGATGCTAACGGCTTTCCATAATTGTTAAGTCTAACTTAGAGATAAGTTCAACTTAGGATCTTTGTGAAACACCCCCAGGTTACTTATCAAGATATACCACCTGGGCAGCCTGAAATTGTTTTCTGCTGCACTTAATATTAAAGGTAACTAGAGACATGCTGAGGAAACAAAATATATCAGCATTCCATCATTCCAGATCATTCCCGGGCCAGGCAGCAGAATAAGAAACCCCAAACCTCTGGCTACCTAAAACTAGGAATAGTCACGTCCATGGGGCCCTTCAATAGAGGGCCAGTGAATTTGTGTAGGACCTTGGAGACGAGTCCAAGGGGTACATACTTGGAGCTGAGGAGAGTGGAGTCCCGGTCAAAGGTGAAGTAGTTGGAGATGCTCTTGTCGTAGGGAAGCCAGCTGTGGGTACCGACCACGCCCTTCTGAGTCACGGTGACCTGAACAAGGAGAAAATCAAGATGAAAAATGAGTTCTTTCAAATATTGTCAGCATTTGTGAACATGCCTTAACCCTTATCCACATCTGCCCTATTCACAATGAATGTATTTTGTTTTTAATATATTCTACAAATCTAAATATATGAGACAAGACTGTAAATACATGTAATCTTGAAAACTAAGTTTGAAGTATTATAAAATTAAAAGATGGATTGGCAAATGGTACAATGTGGCTTTGAAAATTTTCATGCAATTTTGCATGCAATTTCACAAAAAATAAAATTCTCTCTGACTGCCCAAGGCTTTCTAACAGTTGGGATTAATCAGGGATTGTGGATTACATGTACCCGGTATGTTGAATCTATTGAAATGGAAACAATAACTCTCTCAATTCCTGCCTGAACAATGAGTGAAAATTTGAATTGGGGGTTAAAACTCTCAATTTTTGAGTCTCTTTGAACTCACATGGACACAAAGGAAACACACTTTCAATTTCTAGTATGAGGATTAATCTAGCAGACAGCTGAATGGCTCAGGTTCCTCTTTAAAGACTCTTCAATCTTTAGGTTTATCCTATAAAAAGTACATGCACAATCACAATAGAGAGAGAGAGAGAGAAGGGGGGGGGCACACAGACTCCACCTGTACTTGAACTATTGATAATGGAAACAATTACACGAGCAGCTCTCCCCAGAATGGTCCTTATCTCATGTGGATAGTATGATGAACGCAATCTTAGGTGACATACAAGCTTGGATAGATTTAAGGCATTAAGACATCTGTCTTACTATACAATGCAATCCACTTTCTTACCAAGTAGAAAGAATATAAAGTCATAAATATCTAATTGTTACATACCATGGTATCTGGCATGCCTTGATAGATGAAAGATTTAGTCTGGCTCTTGGGTACTCTCACATAGACCAGTGGGTCATTGTCAGCCGTTGATGCCTGGTAAAGACAAGATATATGATGAGAAAAAGTAAATGGTGCTGGTAAACATGGTATTGATGTTTCCTGAAATTCAAGTAGCATCACACAATACCATGAAAAATCTAAAATTGTAAGCGCATGACTTTCAAGATTATTTGAATACTACATGTAAGACTTCCATTGATATATTGTTCATTACCCCGGTACACTACCATAAATGTTATCAATACCAACATCAACACTATCATCAATGACTCTACCAGAGGTTTGTATAGTCTTCAAAGAGATGATGTAAAATTCACATATACACTTGATAATTACTTGGACAGCTGATGACCCCATACCTTTGCCAATTTTTTATAAAACTGTCACAGCAAATACAGTCATCAAAATCACATTCATCATCATCATCTTTATCACCACCACTATCATCTTTATCCTCATCATCATCATCATCATCACCATCAATGATAACCTATTTTCACTCTTCTTTCAACAGTATATTTATCCCTATCTTCCTTTAAAAAAACACTCACCTCCACAAAGAAAGCTTTAAGTTCGTCCAGATGCTCAAAGATATTGTGGAAGTTTGGTTGCGTCCTCATGAGCCCCTTCGACCTGGTGCTCTCCTCCGGTGATGAGGCAAGACGTCTTTGAGGGTGGGGTTCCTTCAGGAGCTGGCAAGGGGTCTGGCCAAAGTTGTTGATCATACCCTCTACGGCCTGTCGTTGAATGTCATCTTTGATAGCATCGAGGTCCACAGCACCTGATATCATCAAACCAATCCAGCAACAAGTGAATTAGCAATTTGCAGTAAAACAGAACTTGCACCACATTCATAATGGTGTTTTTTTTTCTTCTTCAATAATAAGCCAAAGAGGCGACTACATACAACTTGAATATTGAACTGATGATGACAATCACTTATATTCCGTACCATGCAAAATGTTTATCACCATCATGAATCCTCTTGTCAGGCTTTTTTCTTAGGACACACTTCAGATTTCTTTCTTGACACTGTACAAAGGTACCTTTTCAAAACTTGGGCATCTGTTGTACAGTACAAAGTGTTAGGCATCTCATAGACCTTAAATTATAGTGAGTCCGATCTAACTCATACTCTAGCAGTAGTAGGACCTTTTAAGTGATGATTGATTTATCAATACAAAATCGACTTTCAGAATAGCGTCCTACCTTCATAAGTGCAGTAGTAGAAGACGTTGAGAGCTTCCACAGCAGCAGGACCCTTCTGCTTGTAACCAAAGATCAGATCTATCCATTCATGAAGATGGCTGGAAACATAGTCACTCTCCTGTACAGAGAACAGTGAAAGAGTATGTCTAACGAATGTCAAAGATCAAGCTTGGTGTGCATATCATACACACGTTACTTGAAGAGCAAGCCTAAAATTACGCTCGAATGGAACTACCCCATAAAAACAGAAGTTAAAGAACAGGTAAATTAAACATACAAAGAGAGTGTACATAAGCTAAAACATGGACTTATTTTTCCGTTTGTGTCATAGAATTCCAGTCTGTACCATTAATTTTTTAAAGCCTTAAACACCATGCACTAACAGGTCAGCAGAGCCATTCAATCAACTAGTTTTAACTAACAAAATCTTACTCAAGCCTTCTACATGATATGTACATCTGCATAGAAATGACATAAAGATACTTCCCCCAAAACAGAGAAGTGTTTCCAGAACTCTGATGTAGTGAGAGATGAGTGATGCCAAGGACACTGATACTGGACACACACATACACGAGTATACTTACAAGAGCCTGTCTGTGCTTGTAGATGAAGTCTTCGGGGGACTTGGCCCACCTTGGCAAGAGGACATCTTCCACTGGTTCTCCAGTCTGTAGGCATCCTAGGTCAAATTCTACACAACAAAGAAAAGACAGCAGGAAGAGAACTTAATAGATGATAATATACTTAAGATGATTAATGAATCATGTTTTTGTTTGCAGTTAAGCAACCAGGGACCAACACCTTGAAGTCCAATCAAAAGGACTAGCTAATTAAAGATCTGTCTTACAAGAGGGCAAAAGCAAGCTGATGTGTTTCAGCCTTAGGATCTTCTCATCCAAAGACAGCAGTCTTAACTATTAGTTTATCCATCCCTCTAGAATTTAGACTCTTGACTGCCTCATTATTTGGAATGCATCATATGTTTAGAGCCAGGAGAGCATTCAATCTTGACGCCCTCCTGGCTCCAAACACATGATATATTCCATGACATTTTATGGGAGACAAAGGTCACCTGTGGTGGTCTATTGTTTTGTCCAATGGTCAAAGAAGGCAACTGAGCAATGGGTTAAGGCTGCCTCTCTGATTTTTATACCCCCATTTTCTTCAGGTACATGTTAGTTAAAAAGAAACCATAATAAAATAGGGCATCCAATACTTACTGTTTGCATTGACAAGAAACTCTGGCAAGTAGAAGAATTCTGGGATGAGTTCCTTGACGTCGTTAGGGTTTTCCATCAATGTATCCCACAGAGACTCGATAGAATTGAACTGACGGTCTGCACAATCAAATCTATCAAGGACAAAAAAATAATAAAAAACCTCAAAATCTGCCTTGAATAACATTTTGGATTATGTCAGGATCTTAATCATTTAAACATATTTACATGTACTTGTATTTGGCATATTGATAAATATTGATACTTTTACATAACTTAGTGGACAAGTCAATTGTCTCACTATTTTGACCTGTACGTTACCAACATCAAAGTTGTTAATATACCTGATGAACCTCTCAAGTAGACACTCCTACAAGAGCCTGGATCAGATCAAATCCCAAGGAAAATATTACTTGCAAGCTAATTTTTTTCTTCTTCCCTTTCTTTAATGTTGGTGATGTACAGGACAGCAAATGACCAAACACATTGGAATTGCCCTCATATGTATCCATAGGGATGATTTCATTTAAATACATTTAAAATGGGTATCTGAGGACTCTTGGGTTAAATGAGTATCTGAGGACTCTTGAATAATGCTACCTAATTTAATATTGGTAGCCAGAGTTCCACATGCCCGAATGTACAAAGGATCTCATCATGACCAGTCCATCCACGCATGCCTTACCTTCCACTCTGAAGCTGGATGTGCAGCATTGTGAACGGCTCCATACGTACAAGGTAGTGCATGACCCCTGCTGCATTAGAGTAGTGAGTACCGTAGTGGAACTTGTCGATAGTGCCTGATGGATCCTCAAAGTTCTCATACCTGTTGAAATTTGATGACATCAAATCAAGATTTGATCAAGAAGCTATGACAATATCTCTAGGCAAACTAATTCATTCTTTTCCAACTTTGGTCGACCTCAAGAACATGCAAGGGGGCAGTTTAGTTGACTTTTATTACATGTGTCTATCGAACATTGTACATTAAAAGGTTTGGCAGTCCCCAGGTCAAGTCCCCAGAAATAAAACAAAAGGGACTGATTAATTGTCTTTAAAAGAATCTGTGCACTATAATATCAATTCATATCATCAGAGTTATTTAAGAACATACATGATTGAATACATGAGTGATAATTTCTTTGTAGCTTTTGAGTAAACGATGGATGAGAATTTCAGATGACTTAAAAGAGTTATCAAAATATGTGTACTACTATCATATATTTCATACTCTTTTATAGCATGTATTCAAATTCCTTGATGTGAATGAATATCTTACTTGCTCTGTACTTCTGGAATGTTCTTTGGGTTGACGACCCCAACTGGTTTGGAAAGGTCACGGAATACTTCTGGGTTCTCAAGGTCAAGCTCGTCTGAAGAATAGTCTGACAGGATCCATGGAAACTACATGTGTGGATCATAACGATTTTGATTTATTATCATTAATATTTCATCACATTTCTCATCAGAGACGCAATCATCACAAATATCCTCATCTTCATCCTCATCTCATGCTTATCGGCATCACCATTATCCTTAACACTTTTAACACTATTATCAGTATCTCATTACTTTCAATTTTAATCAATCGTCACTACCGACACAAATAACATATAGTTATGGCCCCCGAAATCATCATCATTATCATCATCACATTCCTCATCCTCCTCCTCTTTATTGTCACCACATCCTCAACTCACCACTGGATACTGGCTCAGGTCATTGTACGTCCTTCCTGCTATCGTGTTAAGCTGCATCAGGTAGTCAAAGTTGGAGATCTCTCTGCTAATCCACTTCTGAGTTAGACCTGATGCCTTGAGAAGGTCTGCTGGGGACTTGGCTCCAGTGTAGTACAGATTGGAAGGCCTCAAGCTTAGGATCCGGCTATACGCCTTGTTCCTTGTCTATAAAGGATATATACAAAACCTTATGAAGTCCTGATAACAAGAGTTCAGGGGGTATCCAACATGAAATTTAGCAAAACCATTACCCCATTTAGATTTCTGAACTATTTCACAAATAACATTTGAAGAATGCATTACTTACATTTCAAGAGAAAAATCACTTTTTTTTTAAAATAGCAAAAGAGTGGACCATGTCAAAATTTGCATTCTTACTCTTAGTTGTTTTTTCTATCTTTTTAAAAGAGAGAAATCACATTGATAAAAGCAATATCTCTTAGAATTATGTTTGCACAAGGATCATTTTCTCCTGCATCACAGTTTAATGACCTCGTGGGCTTAAGTTTGTATGGTCCTGATGATCTTCTTACCTTCCTGTCCTTGAAGTTGATGAAGTAGTTGGTTTGGTTGATAAAGAATACCTCAATGGCACTACGTCTCAGGTTGTAACGACGCAGATGGACCTCTCTCAGGTGGGACAGCGACCACTTGAAGTCTTGCCCAAACACTAAAAAAACATTTAGAGGCAAGGGTTTAATATCTAGGCTATATCATAACAAAGGTAATTCATCTTTAGTCTAAGGAAAGGACATTAGGGCCCACTTTGATGCTACAGCCACAGCTACTTGGGCAATCTTCAAACAAATTGTAAAGAATATCTGTGATTAAAGGGGGTTGAATAGATTTTATATATTCTTTCCTTTCTAATGTTTCACAGAAAGCTGGGAAGAACATTGGGTTAAGGGTAACACAATAAAGAGTAACAACTGACAGCAAGGCTATCAAATTGAGCCTATCACAATCATAAATCTTTCAAGCATTTGAAATCATGCCTTTGGAAGCTACAAAGCAATCTGCAATTTGTTCATCTTACAATGCAAGCCTAATGTCAAAGTTCTTCTACATAGTTACTTCATTAGTGGAAACAAAATTTTATAAGAGTTATCAACGCTCTTTGCAAATGTTATTTTCTTGCAATCATGATCATCTATGTATATCTTCTGATTTCTCTATGATTCCGGTGCCATTCCTTCCTCACCTTCTTCTTTCTCCGGGCTGGTATCATAGAAGTAGACATGAGTTGTGGTGATGTCCAGCTTGCCCGGGATGACGTCCACCAGGGTGATTAGCTGACATTCCTCAGAGATGACTACCTTCTCCTTGACAGTCTCTCCTTGCTCCTCCCCACCGCTAGAAAATGACAAAAATACACCATGATATTGCTACTTCAGAACTTAGTGGCAGATGGGGGGGCAACAGGCCTAGCCCCTCTAGGCCCTCTTTGGAAACAGAATTGGCAAACATGAAGTACAAATCATTAACAAAAATAGCCCCTTAACTGTGGAATTTTGTTAGAATTGTGCCCTGACCCTTAACAAATCCAGATTTTGCCCCTGTCAATGTTTGCAATAAGATGAGAATAAAATGAAAGCTATTGATAAGAACTATCATAGAGGGATTGTATCATTATCCGTGCATAACAGGTATTTGGTGAGTCAAGCTGTATTTAGCTTATGAAAACCAAAATGAATGTTCTGTAGTTTTTTCCCACAAAATAGGAAGTATCAATAAGACAATTATGTCTGATTATTAGGTAGGTAGTAAATTTTCTGAATGTTGGCCACTTGAAATGAATTCACAGTTGCTTCTGACTGTGTATTGAGTCTAATCTACTATGCCTATCAGCTGACAATACATGGAATAACAGACCAGATTACCAATGAAACCGATCATTTAACAAATCCTGTCTACTAAATACTGTCCTTTCCTACCTTTCCACATTGACTAGGTTCCATTCTTCGTCTCCCAGTCGGTCATCTTGGAGCTCCATGTCACTGACCCTTGCCTCTTTAGCAACGCCCAGAGGGAGAGTTTGAGAGGATTCTGTGGCTACACCTACAAAATCAAAGGATATTGACTCTTAAGGCCAGTTCGAGAACAGACAGTGATGCTTACTTTTATTTTTAAAAAGTTTTGAAAAATCTTTGAGAAATTTATCATTTTATCATAATAAGCAGGGGTATTTTTTATCCTAACCAAATGGAATCAAAATATTGAAAAGTTTTGGTGAAAACCTTATACACAGAAAATTGCTAAGACGGATGTACCCATGGGACAATGTTACAGATAGACAATATCCTTAGACTGAATTTAGTCCAAATATTTCATGGAATGTCCTTGTTTACCTCACCAAGGCTTAAAAGCTTTCAATAGAGTACGAAGCACAAAGAAAATGTGATTTAAATACCTGTGTTATCTCTCTGCTGACTGGCATCTATGTGCTGATCGTAATTGTAGTTCTGCATCAGTTTGAGCCTCATCCGAGAGAAGTTCTCCTGTGAAGACAGCTTCCAGAAGATATCCTGTGGATTCCTATGTAGATAGAAAATAAAAACACATTTGTGATAACAGTCTTCATGTCTATGATATTCACTAATTGCTTATCTTCTTGTTAGTCGTTTTTCCCATGGGCAGGTTCACACACCAGGGGCATCCGATTGGCCCTTTCGCCATCTTTCTCTTACTTGAGCCTTCGTCAGTCAGTCTTTGAGTACCTTGTGTTCTATTTTCCATAGTTTAAAAAGTCATGTAAACAACATATTTGCACATGGAGGTGACAAGTATGTTTGACTGGAGTTCAAAGTATGCAGCTTGATTTGAGTGATATTTCCTTTGTTAAAAGTGCAATTTCATAATCTGTTACATAAAATATTAATATGCATTCTCTGCATATTGAAAAACAAGAAAAGATAATATTTCCAATTATTTAATCATAAATTCTCTGAAACCTGAACCCTGGATCCCCAAACACAAGCAGAAAAAGATGACACCTACCTCTCTGCCCATGCTCCCCTCTCACCAATCAGGAACCTCTTTGCAGCCCTCCATTGTCTCATAGTAGACTGATGCTGATTGGTCAGTTTGATGCACGTGGATGTGTGTCTTGCATTCTCTGTTTTGCACATTACATTGAATGGCTCGATCACCTGGGTCTACAATGAAGGACAAAGATTATATTTTTTAATAATGAAACAAATCTCAATCGTATTGTTTTAGTGAGGTATACAAACAATTTAGGGCTTACTATCCTCAGAAAACACCAACCTAAAGAGAAAATAGTACATTGTTTCATATATTGTACAAGGTGATCTTTGATATGATATTTCCATTCATACAAGAGTAAGTTATTGAAAAGATTCTTCACTTCAACAATTAAGTGGCCATATTTATCTTTTTAATAAAGGGCAGAGTATCACAACAATAGGATTAAAACAACACTAGCAGTCATGTAATTGAACGTGAAAGGCCTGAAGCGGCATTAAATGACCCATCCTGCCAAGGAAGTGCATGTAAGATAAACATCAACCAGGTTAGTAGTCACATTCTTCATCAAGGACCAAGATGTCAAATTGACGTTAAGATATAAACCTGTTTTATCGGTTCATAATTTTCAATCCATCGGTAAAGTACCATACAGCCATTAAAACAGAGGCCACAGCATCACTCACAGTGCTTTTAAAGATAAGCTTGAGTTCTGTTAATGATAGAAAATAAATTCTCACAGAATCCAACGAAACTTACACTGAATGTTCAAGATTAAAAATAAATAACAAGCGCCAAATGATTTTGGTAGAAAATGTATAGGGGCTGAGTAATGAGCATAGAAAGATAAGGAAATCAAGGTAAGTAGGCCCGACACCATGTGCTTAACACAGGTCACTATGTGGAAATGGGACTTGTGTTTTTTATCGAAGATGATGCCCAGTCAGTTTTGTGCGTTTGTTTTTATTTCACTGGTTCAAACAACCAATCTACTGCAGGATAAACAATCCAGAATGAATTATAGCCGTGTTCTCTCGACATACGAGTCCCATACCAGAGCTCAAGATTAGCTTTAAGCTTGTTCTCTTCCCAGTTTCAACATATCAAGCAACATTCTTCTTTTTTTCTTCCAAAAAGCAGACAACATAACTTACAGTGAATTTGAGCTTGCTCTCTCCCCTCTCCCGTTCTCTCTTGTGGATATTGGTGTTGAGGACATCAAAGCATTTCCGCCAGTACTTGGACATCTTGGCTGTGATGTCTGAGTAGTTGTTGGTGATGTACTCATGCATGAAGGGCTGCACCTGTTATTTTAAAAGCAATATGTGACACATCATAACCTTAAAATCTCAAAATTTTGATGAAGAACATTCACAACATGGTTCTGTATGATAGATAAATCACATTGGGCTTCTTGATTGAAAATATATCTGAATCAATTATTCAAAAATGAAATTTGGCTTCTCTGATTTCGGCAACTTTTCACATCTTTGCAAGAGCAGAAACTCTACAATATATTAACAATCAATGCTTTAAATCATTCATGCTTATATGTTTTGAATAATGAAACATTTAGATTAATAATACATGCATATGTACATGTATATGTGATACAGTAATGAGAATAAATAACAGTCATTTTCCTGACAAGAAACTTTCATGAATCGCAAAAAATAAGTGTCGCGTCAGTTGCAATCAAATCATTACGTGGCATAAAGCTTTTGCGAATCTTAACCCCTCATAAAATTTGTCGACATTTCATGCCTGCAATGTTTCTGCTTATATACAGTAACTCAACATGGGCTCACAAAATCTTGCTGAAATATCATCCCCATGTTTACCTGTTTCTCAATGTACATCCTCCATTCCTCTGACTTGCAGTACTCCTTGAAATCCTCAACGAATGTCGGACTGGTGTCGGTGGACGGGAGGTTGACCAGGAATGATGACATGCCCAGTTCATCTCTGTATTTATCAACCATGGCCCTGGCTAGAGGGATCATGTACGCAAAGGTATCCTCCTTGCCTGTATTACACAAACAAGAAATTGATGTGTCTATTCAATCAATTTAATTTGGATTTATTTGCAATAAAAGACAAAAGTCATTGCAAGTGTTAATCAATGTATGATGCTTGGCAAATTACAGATTATGTAAGCAAAGGCCAATGTACCAAAATCTGCTAAGTAGCCATGGGGCCAGCATAATGGCACTTTTAGATTTGCACGACATGACATCCTTTTAAGGCAATGTGAAGTCCTTTTAAGGCACTGCCGGGCACTGCCAGTGCCTTAAAAGGACGTCGCATTGCCTTAAAAGGATGTCACACATAGCAGTCCACGTTCTCGTCGTGCAAATCTAAAAGTCCCTAATGTTACACGATTGTACAACACATGCTATAGCAGCAACTGCTCCATAGGTAATATCCATCAGTAGAAGAAGTCCTGATTACAACCCTAGACCCAGAACTATAGCTACCTCTATCCCTAACTCCAAACCTAAAACATTATCACACCCAAATCCTTACTTTATATCCTTTACAAAATAAAGCCTGCAGCAAATGTTGCCAGAGCAAGTGTTATATTAAATGTTAGAAACGTTATATAACAAGCAAATGATAGTATGTTGCATTCCATTGCAAATTCATGCCATGAGGTACACATAGCTGGATACCGAGTGGGCAATCGGGGAAGGCATTCATGTGCAAATTTATGTGCTTGTGTCAAAAGGCCTTGATAATGAATGTAAACAAATTTTCTTGTTATATTTCCCCAATAATAAACTTTTTTGCAGGGAAGAGACACCTTGATTATACGCTTGACCAAAAATAGAAAATCAAAATTGTAATTGGGGCTTAGAAAATCTTCTTTCTAAATAGCAATTAGTACAAACAGTTTACAGGTGAAAGTATGATCCAACATGAAGTAAGAGTCTTACCATCTGTTTCATCCAGACTTTGGATGAGGGCTTCGTCTAGAGAGCCTAAGAAGAAGCAAGCCTCACTGGGCGATGTGATTGGTCGAGACTGGATCAGGTGATGTAGTCTTGCAGATGCCATTGCACAGATCTACAATATGAGCAAACAGAGCAAAGCAGATGTTAAGAACTCTCAAATCTTTACACATTTTTTAATGCTTGAAAGGTCAATCCAAGATTAAGAAGTATCATGCAATCTGACAGAAAATATTGCAAAGATCTTGAACATATGACAACTATTTCCCATTGGTCATCCAGATTAAAATATCCATGAGCTGTGTGCATGAGTCCAACGTATGCCTCATTCTGGATATTTTTACTCACGGAAATCTAAAACACACTGGACATGAAAATTAAGATAGAGCTTAACAGCAAAACTGACAATTATTTAGGGTTAAATACATGCTTTGGTTAATCATCATTTCCATAAAAGGATCCTTCCTGGCAAGCACAGCCACTAAAAGATACAGAAACTTGTACAATAGGTAAAAAATGTGAACATGTTTATTACTACTCAAGAAAGAAAGAAAGTTTTTACAAGATGCAGCACATATAAACAAGCATTGGAAGCAGATAAAGCCCTTGAAAGTATCACCTCATATAAAATACAACTTTGCCCACAGAAACAGTTACATGTATGACCCAATCCGGCACTCATGCACCACTCAAACACATGATACAGTTAATTCATATCCTCATGTAATCTGTATTAGCTCCTCTAGACCAAAAGCGCAAGATTTGAAGGAGAGATTGCAATGCGTTGGGTCGGAGAATGCATATGGTACTCACATCACGGTCATTGCAAAAAGCAAACTTCATTAGCAGCAGTACTCCAAGTTTGTATATCTCCTTTCCCTACAAATCAGTATGGAAGGACGTAATTGAATTCTATCTAGTTCAGCTGTATATATTCTCTATTAAATGTTTAACTGTATTCAATCCTTTGGTTGTTAGTTGTGGAACAAGCATAATATTCAGAAGGGTTTTTTAATTTCATTCATCTGTCAAAATGTGTTGAATTATTTTGGCCTAGGAGCATTTCTATTTTTATCAAAAATTCCTTACTGACTGATGAAAAAGTGAAATTTTTCCTATAGTCAAAAGAAAGTAAATGAAAACAGTAAGCAAGAAGCCAATTGTATACTCATATGCACATCACTCTCTGATAAATGATTAAAATACATATACAACTTCTTCCTCATTCTCAATCACACTCTCCCCTCTTTCATTTTCTCTTTTGCTAATCATCTCTTCCTCTCCTCCCTCTCACTTTATATATCTCTCTCTCTCTCTCTCTTATTCTCACCTCTAGGTTATTGTGAGAGGAAAACCTGAGCAGCAGCCTGAGTCCAAGATGAGACATCTCCTTCCATTCCTCAATGTGACTCGTATCCGTCCATACCTGAAGGATGTCCAGAAGGTCAACGACTCCTTCCTCCAGCTGTCAAAGGTCAAAGGTCAATCAAATCAAAGCCAATCACTCCTGGCCTACTTTGAATTATCATAGCTTATGTAATTTGGTTTAAAAAATTTTTTTTTTGAATTACACTTTTGGATGGTAACAAAAATAAAGTTTTGAAAGTTTCACAAGACCCAAAAAACTGACAATAGTACATCACTAATAAAATCTCTCTGCAAAATAGATTTGGCTATCTGGTATGAAATTATAATTCCGCTCTTGATTTTTGCTGCCACCACTGCAGCCAGAAAACCTTTATAAATATAAAAGTATCTCAAATGTTGCAGTAAATTTGTCATAAATATGCAAACTCAACTTCTGAATCTAGTGTCAACCCCATTTCAACAAGAATTTCACTGGATCTGTTGTATAATTGATGTCATAAGTGTCCATTTTACATTTCCTTATCAGAATGGCTGCAGTACAATTTCTTTCTCAACATGTCCATTTTAAATCACCTTAACACTCCAGCTTGTTGGATCAGAGCCAGCGATGCCGAACAAGTAATCATACACCAGCTTGACAAGATAGAGGCCGTTCTCGGCGTTAGCGGCATTTGATGTCCCAGCAGCCCTGATGGCTCCTGCAGCGCCTCTAAGAGTTTTTCCAGCATCTGACGCTTGATCTGATTGGCAGGACGGAGGATCTGATGAGAGCTTGAGAGGTCAGCGATGCACTTGAAAATTTGACCTCTGGCCTAGTGAGGTCAAGCGAAAAAAAAGGAATGAGAAGGTTAGAGACAATAAGAGTGATAGTAGATGAGATTGAGTAGAAAAGAAATGAGAGCAAGAGAAGAGGAAAAGAGAAATTTGGAGGGTTAAAATATTTTTAACCTAATCCACGTACACCAACCATTAACTGTAGAAAAATACTGGAATCACCTCCAGAGGAAGCATTATAATTAGATTAATATTTAGAAAAAGCTGATATATTGTAAGGAATAAGCATTTTTTGTCTCTCCTGCTGATATTGCAAAGTTCTAACCAAGAAAAAAAACATCCCCTTTAGACAAGCCAAAACATGTTTAGGCACAAAAAAAGTTTTGTACATCTAAATAAAAATAAAAGAAGTTATACATAATTTTACTTAACACACTATACTTACAATCCATGTATCCTCTGAGCTTCCTTCTACTCCTAACCACATAATCTGAACCAAGATCTCTATCAAGGTATCTACCAAAGTCTGCTCATTCCTTTCTATCTGAATGGTACCACCAGGGCTTAGATCATAGATAGGCTCATCTCTCTCCGATAATGAAATATTCAAATCAGATGGCCTAGTCAGGCTCACACCACTATCAACAGCACAGAGTATGCCAGAATCGTCGGGTGTGTCTATGCTTAATGTGCTTTCCGTTGCAATGGAATCGGTATCAACAGATATAGGTAACGACCAGCTTGAATCGGACTGGGTTGGAAATGTACTTGGCATGGAAGGTGAGTTGTCGGAATTACAGTGTGTCCCATCGATTATGATTTGTGTTGGTCTTGCACAGATCGGCGTCGTGGCTGAATGGCTCCTTTCACGGTCTAACTTGTCTTGGTCAAGGGATTCAGAGTTCAGAGAAGCCGACTCGTGATATGCAACAGTTCCGTTACTTGTTGTAGTGATTGAGTTTGTAAAGCCCTCTGCTGTGTTCGAAACGGATGTGAATGGTGGATGGTTAGAAGTCAAGGGCAAGGTTTGACCATCCGTGTCTTCGGTCGGCAGACTGTCCAAGGAGGACTCTGATGCCTGGAGCTGTTTGGTACTGAAGAAGCCGTTCATCTCCACACCAAGGCTGTTGTCATTGTCCTGTGTCTTGATGAGGAGCCGGGCAAGGGTGTCCTGCCAGCCAGGTATCTTGGCTATCTGTGTCCTGGCATCAGGTTGTGTGTACAGGATGTGAAGAAGCTGGGTGCAGGCTTCTAACTTTACCAAGGCATTGGCTGAATGAAGTGTCTTCAGAACAGCAAGCAGGCCTTTATGATTCAGTTGACCCTCTGAAACAGAAAAATTATGTCATATGATGTCAATACTAGAATCTCGAAATTTCAAGTTCTATTCCTGAAACTTAGTGTTCTATCTCATTACGTATTCTCTTTTCTCTTTCATGTGTTCTGCACTCTTAAACAAAATTTGTCATCACTTTCTTCTCTTCACCTTTCTAACAAAACAAATACTGTATCTCACTGTACAATCTTATTTTCGATCAAAAGGACCAAGAACATGACCATTGTTTTTTCAGCCCAATTTACTTGAAGAGTAAAAGGTGTATTAATCTAATGTTTTAAGTATATGATTGAACATCCACCTTAGTAACAGTAGACTATATACTGTACATACTCTATGGTACAATCAAACCTGTATGTAAGACTACTTACAGAAGAAAAGAGAAGTGACAGGTGGTCTATATGTACACGTTTCTTTAGTATATGTTCCAAATAAAAGTTTAAGTGGAAACAAACCATTGCGGTCGGAATAGACATTTGGCCTTTCCATAAGGTGGTCACTAAAGCAGGTTTTACATTATATGTTAAGAGTATGGTCTGACCTGTGACTAGTTCCACGAGTGTCCTGGCTACTGACATGCTGACAGCAGCATGTTCCATGAGTAGGGTTAGACCAGAGAAACCGATGTCTTGAAGGCGGATCCTGGTCTTATTCTTCTCCTGGACCTTGGTAGAGTGCAGCATCCCAGCAAACAGCTAAATGGGAGGGTGGGGACAAAGAATTGATAAAATCAGGAAGAATCTGCTATTCAAGGTGAGGAGGTGCAATAACTTGGTTGTTAGAAACATAAAAGATAAAAGATCTTGGATAGGATGCTATATGAAGGTGTCATATGTAGCAGAGTCATCACCTATGAACATTTAGGACCCACGAGACTCTTCATAAAGAGAAGGGGAATCTCTGATGTAGTGGTCTATCTGTGCAAACCAGTTACAATGGGAGGAGAGACATCAGAGGGATAAACACTGTAGTGATTGAGTTTGTCTTTTTTGCTGCCTGGTAAGGGTGATGCCAAATACTTGGATTGAGATAAACAAAGAATGACAAGGGGCATCAACAGTAAAAGTAATTATAAGAAAATAAACAATTTAAAAAACACAGAAAGAAAAATTATTACAGAAAATTAGAAATTAAAGACAGTACTTACCTTGAGTACTCTGACTTGGACTCCATCTGAATACTCTGGCCTGGTCAAGAGGACATATAGAAGGTCTGCAGAGCCATGCTCATAGAGGAGAACAAGTAGCTGGTCCTTGCCTGGAGTCTCCATCAGGGACAACAAAAGATCCAGGGCCTCCTCAATCTAGACCAAATATAAAAACAATGAGAATTGAAAAAAAAAAGAACTTGAAGAACTAAAACAAAAGGTATATTGTTTCGTCGTCTTGAAAATATCTGAAAAAGAGTTATATTCATAAGCCATAAATTCTGCTGGTATGATGTCCCATTGAGATTGTTTAGAAGCATGATTATCAGCTTATACTCTTCATTATTAAACACACAATTTCTCCCTGTTTGAATATATACCGTATTTGCCGGCGTAAAGGCCGCAGTATTTTCCCTTCCGAAAATATCAAAAAGTCTGGGTGCGGCCAATCCGCAACAACAGTAAAAAATCGGCTGTTAAAACAGCACATAATTTTATACATATGGGACTCCCAACGGTACAATGACTAGATCTATACCAGTAATGGTACAGGACATTTCTAGATTAACTCCACACATCTTACTGACAATTTCATGTTGCATTATTGACATGAAGTCTAAAATAAACTTCATAACTTATTTTCTAACATAATCTACCGGTAGATCTAGATCTAAGTTCGTGCCATTGCATCACTAAAAAGTAAGACTTACTAAAAGAAGGGACCGTTACGGAGCTAGCTGCCGCGCAACAAAACTGCGCATCTAGCCAAAGTCGCAATTTATATTACACCGCACATCGTGGTAGGGGTATTATACATGTATGTAGGATACCAAATCTGCCTGCGATACAGTACTAGCTTAAAATCGATGAAGATTTGCTAAATTATACGATCATTTTTTAGGTAAACTTCCTGTAAATTTATAAGAATATTGATGAATTTGGTATCAGTTTGTAAAGAAAAATAGTGTTCTACAAGAAAATTATGATTATTTTGTTTGGTCCGTTTGGTTTTTTTCCTTTGGTTTTTTTTGTTTTTGTTTTTGTTTGTTTGTTTTTTTGTTGTTTTTTTCCTCTACAAAATGTCAAAGTTGGGGGTGCGGCCTATACGGCGCTGCGGCCTTATCGCCGGCAAATACGGTATGTTTCCAATAAATCTACACAAGCTCTACAATTGTGTACTATTTTTTAAGTCACTAAACAACTTGTCGTAAATGAATAAGTACATTTATATCTGACAAGTAGTTGTAATGTCAAAAACAGAGGTATATGACCCTAACTCACAACAACAAACAGAAACAGATCTTTACTAAACTTCAGCCATAAGTTCACACCAAGCATTGTATCCAAACTTGCAATGACTAACAAATTGATGGTCAAGAACTTACCAGGGCCTGCTCCTTCACAGCTGCAATGAATCCCAGAATGCACTGCAGCTCTTGATGGTTGATACTGCGGTAGACGTAGTATCGGATCAAACCCCGCAGGGAATGTCTGATGGCCTTGGAATCATCTATTGTGATATCTGTGTCACCACTGCAATTAAATCAAAGCAAACAGAAAAGTTGCTTGACATAGTTTGGTACTGTGTCAAATTTGCTCACATCTACCGGTATATAGTTTTGAAGTATACAATCGTCTTGGGTCATGTACACATACTCAAAATAAAACAAAATTAAAGAGACCAAGAGAGTATCCTGTTTAGCTTTTTCTCTCTCTCTCTCTATCTAATTATCTAAACATTGATATCTATCTATCTATATGTACCAAAGAAGCACTATTACTAACACCTTTCTCTCTCTTCCTCTCTCTACCTTTCTCTCTTTCTCTCTCTCTCTCTCTAATTATCTAAACATTGATATCTATCTATCTTTATGTACCAAAGAAGCACTATTACTAACACCTTTCTCTCTCTTCCTCTCTCTTCCTCTCTCTCTTTCTCTCTCTCTCTTTCTAATTATCTAAACATTGATATCTATCTACATGTATCTATATGTACCAAAGAAGCACTATTACTAACACCTTTCTCTCTCTTTCTCTTTCTCTCTCTCTCTTTCTTTTTTTTTTTCTCTCTCTCTTTCTCCCTTTCTCTCTCTCTATCTACCTAATTATCTAAACATTGATATCTATCTATCTTTATGTACCAAAGAAGCACTAACACCTAAAATACCAGATACATAATTATTTTGTAGATGCAAGGAAACAGATACTCTTTAACAGCTGTATATGATCTTTGTTATCAAGTATTCATCATTTATAATATTCCACCTCATTCATACCTGTAGTATGCTCTGATGACATCTAGCATGAATTGCACTCCATATGCCTTGCGAAAGATCTTCCTGTTATCCTTGATGATTGTTGCTAAGTACTGTATGTGACCTGAGTATACAGATGAGAGATAAATGAGAAACATGATCTCTGGAAAACACTTGCAGAACAGACATATATTAATCAATAAAACCACATAAAATGAGTAATGTATAACAATCATTAAATCAGGATTTATAATATATCGGGATTAATAGTTGCCGTTGATATACATGTAGCGTCTTTTCATTGGATAAAAAGTGCTCTGAGATGCCATCCATGAGTCAGTGTTAGAGTTTTATCTATATACAAGTTACAAGATACCGAGCAGAGACGGTGTGAGTCTGGTGAATGCGTATGGTTTCAGAATAGAATGTATTCAAATTCTGTTTGAATTGTTCTACTGTTGGTGTTGGTGATGATGTCAATTGAGGAGGGAGCCTGTTCCAGAGTTTGGAAGCAGAAGAGAAAAAAGCTCTATTGGCAGCTAGATGGCAGCTAGATTACTCCAAATACAGTCATAACCTAATTCAACAAGAAGTCATTAGTCACATTACATGCTTTGTTTTCCTTTTAGAAGCAAAACAATAAATATGTATTAATAGAATATATGAAAAGAACCAAAAGTAGTGGGTGGGGGGAATCATTGGATGTTAAGGCAAATGAATCATAAAACAGGTCATTACTGGAAAAGGCTCATCAACTGATGAGCAAGGATTTGTAGTTTTAGTTTGAATTAAAGACAGCAACAGAGATATTAGCTGCCTAATGCCTGAGTCACACCTTTGCGTATTTGCCTTGATGGCAAGCCGTTTTAACATTTATTCCTATTTCTTGATATCAAGAAATTAATTCTTGATATCAAGAAATGATATTCTGTTGTAAAGCAATGGGAATTCTTGATATCAAGAACTGATTTTCTGTTGTAAAGCAATGGCAATTCTTGATATCGAGAATTAATTTCTTGATATTTAGAAATAGGAATAAATGTTTAAAAGGGCTTGCCATCCTCCTCCTCCTCCTTGTGACTCAATCCTTATCAAAAACAACAAACTGGAGAGATAAATCCCCTTTCTCTTCCTCTCCCCCTCTTTCTCTTCCTCTCCCCCTCTCTCTCTCTCTCTCTCTCTCTCTCTCTCTCTCTCTCCCTCCTCCTCCTCCATTTTCTGTACTGCACTTTTTACCTATCCTAACAGGGAAATCACTCCTGCTCCATATCCTGAAGTCAAAGAGAAGGTGACGGTGAGCAGACTTCAAGAGATGAGGGCTTCCTGCGCAGACAGACTCAACAAGGAGTTGAACGGCCATCAGGACATTGACATCTATCAGGGAAGACTCGGCCTGCAGGAAGGAGGAGTATTTGAATGATTTAATTAGTAACCACAAAACTAGCACTAATGATGGTCACATGATTAGGGCAAAACAAAGACAAAGAATTATATTTAAATACTTATATATCATATTATATTCTTAGATAATATCAAATTAATGACAATGCATATTGTAAGTTTTAACAATAATGGTACCAATAATGATACTTATAATGAAAATACTGAAAATAACAAAATAGGAAATGAAGAAAAGGAGAAAAATAATGATGACATGATAATGATTTGTCTCTAAATTTTTATAAAATCTTCATCCTAACAGGAGATTTTAGCCTTCTGGTTAAAATGTCTCAACATTACATTCCTTGATATATCATTTTACCGATAGGATACTATTTTGTTTTGGTAAACACACATTTTCTGTAGACTCCCGCCTGAGTAAGCTTGGGCCTAGTATTCAGTGGGTTAATTACCTTCTGGAGTAGGGCTCCTATTGTCGCTAAACCTTGTGTTTTGTGAAGGAGTTCTTGGTTGATGGAATGTCCAATACAAACATTCTTCAGGAGGGATAGAAAGCCTGAGATACGATTCCTCTCTAGCCTTGCCTCTGTAAATAAAACATGGTACACATGAATGAGTCAGAAACTGACTGGTTACAAATTATAGAATGTATTAACATGACGAACTACAAAACAAAATAATGACTCAACCCATTAATAAAAAGATTCCTCTCTACTTTGCCTCCTGATTCTGTCTATGAATGAATGAATAAATGAATGGATTAATTTATCAATCCATTGACTGGTCCATCCATCCATCAATCAATCAAATCAATTAATCATTCAATTAGATATTACCTTATTCAACATGCACTTACTCAATCACAGATCATCACTACTTTTGTCACTATCACCACAAGATTTATCATTAGGGACTTTTAGATTTACACGACGAGAGCGTGGACTGCCGCGTGTGACATTGTGTTAAGGCACTGGGCCGTGCCCGGCAGTGCCTTAAAAGGACATTACAGTGCCTTATAAGGACGTCACACGTTGCAGTCCACTATGTCGATGTGCAAATCTAAAAGTCCCTATTAACTTCCATCAAAGAAACTCACCACATTGCATATTCATTGGCAGGATCTCCCAGTCAGTGTCCACATTGTCCACATTGACTGATGCTGTTGGGGATTCTACTTCCTCTGGGGTCGTGACCTCTGACCCTGCTTGGCCTTGGAGTGACAGTTCAAGGAGGGGAAAGAGACCCTGGACCCCTCCGATGCAATTCAGTACATCCTGGAGGTGAGAGAAGAAAGTCATACATACAGCTATGTTGCACAAGGAGAATTCAATTGGGATATCTATCTATAACACATATTGATTTGTATATCATCTTATCGTAGGCCTGACAAACTTTGATAATTTTTCACTTTTTGCCTCAATTTAAGACACATGTTATACTTCACTAGCCTAACTTGAAAAAATTTACTTGCAGGAGCATATTCCAAAGAGATTATTTACTGAATAAATTGAAAATAGCTATGGTGTCAACAAAATGTATGAATGTTAGAAGATTTCTGTTAAACTGTTCACAACATTTATCTCCCCGTTTGTTCTACACATATTCAACAATACTGGACAGTGAAATTCTGGTAAACATAGTTACTCCTGCTCTAATAAGGACACAATACTGTCCAGGTCTGATTGTTAGCATGCTTCATTATTGTATTTCACATAAAATAATGTTCTTAGGATTTGTGATGTGAATAGAGTCTACGAAAATAGCAGCAATGGCCAAGTAATGGTCAACTACTCAAATGCATGGGTGCCTAAGCACACTGTCATCATGAACCTACCTTGAGACGACCAGTACTGCAGCTGTGACCCGTCAGAGAGCCATCATATGGCTGGTTCCTGGACAGATCCATACAGGTACTGTCCTTACAAGCCTTACCATGGTAGTAGATCAAGACCTTGCTGTTCAGGTCCGCCAGGTCTGGATCGTCGACTTGAAACAAGGTCAGTACGTTGGGACCTTTTGGAAAGAAGAATGGATTTTATTAGAGCTATGGTATGTAACAGATGAGTAATTCATTCATGAATCCACACGATTCTTTGTTTTCTTCATTGGAAACCTATATCTTGAATAGCTTAGTTTATTAAGGGAAACCTACATCATAGAATTTGTAAGCACACATGATGCCTTCTGATTCTCAGGACAGTGTTTACTAAGCATATTAACATAGTACACCTAATCATACCAGACGAAAAATGTACAAAATTAATGTATCAGATACAGGAAATAACAAAAAATACTAAGTTGCATACATGATATAGTATGCATGATCTTCTTTTCAGAAACTTTAATTTCAGTTTGTTACAGCAAGCCTTTATCATGTACCTTTTAAAAGTAATGAATAACAACACATATACTCACCAGCTGAGTAAAGTTTCTTGACCTGTAGTGGAGTGAGGGTATCATAGAACACACAAGCACTACCCATCTGACCTTGAAGTGACCTTGAGGAACCCCATTCGAGGTACTTCATGTTTGCTGGAACCATGCTGACAGTGGTCTCCTGGGAAATGGATTGAAATGTCACGAGGTCATTGGTTAAATATTGAAATGAATTATACGGTTTAGAAAAAGGCTTTTGTGGATAGGTTACTTTTGATCAATAGTACATTACATTTCATGTAGAACATACACAAACACACACAAAAAAGGCCACATGCCTTAAATCCTTGTAATCCTTGTAATCCCTTTGAAATTACCTCTGCCACAGACTGTGACTGGCCTTTCAAGACACGCAGGGTAAACGGCCTCTTAGACGAGATGGTGGTCGTCGATGTTGATCGCGGTCTCATTCCGACGGTGGTATCAATCTCTTCATCCTGCTCCAGAGAATTGAAGGTCGGCGGAGAACTGATGAAGCTGGCAACAAAAGGCTGTGCAGGAGAAGATGATATAAAAAGAATAAGTGATGATAACTTGAATAGTATGATTGAATGTTGTTCTTATATATGTCTATAGTGACATTAAATAACTGTCTTGCATATATCTGAACAAAGCAAAATTTAAGAAAAAGGAGTTCTTTATTCTCCCAGATACCAGGATTGGTTACCCCATTTGGGATACTAAAGAATGTTATAAAAGCATATTTTCTGCATTTGAGATCTTTTAAATGACTCATTCTTCTATAAAAATTGAAATATGGGGTGTGTATGTGTCATACAATGCTACTGGGACAGAGAAGATGAGATAGAGAGAAAGAGAGAGAGAGAGAGAGAGAGAGGGGGGAGGGAGAGAGGGGGCAGGGGCATTGAAAAGAGAGAGAGAGAGAAGAAGAAAAAAATTGATGATAACTCAAAAGATAAAGAAAGGAAGGGGGTATAATACATGTAGCTATACCAGTAGAGATACAATTAGATGAAAGACAGCAAAGGTTATATTTTGACAGAAAGAAACAGAAAGCTTGAGACCTAGACAGACAGAAATATGCATTTTAAAAAAGTATGATTTACCTCTCCCATAGCAGGGAACTTGAGCTGTGATGTTTGCCTGAGATAACCATCAACAAAGGTGGACAGCTGACTCTGAACAAAGGGACGCTTGGAACCATAGTGGACTATGTTTACTTGATGCTGCATCAGAAATAGATATCAAGTTCAATTAATACAGAAAACTTTCATTGGTTTGAGCAATAAGTATAGTTTCACCTTCTACCGACCTTACCATAGGGTAGGCAAACTTTTGATCCGCTCCTGTGAAAGATTCAGCTTGGCAAACTCCATAAGAGTGGAAATGCTTTTTTGTTAGATACCGTAATTAACGGTGTATTAACCGCACTTTTTTTACCGCCGGCAAACATCAAAAGTCGGGGTGCGGTTTATACACCGTTACAGACATGCATCATGCTGCAAACTCTAGGTATGTTACAATCTCCGCGTTCAGCAGCGGTCAAATTGTTTCACCGAGAGTGCTCGCGCGCGCTTAGGAGAGGATTGGGGGATATCCCCAAAATGATATGGACAAATATCCTGAAGTTTTTGGCTTAGTTAGATACCATCGTCCTGAAAGTGACACTCATTCTCAACGCTTTTCAAACCAACCATCGACCCACTGACCTTGTCCTGAATAGAGGGCACATTGCTACATTTTGTTTATCATGTTGTCAGCGGTCCAGAAATGAGTCCCAGGTCAGCATAAATTATCATCCTTAATCTAGACCACTCCCTAAAAAGATGAAGCATAAGGCTAGCTACATGACTGTATGCATCCTCAAAATACTCATGTCCCTGTCAGAGTGCCCATCCAACATGCTCTATTATGATTGGTCTGTTTGTCTGTCAATTAAAAACAACGATCACATGTAAGGCACATGCTGTACGCTTAACCAAGATTTGCATATATTTTGGAATGTGCTGAGTGATTGATACATGTACGCGCGGACAGAACTTTTGAACCTTTGAACCCTGATCAAAGAAACCGCGGTGTAATGTTACACCCAGCTGGGCGCCAGCTGTCTTTGATAGGGAATGTTTTTGTATTCTAAATTTCTGCGACATGATGGTGAAAGAAACATGAGAGGTGAATGAATTTTGGGGAGGGATCGAGAGACAATATAAAAAGAAACTTCAGAAAGAAAAGAAAACATGCGAAAACTACATTAAGTAAATAATTCTGTACTTTTTAAAGAAAAGGGAGAGATGGAAGGAAGAATGATGATGATGAAGATAACTTCTTTTTCCTAGTCTCGTCTTCAGAGTTGTTACAATAATTGAATGAAATTATAATCATGAATCAACCTTCTTTCTTAAAAATAAAGGAGCAACAAATGTTTTTATTTTATTTAAAGAGATAGATTTGATGATTTATAATTATAATTTTATTCAGAGACTTCTCGAAAAGGGGATTATGTTGTATAATTTTTAAATACTATTATTAATTCAATGAATCGTATTGTTGTGAGCCTATCAGCCTAGGTCATTTTAATAAGTGTTAAACAAAACAAAAAACAACAACAATAAGTAACAATCTCGGACAAATTTTAAATATAAATAATAAAATAAATATATATTGTAGTATTTTAATTTATGTATTCTGAAAAATTGCAAAAAAAAATTATTCAACCTATTAAAAATAAACATTTAAAAGAACAGTGATGGACGAGCCTGAGCTGCCATCTCTGTGTATTATAACGTATACATCGGTAAATACAATATGGCAGCTTTCATAAATCTCAACTTTAGAATACAACACTCGTACTCGGAAGTCTTTAAAAATAATAATTTAATGTACAATTGTAATTATGATTCTTGTACAATTGCAAATAAAACATGATTAAAGACGGAAATATGAATGTAAGTACTTCACAAATAGTTCCGTTTTACTTTTAATGAGAAATTAGTGCCGGTCGAAAGCAATATTTTTCATCAGGAGTGGTGGGAGAAAATCCCCCGTGCTGGTCGGCCCAGCGTCCGCCCAGTGCAGTGTCGACTACTATTCTTACTATCAATCAGCGGTGACCTTGGCAAAAGTGATTAATTTTCGTTTAACCGAAAACCGTCTGGTTTCGACTAGCAGTTAAACGGAATTGTAAATATCCATGATGGTACAGCACTAGTTTTAACATATTTTTTTTCTTCCTGCGGGCGAAAAAAAAAAAGTCTTAGACTTCTAGAATTTTTTTTTTTTTTTTTTTTTTTTGAGGGCGAAAAAGAGGGGTGCGGTTAATACACGAGGGCGGTTAATACACCGTTAATTACGGTACTGAGTTCAAATGCACACAAATGTTGCACATAATAAAATTTGAAAATTCAAAATGCATACAAACTAAATATTAAGTAAATATTAACCAAAATCACAAGCATTGATCACACCAAATTTAGTGAACACTGGATAGTAAATAAAATATACAGGTGTCTCTTATACTGGCTGAAAATGTGGTTTATTTTTTTAAGCATGAATCTTGTCATTAATGATCCAAACATGCCAGTATTTTACTTTAAAACATCTAGGTTTACTGGACAAGAATGTATATTGCTGCAAATAAAATACAAAATCAGTGAAATCATGAATATTGGAATATTGAACAGGGGGGAATGATCAGTTATCAGTTCTTACCCAGTTGTTATCTGTGATTGGATAATCTGTGAGAGAGACGGAGAAGAATTCTTTCTTTGTGCAGACAGCTACAACCAGGACACCATCCAACGTGAAGAATGCTTCAAAGCCACATCCACTGGCCGTGTAGAAACTAATCAGGCGAAGGAAAGTAAATCATATAAATAATAAAAATAACAATAATAATATGCTGTTCTTGTAAAGCGCATATCGTATAATGATATAATGTCTCTATGTGCTTCCAAAGGACTGTGGATATTAGTGCCCTGGCTTTAATAGCTCTGGCAACCGTAGCGCTCAGTGCATTCAAGGAATGAATCCTACTAGGTACCCACTTACTACACCTGGGTCGAGTGTAGCAAATGTAGATTAATGTCTTGCCACACAACATTAGTGCCTCTGCAGGATTTGAATCCTGTACCTTGTGGTTCACAGTCCAGAGACTTATCCACTAGACTACAACATCAGTATAGTAAAGTATCATTAAACAGTTACTGTACACTGAGTTGAGACTGATTTGCCCCTAACTAATTGGAATCACGAAACTAGAACTCTGCATTGGTGATAATTCTGAACTAACATACAATATAACACCATACAATGTAACACACTCATTAATTCTCTATGCCCTTTACAAGATATCATTCCCTCCAAACCAAGATCAATGCTTGTGCACAATATCAGCCCATCTTCATTCCGTAACACTTAAAATCACAATTTTACTATTGCCTATGACTGCTTCTTTGTGCATGCAAACAGAACACCAGACAACTGCAATGAAGAGATCTTTTAAACATTGCAAAACAATTTGACAGTAATTTTCTTTTTATCCAATTGAATTAAAGAAAGGTGGGTACCTGTAGAGTTGCCTCCTGTAAAGTCCTTTCTCAAGAGTGACAGGTGTGGTGTTGAGACACACCCATGTATGAAAGCTGAAACTACTACCAGGCCACTTTTTGATCACTGGTATTGAGATACCCTGTAAAAATGATAAGGTAAAAGAATATCTTAGATTATATTAAATTAATAAAAATGTTTATTATGAGTTTTAACAATAACGAGATCATCAATAATCAGATACCCTAATCTGTACGTTAATGAAAAAGAAAATAAACGCGCACCTATGGACCTGGACAATTTATACATGTAGCTAACACAATGATTTACAACATTTATTTTTCAAGAATGATTTAAATAGAATACACTTATGAACGCACAAGGGTACTGGGGGTTATAAACAAAGAATTGAAATCCATCTTGGGGGAGACTTCTGTGCAGAGTCTGTCCTTCAACAGCCACATTTTAAAAATCAGTCCCATTGTTAGTGCTGAAGAATGGAAATGACTTTGTTGTCAATAAAGGTATTATCACTTATTGTCAAGAAAGATATGATGTCCACTGTATGATTAGGGGAATAAAATAAAGCCGTTGTAAAACAGTATCATGGAATGCACAAAAACAAGGAGTATCTTACCGTTTCATCGGCTTGGAAGTCGAAGTAGTGATGAGCGCTTAGCTTGCCCTCCTTCCGAGCCATTCTAGATAGCGCCCTCATGAGTCTTGTGCAATTACCAGACAGTGATTGGTCATCCTCACCTCTCATTAAGCCAATCAAAGTCTTGAGTTGGGATGATGTAATGCTGTAAGCTCCAAGTGACTCTAGTAGGCCGATTAACCTCTCTGGATTAAAGAAAAATGGAGCAAAAGAGAGAGAGAGAGAGACAGAGGAATGAAGCTGACATCATCCTTGCTTGAGGTAAACATAAAGTATAAGCACCTAGAGCATTTATGACATTTAATCATGCGATTGACGTGTACGTACTGATCCCAGTGTTCAACTGTCTTGCTAAATTTAAAAATTTCACAGGTACTTAATTATTAATTGAATTTTCAATCAATTTTTAATGACAAGCTGAAGAGAATATCTTTTTTGTGGAGGTATTGTTTTCTAGTTGATAAGTCACCGGACTGTCATGGCACTAGTGTCCATTGATGAACATTAATCTACATTTGCCACTCTCCACCTAGGTGAAGTAATGGGTACCCAGTAGACTGCTTGAGCGCTTATCATGATACATGTAGCTAAGCAATAGGTGGGATGATAATAATATGATTGTAAGGCCCAAAAGAAGAACAATGAGGTTACCTAGGATAAATATGACTATAAAATTTAAGCTACAAAAAAAAAAAAAAAAAATTATCCACTATAATATAAAAAAAAAGTACTTAATTTTTTAACCTTTTATGATTTTATTCAAGCCATTTTTTTTATTCAAGTAAAATCAGATTCACATCATACCTTCTGTCTTGCGATGCAACTGTTCCCTGCACTGCAGAGCTCTGATGACCCCAGATACGATACCGTCATAGCAACACTGCATGCGGTTGTAGTCACATGAAACGCAACTGTGGGCAAGCCCGTCGACGACAAACTCCTGGAGGGTGGGATTGTGATGGATGCGGGGGAGGAGAAAGAGGAGGAGGGACACCACACCCGTGTTCTGGATGAGCAGCTTGTTGTCTGGTTTGTAAGGTGTGTCAAATACCTTGGAGGAGAAAAAAGAGGTTTCAAAGCCTTGGTAAAGTGTGCATTTTTATTTATAATCCATGATGAGAAAAATGCAGATGTTGATTTCTTAAATTCACAATAATAATGTTTGTCATAAATAAGGCAATACTGTAAACTGGAAAATCAAATTATTGTATGCATCTCTCTATAATGTTCTTTCCTTCACTTTAATAAACTTCAATGTCATATTTCAGGTAACAAGGTAACTATATCGATACATTAACACCTTGATGTTGTCTTATTTTGGTATATTTTGTTACTCTGTATCTGCCACTGTAACACCAACATGTTAAACCTTCTATAATTTGGCAAGATTTTTTTTCTCTATAAGTGTAGAGCTAAAATGAAAATAATTTAGAGCCATGATCTTGATCTACATGTATTTAACCTATTGCTAATTATTAGTTTGGTATCTTGTTTCATATATTTCTTTCAATACAGGATTTCATGAAAACAGCTTTAATATTGCATTGGTCTATTTTAAGAAGATGAACAACAATATGGTCTATTTCCATATTGTTTTGACACAAGACATTACCGTAAATGACCTTTAGATTTGGACAAGGAGTTGATCTTACATACCATGTCCATCAAGGTTTCAATGAGTTCCTGCGACGGACTTCCTAGCCGATCGATTAGCTCCCCAAGCTTGTCGTAACCTATCGTCTCTTTGAAGATTTCCTTGGCGTAAAGAGACCCATTGAGAATAGCACCAAGAAGATGAACCGTGAAGAAAACAGCTAATTGCTTGTTGCCATCGGAAACCTATCAAAGAGACATTGTTACAAGACTTTACATCTTTTGAAGACTACATGCTTGTAATCAGACAGGTTCTTAAACATGATACTAAAGGAAAAATAGTTGTGTGACTGCCATTTGCAGAAAAAATAAAACAAAACTATATTAAAAAATACAAAAATAGACACAAACTGTTTTATGAGAAATATAAGAGAAAGAGAGAGAGAGAGAGAGAGAGGGGGAGGGAGGGAGAGAGGAAGAGAGATAGAGAGTAACAATAAGTAACATCCATTTTGAATAGATCCATTAAGAAAAAGAAAACCTCGGACAAAGACTTACCGTTGCTGTTTCTAAGATGGTCAATAGAGTTGTGAATACATCTGCTTTGACAAACGCCCTCTGGAGGCTGCTCTTGTTGCCGCAAGAATCTAAAAGTGTCTGTGGGATGCTTCCTGTGAGATTAAATATATAAGCAACATGATCTATATCTTCTATAATTGTTGCTAATAGAAGCAGACCAGAGTTGAACGCTATGAAATACCAGAATTGTATTGAAATAAGTTTGATATGACAATCTATTACATTATTAACCATTGTTGGCTTGTTCAAAGTAGTTGAAATGCATACAGATTGTGTCGTCAGAAGTAATTGAGATGTCTTTTTGTTTCAATCACAATTTATGATTTTTCCTTCACTCATACAAATTTTTTCAGCATTTTATTTATATTATACTAATGAGATTTGGTGCTATCAGTGTAATATATCTTGCTCTTGTGTGTCTGAATGGGAAGATATGTCTTCTGTACACAATAGCACATGGTAAGTAATTTTTTGCACATTATCAGTAACATATGAAGTAGCAGTTGTAGAAATAACACACATAGTGTATTATCACTATTGCTATCAAATCTTTTTACAATCATGATTTTGAGGTAACTTAATACCGAATTTGAGATGGCTGATCACAAGATAGCATGAAACAATTCTGGAAGCTACTTACTGAATATTGCATATTGTACATCACTGTTTCTATGGCTACTCCTCAAAGCCTGAAGAAGTTGCTCCAACAACTCACTCAACTCCACCTGCCTCTGTTATGCAAAAGAAAATTAATAAAATACAAATTAATCAATATAAAGTTCTAGCATCAATTAACAGCGATATACATGCACAACAGTGAGGAACATGCAGTTACATTTCCACAATCTAATACATCTTGAACGTCTTAAACCATTCAATCACAATAGAAATCTAACTGTGACTTGTTGCTCTGTTACATGTACATGTTGTGATTCTGATGCTCAGATCATTGCTTTCATGCTTTATTCCAAAATCCTTTGATAAAAACAAAAATTTTCAAAGAAAACCTGCAAACAACAATGTTTTAAAGCTCTCATACCTTTTATGACATTCCCCCATGGACAGCAAAGATAGCAAACTCCAATGTAATTCTTTTTATTTCTGTATTTAATTTTATCTCATTGACTTATACAAGTATATCACAATATCTTGTATCCTACAATTTCTTGTATATTAGAATTTCCTGCATATTCCAGACAGTTTCCAGAGAAATGCTGCATGAGACTGGACTCACTTCTTCAGGGCAACAGCTGTGTATGACCTTGATCATTTGTACCAGACATCGGAGTACCAGCTCCGTAACCGAGTGTTTCTCAGAATCAGGCCCTTTGGTCACGCCATGGTCTGACTCACTCGTCAGCAGGCGAAATAGCATGTCGACTGTAGGGGGCGTTGTTGCCATCTGGGCGTTGGGCTGAAATTATGTAGAGGAGTGATTTCAGATTAAAATAAAGGGTCATTTTGACAAAAGTTCCAAGCCTTCTAAATAATATCAAAATTCTAGAGCAATCACAAAGACCTCAGAAAATGCCAAATAGATTTATCGGTGATCATGTGGAGTGATCAATCATTGGGGATAAAACTGGACAAACGTTGTACAGGACATCTCTTCATCATTAATATATTAATAATAAAATGAATTAATATAAATTCAAATTGAAATTGAAATGATAACTAACACAACACTGAGAATTATATTTAGGCTTTGATTCACTACAATTTCATGAGGAATAAGATTTCCACATCAAATGATGATTTTGCTAGTCCTTTACTAATCATAATCAAGAATTACAAAAGAAGGTTTCTCAGAAAAAAGGAACAGTATGAATACCTTTGAACCTGTGACAATAGCACCAAACATGTGAAGGACATGACAATGAAGGCCAGACTTGATGGCTATCGACCAGGTAGGATTAGACAAACAATCTAGAAGAAAACAAAAAGATGAAATGAGGAGATATTATGAAGAGTTCCTTTCTCGATGTAAATCAAGCATACACAATTACACATGTATATGTATTACAGAAGACATATTTTACACATCGGTTATCATAGAAATAATGTGAAACTCTGAAGAGGCATAGATGACATTAGAGAGACAGAGAGACATACTTAGACAGAGAGAGAAAGAGCAAAAGAAAAGGATGTGTGGGATGGATGGGGTGAAAGAATGAAGCAGACATAATAGCAGAGAGACATTTAGTATGAAAAGAAAAGGAGAGAGAGAGAGAGAGGTAGTGTGAGAGAGAGAGGGAGAGAATGAGAGAGAGAGGAAGTGTGTGAGAGAGGGGTGAGAGAGTAAGAGAGAGAAAATGTGTGAGAGAGAGAGAGAAAGATATATCATTAGTTTAGAGGGATAGCTTTAGAGAATTTAGAGAATGAAGCGCAGGGAAGAAAAGAAAGGGACTTCTACACAGAGGAAGAGGGTTGAATAAAACACAAACTGAAGAAGAAAAAAAACGATAAAAAATGAATACCTTAAGCCATCTATCCTTTTAAATAATGAACAACACAGCACAATGATTTTAAGAAGAAAAATAATACAGAGAGACAATATGAGATAAAACACCCAATAAGATATAAAAATAAAAAAAAATCAGAAAAGGGAAGCAAACATGAAGTTACCAATAACTAGGATGGTAACATTATCCCTCCACTGCCAGCAATACTCCAATCATACTCTGTATTGCTTCCAATCAGTGGAATGCGATCTTGCCAAGAATGTCAACAATTACTATTTGAACAGCAAGTATGTCTGTAGGGCACATATCCCTTTTCTCCATTATCATATCAAATCGTTTTTAGCACCCTTTTCTAGGGTATCATTTCTATTTGACGGACTTAAAGATAAAGACCAGTTCTGGTCATGCGATTGCATTGTGAGAGAAAAGTTGTGGAAGCGATCAGAAAAGGTTGATCATCTAGCATATAAGTATTGGTGTGTACTGCAAGGTTCTGGAATCATCAAAATGATAAGAAATTTGGCCCAGTCTTGGTAAAGTTACAAGCACTGTACACAGAAAGATGTATATGGGACTACGCGACACGTGCGCGATATCTATCAGGTCCAAACAGATATAATAATTTACCAAATATATCAAAAAGTAGGCGGTTTCCCGGCAAAATTTGTATCATCACGTATTAGTCAAAACATATTCTTTCACATGATTGGTAATCAGAGCTTCCATTTCATTTTTTGAGAGTGGGCATTTCCAAAACTGGTCTTTACCTTTAAGCTCAAAAGTCACATTTTCATAGGAAAACACATGTACTTAAAAAAAATATAAGTTCAATATAGAATTGATAGGTATAGGATATAAATGTTTTCTGCATTATACAGAAATTGTGTAATGTGCACTCTACAATGCACAAGTATGATCTATACAGTATGTGCATACATGTATCTGTACCCCATTTTGTCAAAGTACCATAAGCTATAACACACTAGACTGTATTGAATATGAGTTAGATATGACAATATTAAGGCTCATTTATCAAAAAAGTCTTGTAAACTGTCTAATTTTATAATTCCTGATAGAACAGAAGAGGAATTTCTAATTACATTGACCTACAATGCTGCCAATTAACATAATATTTACTTTTTTTTTTCTTTCATATTTTGCAAATAAATTCCATTACATCATATGTACTCAAGGCCTTATTGCAATATGCTTAAAATTTTAACCGTGACTGTGGAATCATTTTGAAGGTGAGCATAAACGTTGTTTGTCTTTAGCAAACAGTGGGGGGAATAAACTTAACTAAACTAAACAGGTTTCACGACAAGGCATTTTAAACATATACCTACTGAATGAAGATAGACACCAATTTCTAGAGGGGAAATACACGTAGGATAATGAATTGTAACTAGACTCGTGTCTTAAATTTCTGCTTCATTTATTAAAGTCAAAGAGCTCATACAAGACAACAAAACCCTACATTAATTCTGACCACTTGTAATGTCCACCTGCTTTTCAACTACACGTACCAAGAGGCAACAGGAAATAAACACAACACAAAATATTCCAATGGTAGGTATTTTGTAATATTCTTGAGGGGATATACGAAGGTGAAATGTAACAGATTTTGTTGCATTCCCATGACCATACAGCTACATTTCTGTGCACGTTTGCAATTTTTGAATTTTTCTTTCAAAATTCAGAAAACATTTTTTTTTTTAATCACAAAATTATTAACTGGTTATTTTTCAGTTTCTATGCCATCAAATTTGAAAGGTATGAAAAAAAAGAAAAAGGATACAATAATGAAAATCCAGGTTAATAATATTTGAAAGGTATGAAACCAACAGCTGCTATAGAGAAGAATATGTCTCAGCAACTTCCTTCTTCCTTTGATGATGAGTTTTGTAAAAAGCGGGTACAACAATGAAAATCCAGGTCAAAAGATATGATGCTTTGCAGTTATGCCTAGCAGAGAATATTTGTATGGTTGCAGTGCTACATAGATTCTCTACTATTATTGTCATAAATTACCTTCCATTGTAAGCTGCAATAAAAACTGCAGAGTGTGTTTGCTTATTTGCATTTTTGAGTAATAAAGGTGGAATATATATGTATTTTCAAATTGAAGCCTCCCATTAAAGATACAGTCAAAGGCAACCAATGAAAAACCTTAGCTCAATATATTGAATTTCTAATCATAATGTTCTATTTTACTCTAGAGGTTATAATTTACAATCAAGATGGTAGGCATGTTGATCTTTAAAACCCTTTCAGGACAATAATTCCATGTTTTGTGTTTTGACTCAATACATTTTGATTCAGAGCCCTAAAAATGTACTCAGTGTATGAGAAAAAAGGGCAAACAAAAGTCTGCACACACTGCATCCATTTTTCTTGCATGACTGTATTGCATTTGATGCCAGGAATTTTAAAAAGGAAAATAAGCTTCAAAATCCTTAAATTGGCAACATGTTCAGATGTTCAAATTATTATTTTCCGTCAAAATTGGCAAATTCTTGTTAACTTTATCACAAAGTTTCTACACATAGATATTTTTTTAGAGTCATTACATTTTATTAAAACACTGTAGCAATACAAGAAAAATACTACTGTTGCCAATTTGAAGAAGAACATGTGATCAATTTAGCGGTTTAAAATAAAAGATTAATCCTCATCTTTGACACGTACGTTTACCTTTAAATTAGAACCTGCAGCCTGAGAATATATGTGATACATGCATGGTTCATGTAACTACAAGATCTTAATAATGAAAGCTGTCATACCACACACACACGCCTTGTTGCTTGAAATGCATGCCCTAATGGCTCAAATTTCTTGTCTTAACTTACAGCACTTATTCACTTACCATAGAAGAACGGCACCACCTCTACACTTAGGAGAGCCGGTCGGGAACTTTGGGTCGTCTTTCCAACATGACTGAAAAAGAAATAATGTAATAAAACTTGATTATCTTTCAATCAAAGGACTTTCTAGACTATATATAACGTATGAATCTACCTAGTTCATGCACAGGACATTCACCTGAACTGAACTGAACTGAAGAACATGTTTAAAAACAAATAAAAAACAAAGAAACATACAAACAAACCAATAGAAAATACTCCCTTTACACGTAGTACTGTAATATTACCAAGATATACACATATATACGCCTACTTCAGCAATAGTCAAATATTTATAGTGCACTCATCATATCAAGCAGTATGTCACCTGATTGATTGATAATTTGGAATCTAATTTGTCTAAAAGTTAACCTTTGTATATTTTTATTGCACCTGCAGATCAAAGGCCACGGTGGTACATGTAATGCTTATAAACTTGTCCAAATGTCCTCATTATTCTTCGAGGATGGGAAGGGCATTAAGTCAATACAAAGGCATACATTTGGAGTGTATACCCCAATTTTCTACACACTATTGGCATATTTCACTGGCAGAAGGGAATATGTAACCTTTATGAACACTTTCATACATATAGCATAATATATATAAAGCCAAATAACAAAAATAACATGTTTCTCGTCCAGAATTTTTGAAAAAAGGAGGAGGTAGGGCATTAATATTTACTATTTTGCAATTTTTTTCCAAGATGGCTGCCATGCTAATTGTAGCTGGCCAAGCCTATTTATTCACAGATATTGTGCTTGTATGACAAAACAAATGATTTTTATGTATCACTTTAGAAGCTATTTAAACAAAATGTATATCACAGGCATTTTTTCCCCTTCTGAATAGTTAAAAGTAACAATTTGTAAGGAGATATTGTGCTGCCATGTAAAATTTCCAAGGTGAACAAGGTATTACCGTATTTGCCGGCGATAAGGCCGCAGCGCCGCATAGGCCGCACCCCCAACTTTGACATTTTGTAGAGGAAAAAAAAAAAAAAAAACCAAACGAAAAAAAACCAAACGAAAAAAAAAACAAACGAACCAAACAAAATAATCGTAATTTTCTCGTGGAACACTATTTTTTTTTACAAACTGATACCAAATTCATCAATATTCTTATAAATTTACAGGAAATTTACAGGAAGTTTACCTAAAAAATGATCGTATAATTTAGCAAATCTTCATCGATTTTAAGCTAGTACTGTATCGCAGGCAGATTTGGTATCCTACATACATGTATAATACCCCTACCACGATGTGCGGTGTAATATGAAATTACGAAATTGCGACTTTGGCTAGATGCGCAGTTGCGTTGTGCGGCAGCTAGCTCCGTAACGGTCCCTTCTTTTAGCAAGTTTTACTTTTTAGCGATGCAATGGCACGAACTTAGATCTAGATCTACCGGTAGATTATGTTAGAAAATAAGTTATGAAGTTTATTTTAGACTTCATGTCAATAATGCAACATAAAATTGTCAGTAAGATGTGTGGAGTTAATCTAAAAATGTCCTGTACCATTACTGGTATAGATCTAGTCATTGTACCGTTGGGAGTCCCATATGTACGAAATTACGTGCTGTTTTAACAGCCGATTTTTTACTGTTGTTGCGGATTGGCCGCACCCAGACTTTTTGATATTTTCGGAAGAGAAAATACTGCGGCCTTTACGCCGGCAAATACGGTAGGTACATTTTCATTTGTGATCTGCTGACAACTAGAAGGGCATTAATCCATGTAAACGTTACAGAGTGTATGTTCTGGCTCTCAAAAGAAGATTTTGTCTCTTCAGAGCCAGAAGGGCATTAACATTGTGTTGAAGCTCTTCTGGCTTTAAATGTACTATGTCCCATTTGCAGGCCAAAAAAATGAAAAGGTTAAATTCCAACAGCATTTGAAAGACAATACTAATTTAGAACTTCCCTAAAAAAGGGGGGCTTGAAAATGGGAAAATAACGACTATTAGTTGTCGAATCGACTTAGGAGCTATAGAGCCAGTAAGTAATAGTCTGATTTTTCAGACCATTGTACCGAATGGTCGTACGTTTTATGCTGCGCAAAGATTCAATCAGTTTAATTTTGGCCATTACAAGAAGTGGGTTATTGATGTAGACAAATGCTCATGTACCCTTTACAGCTCATTTTATGTATGTTATTACCAAAGATGAAAAAGCCAGTCAGTCACTCAATAGTGTCTGACAGTGAAGTCTAGCAAGTAAACGGGTTTCCTTGCATAATTTGAATATTAGGACACTGCTAACGTTTAAATTTCACAGATAGGACATACATGACATATTCATAATTCCTGCAAAGTTCTACAGAATTTGATGTTGGCTGCAAAAGGGACATAGTATCTTTAAACAGAGGATTTATTTTTTACACATGTCAGTGTACAATCAACAAACAAGGCAAAACACTTGTGACTTTTGGTTACTCACTTTGAGAGATGTCTCCTCCAGAGGTGCAAAGGGTCGTACATACATTCTAATAGATGTAGGGAATGCTGGATGAAGTTCACAAGAAGCTCTCGGTAAAGACCTTCCTGTGATGGAATCTGGAATCAAAAATTGTATGAGATGCAAATAATAGCACAGAATAATAATTCTTGTCAATTTACATTTGATAACTGGCTTGGTTTTCATCACATTTCAGACACAACAGGATTCCAGTTTTATATTTTGACCCTCATAAATACTCCATGCATTTCAATGATTTAAAGTAAAAAATTAGAGCAATTATTCAATTGTCTAAATGATTCACTACCCCCTGCCCCCCTTAAAAAACCATAACGACAACAACCCCAAAAACAAACATTCTAAACATAATATCAATAATCAAACAAAATCTCTTCTGATGTAATTGAGACAAAATCAAACTTTTTAGGGACATTGCATTTCAAAATTCAGTTTGCTTTGATTGTCAATCCAGGAAATACAAATACAACTTGCAAATTGTAGCCTGACTGATGATTGTATTACAACCTACACGTTTTCTATTTTCATGAAAAAAAAGTTGTGACAGTAAAATAGGGATCTTCTTCAGATGTAATGAATTCAGTTCACATTTGTAGCAATCTTGTACCTCTTTGCATGTACATGTAAATGTATGTCACAGTATGATCTCTAACAAAAATTCCTCTTTCCCTCGATGGAAAAACATGAAATCAAATCTTCAAATGCATGTTTCATGAGATTTCCTACAAATGTGTTCCTAAAGCTAATACTATTCCTCTCTGGACATCAATTTCATCCATTATGCATAGAAATACATCTCTAGATATCAGTCTTCCATGTCTATTCCCACATAATTGTAAAATAATCCTCCAACCTACGTAGAAGGACAGACATGTTCGGAAGAGAGACATGCTGAAATTGATTATTCTCCTGTCCCAAAGGCAGAAGTGATCGCTGTAACTTATTCTTGTAACTGAACCTGGCTCCTTGCTTCTTCCCAATTATAAGTTATCAGAAAGACATCAGACAATAAGTTATCAGAAAGACATCAGACAATCAGAGTTGAAGGAGCTAGTGCTACTGACTTGTCATTCTAACTGATGGAAAGTAAGAAATATCCTGGCTCAAAAGCCTCAAAGCTACAGGAGCATGTATGGTTCTCACAATTCTGCACTGGTCAGTAATGGGAAAATTGTTTAACTTCTGACCTCTGAATATTAAAAACATCTTAAAAACTGAACTAATTGTGAAATAGAATAATGCTGTCCTATTCTCGCTAATTTCTAGAATGACAGAAAACTTTAGAGGTTAAAATGTCAGATTTAAGAACATTTTTACATCAAAGTTTTATGAGGATATATTTCAGAGAATAGCTGCAAGGATGGTCAAAAAAAAAAAATAGTACTTTTTCTTAAAGATAAAGACCAGTTCTGGTCATGCGATTGCATTGTGAAAGAAACGTTGTGGAATCGATCAGAAAAGGTTGATCATCTAGCATTTAAGTATTGGTGTGTACTGCAAGGTTCTGGAATCATCAAAATGATAAGAAATTTGGCCCAGTCTTGGTGAAGTTACAAGCACTGTACACAGAAAGATGTATATGGGACTAGGCGACCACGTGCGCGATATCTATTTGGTCCCAATAGATATAATAATTTACCAAATATATCAATTAGTAGGCAGTTTCCCGACTTTCCCGGCAAAATTTGTATCATCACGTATTAGTCAAAACATATTCTTTCACATGATTGGTAATGAGAGCTTCCATTTCATTTTTTTGAGAGAGGGGCGTTTCCGAAACTGGTCTTTACCTTTAAATTATGTTACAATGTTATGTAATTCATTTACAATGGAGTCACAATTCACAATAGAAAACCTTCAAAAACAGGAATTTTCAAGGATTATTTTAAGCCTGTTTTCACTGTTATCATGACTGAATGTGCACATACATACTAGATGCCTGTTGAACAAGCAGGCAATCTTTCTACAAGTTTGTTCATTTCCTTATAAACAACCTGGTGGGATTGAATTGAAATAGACAAGCTCAGAAAATGTGAGGCAAAATAAGGAAATCATTCATTTAATAGAATAAAATTAGACCTGCCAGTGCCTCCTCAAAAGAAAATTCAGACATGGCCTCAAAAACCATAATATGCAAAAAACAAACAAACAAACAAACAACAACAAAAAACTCTACATGCAAAATGTCAACGACAAAAGACTGGTACTCCTGTAAATATTATTTATCAGAAATTAGAACAACTACATTAAATGTCCATATTCTCTATAGTAAAGATGACTTTTTAAAACCGTATCTTGATATTCCTGCAATAATATTCACAGAATGAGCCTTTAAGGAGCTTCACATTAGTAGCCCAGACAAGTGTTTTCTTGGGAAAGCTTAAGTGCTTTACAGTAAACAGAGAAGATCTCTGGCTCTTTGTTTTGAAATCCCTATGGATGTACTTGATAGGGGAATGACATTAACAGAGAAATAAGTGACGGCCAGACTGAGAGATAGATAGACAGAGAGAGAAAAAGAGAAAGAGAAAGAGAGAGAGACATGAGGAGAGAGAGAGACACAGGAGATAGAGAGACAGAGAGAGACAGAGAGAGAGAGAGAGAGAGAGAGAGAGAGGGAGAGAGAGAGAGAGAGAGAGAGAGAGAGAAAGACAGAGACAGTGATGTCACACTGAGGTTGATTAAAAAGTATTGTCATTGACTGTGCATATATCATGGACCTACTACGTTGGATCCAACTTTGTTGTAGGTCCATGATATAACTGTATACATGTACATTATTTATTGCATGTTGGTTACGTCAAATGTCAAAGAAATAAATTAAGAGAATACCTGAAAATATCAATACATCTTGGGACCGAATGAGACAGAATTGCAAAATAAGAAATCCATATTCTAACATTCAAGGCTACAATGGAATCCACTTGCACAAGCCTGCTTAAGGTATCCCTGCTATATAAAAGCATCACCTCCAGTAAATGAATATATGATGATATCATCTAGTTGCAGACTAATGTCCAGACAAAATTAGTTAACAAGTACATAAACTGCAGAAGCTGTAGCAGTTTCTTCATAACCCATTATACTGAACAACATTTGTGAATAGGGAGTACATGTAGGGCATACTGGCATTGGTGCCAAATTCCAGACTGGGGTCAGGGAGAGAGATCGAGAGCTTATGGTTACTCACCGTTTTAAAGGCAGCTGTGGCCAGAGGAATGATGTGCTTGAAATATTCACAGGATCCAACGAGGGCGATGTTGTCATGGTGTCTGGAAATAAATAAAACAAAAGGAAGGATGGTTTAATAATTAGACATTACAGGAAAGAATATCAAAATGAGTAGGGATAAAATATTATTACATAGAAACAAGAAGTACAGAGGGCTTTGGTGATTCAATATTTGCTCCAGGTTCTGTTTTGTCAACCATACCTGGCTTAGTTTGGACTTGGGTCATACCGGTAATTTAATTTTAAGGTTAGGATTTATGATAGTTATGTACACAGTGTTGGGTCCATGAAATTTGTAATTCGACAAGTGTTATGAATAATTTACCAGACAACATTTGGCAGCAGAACATACATGTATATTGTGCAATATAAGTTTCATTTAATAAATCTTCAATTTCATTGTATATGGATACTTACTTTGAATGTATAGAATATGATCGATACACAACTTTATTCATATTTTTCTGGTACAACTACAATATACATGTACAGGTTAATATGGTAAATGCTTCCTTGGTCAATTCAAAAGCAACATGCAAAAGTGTATTTAACTGTAACATTTTCATTGTACATTTACTCATTTTGAATACATTAACACATAATTTCCAAACAAATTCAGTACAGTTTCGACTCCATATTTACATCTAGTCTAGAGTATGTTACCTACATATGTAGGTTAAGTCATTGATTTCACTGACATGCCAAAGTGCACAAACCAATTAGGCATGGTGCATCCATTGTTGTGAAGTCCTGAAGTGCATACAATTTGTTTTTTCATTAGATTATATTGACACAACCCTCCTAAATATACAGAATTTGTATAAAAATCTATTTTACAACCCCATTATGACCATGTTCACTGAAAATAATGCATGGATATTAAACTTACTCTAAAGTTCTAGGGCTCATTTCAAATAAAACCTTTATAACAACCTAGATAAGAACTACATTGTTATGACAGACTACAGCCTATAAAATTATTGACAACTATCTTTTTGGCAAGGTTTTAAGAATATGGCCCCAGTTATTTACATTATATCTTATTACAATGTAACAATGTGTAGGATGGGGAATACATGAACTTGTCCATATGCAATGTACATATACAAGCAGACCACACATGTACAAAAGAATGCATTATTTTTGTCTGTAATACATTCTTCCCCCTGATTCAGATCATGCAGTTTTTAAAGTCAAAATCTGACTCACTCTTTGCCACAAATAAACAGACAAATTATCATCATGAAAAATTGAAAGGGAATATTGTGATGCATAATGGATTACATTGTACATACTCCCAAAGGCCTAACTAAAGTTCAAGGAAATGAATTTCATGTTAATCTGTCATTCTAGAAATGAAAATATGAATAAATTATAAGGCTGTAAATTGTAATGTACATTGTACATCTATAGGCTTTCAACTTTGCTGAAGGGAGAAGGGTGTTTTCATTAAGGAACAAACAATGATTTAAATGTTCAAATTCCCCTTAGAAACAGAAAATACCTTTTGTTACTTTAATACAATGAATTACATTAATATATTATTAGTATTATAATATTGTATTATTATTATATTATTATTATATTATTATATTATTATATTATTATTATTATAATACTATTACATCATTATTATAATATTATATCATCACTATAACATTATTATATTGTTAATTTGTCTCCATCAAAGAAAATATGTGAAATGACTATAAATTTTGTAACCTCTTAAAATATATACTGTTCAATATAAAGCATTCTGTGTGATTTTAATTATTTTACAGTATGGCACTAATGAATGATTCCCCTTTTTAAATAAGAATTATTCAAATAAAACCAAATTGTAGCCTGTTTATCCTGCAGTAGATTTATTGTTTGAACCAGTAAAATAAAAACAATCTCACAAAGACTTGCTGGAAATCATCTTCAATAAAAACCACAACTCTCACTTGCACATAGTGACCTATGTTAAGCACATGGTGTCGGGCCTACTTACATTGTACCTTGATTTCCTTATCTTTCTATGCTCGTTATTCGGCCCCTATACATTTTCTACCAAAATCGTTTGGCACATGTCATTTATTTGTAATCTTGAACATTCAGTGTAATTTTTTGCTGGATTCTGTGAGAATTTATTTTTCTATCATTACCAGAACTCAAGATTATCTTTATTAAACAAAAGTCATACATTTATTTGGGAATAATCTTTCTATAGTGGGATTGAAATGGTTACTTTATGGATGCAGATTTGTTTTTTTATATTTTAAAAACACATTTTATTACTTGTGAGGTACATGTACATCAATAATTGTAGAGTAATGGTCTTGTGGATAATGTATTCCTAAGATCTATTCCGAAATACAGGATATTCTAGGGAATCTTATAAATTTATGCTATATATGTTGCTAAGACAAACTATTCCTGAAATGGACGACAATAATGAATGTTTGTAAGAAAGGCGATGTGAATGTTGAATACAATATCACCTTTAATAGGAATTGTAAAGCATTATGAATCTTCATTACTGAATTTTCTTCTGACATATTGTGTACACACAGCAGGCAGCTAGGCACTGCTCTATGCAATTAAACGTGATCGACAAAGAAATAATACAAATATTACTTTGGGAATAGATCGATGATAAATCCATTGTATTTCTGTCAGGAACATGTACTAAAAATAAAGGCTCTGTTGAGGGATGACATGTATACTGAAGAAAGTGTTAATTCTTTATATGTCAAATAGAACCTTTGTAATAAGTTTATCCATATGAAAGCAGAAAAATACGAACAGATTTGGCCAAACTTTGAAATAAATCAGACAAACGATAAGAAGACTATGAATGTTTGAAATCACTACATCTACCAGGTATGTGAATCTCAAATTGGCAATTTGGTCAGTGGATTGTGACGTATTCACGGTCTACTCTAGATCTCCCCTTTATTGTTAACTAAATTATCATTCATTTGTCTTTTACTCTAAGTGCCTTCTCCTTAGGGCACTACTCAAAATATATCATGGATAAGATAATATTGCAGGTCCTCCAAGATGAAAAGATCCTTTTGAGTAAAACGTTTTGACATTTTAGTCATATTGTGTATTGGAGCAAATGGTATTTTAGAAAGGAACCCCACTGTACACATGTTAAAAATAGAACCTAGGGCTGTCGCTATGAAATTGTGAAGCAAGCGTGAAGGTGTCCAATTACCATGGTGTTATATGATCATACTTGAGAAGCAAGATTCATGTTACATTCTATAGAATAAGGGGATGTTCCTATCAAGTAGCCGAGCATAATCCATTCAGCTTACGCCTACATTTGGGCAGCATCCCACCAAGTTTTTCACACAACAACCTTTCTTTACAATTGCCTAGTAAAAAATACACGATTGCATATTTTGGGTAACTGGGTAACAATGTTTGTATACAGTGTACATGTATGTACTTCATTCTGTATGCCTTACGTATACATGTAAAGGCTTTTGCATGTATACATGTACGCTAAATTTCGCAAATTGTTTTATATATGAATATGGATACTACACAAATTGTCATAAATTAACCTTTATGAATGGAATATTGGCGTAATATGCTTCGTTTCAATTGATAAACATAATGATAGAGGCAACTCTGTTTCTAGAAGAATGTCTCTAGAAGAAAATTCTAGAAGAAAATTCTAGACTTTCTTAGTCCAAACACATACACTGTAGTTTAACACTTGTATTTGGTGGGTTTGATTTGCAATCCATGGTACATGTATGCAAATGATGTGCAAACACATCGAAAATAACATAACATAATGTTTACATAACATCACTGACATGATAGACATCTAAAAGACCATCCTTCTCTTATATGAAGCTTTTTACTTCACAAATCTTACTTGAATTACTTCTAATTATAATATAAATATATTATATATGCAACATATAAAAGTGCACAAGTATGCAAAAAACAAAAAAACAAGCAAACAAACAAATGAAACATAGTCCTTTAGAAATGCACGCAAATGCATATCGATGGCTCTGTGTCATATTCTCTCAGTCACTCTTGATTGATGTGATCCAACATTTGTATTAACACAAAAGACTTGGAGAGAATGTCTGATACGTAAGTGTAACTTTACTTAGTACTTTCGTTTGTTTTGTTGTTGAATTCAAACTAAGCTGTATCTATAGTTTGCATACAGTATAAAAAGCTACATTGTGTGCAATGACTCATTGTTATTCACTATTCAGACAGTCAATATGCACAGTACACAAGTATTACAATGTGTAAGGTTGGAAGTATTTCCTCACTTGGGACAGTTTTTGGATAAAAGTAATTAACGCTTCATAATGCCATCTGACCAAAAATCATGGCCAATGCATAGAAACTGCAAAGACTATGTAGCCAACCCAATGGTATTATTTGTTTCATTTTCTCTCTTCTCTCTCTCTCTCTCTCTCTCTCTCTCTCTTTTCTTGTGGGGGAGGAAAATTAAAATGAGGTCACAACAGAATTAAGCATGCATGTATTTTGATTTCCTTTTCTATTTGCCTTCCTAAATATATTAAAGGCATCGTTTAACAGTTAAATCTGAGATGCATGGCCCTATGCGTTATCAGTTATCGTTATTATAAGACCTAAAAATATTGCGCTTCAAAATGATCATGAAGTCTAAAATATTGCGCTTCAAAATTTCAGTATTTAAGAAAATAACCCTCTACAGAAGTAACATTTAAAGTATACTTATCGCCAAAATATATTTTGGTATGTATGTTAGGGGTTCCATATCACTAAACTATAGTGAAAAGCGTTAAATCTTACTTCCATAAAGAGATAATACAAATTTGAATACATTACCAATCAACATAATAAAAAAGACTAGTGAGTAGTGAAGCACTAGCAGACCTGCCAAGTTTTCCAAACTGCAATGTGGGACAACTGTAATCAAGAGTCCATTAAAGCGAAGCGAGCAACGCGAGCAGAGCGTATAAGGGCCGGGGGCCAGGGGCAGAGCCCCAGACGGGTAACCAGGGGGAGAGCCGTTGTGAAGCTTATGGGTTTTGGCACATACAGGCACGTCGGAAAGGGTATCCATAGGCCTAAACATAAGGATTTTTAATGCTTAAGTTTACAAAAACTGGGCATTATTTGATTTTTTGATTTTTTTTTTAGGAGAAAACAAAGGTAATTGCAGAATGTGGGAAATCCCACATTTTCAGGATTTTTATTTCTACAGAATGCGGGATTGTCCCGCAAAAAGCGGGACACTTGGCAGGTCTGCACTAGTGATGGTACCATACAATATGGCCTGTAGAAGGCTGGATTAATTTTTTTTTTCATTGATTTCATATATTCTAGCTGTACACAAATTATATTTTTTAAAGCTGATAATCAACAACAAGATACTAGTTAACAGCCCAATAAAAATTAAATAGGTAATTCGTTCTCTTTGATGACTAATCACCTCTATTTCTTTGATCTGAAAATAACAATATCACCTGCAACATTGCAATAAGCACACGTCTTTAAAATCTGTATAGCGTACTGCAAAACACCCCCGAGCAGATATACTCCCAAGACACCAATAACTACATTATACCATGCTTTATCACCTTCAATTCTTTAATCTAAAAAATACCAATCTTACCGGCATGTTGCGATGAGCACCTGTACAATCTGTGTGGCGTATTGTAAGACGTCCCAATCAGATATAACCATCTGGCATTGCTGACTACAGGATGCTAGTTCAACTACCAATGTCTCTAACAGACCATCTGGGAGGGTCGCAGAGTTGGGACCACTTAGTGTCCTCCTGCAAAAAAAAAATTACATAAAAAAGTTCCAAAAGTTGTTTTTTATTCTTTTATTCAGGACTGTTATTTAAATTTTCTTTCATCAAGTAAACTACAGCTAGGCACAAAATTATTTCAGATTTTAAGTTAAAGGGATTGGGTATCTTTGCCTCAGCTTCTAAACAAAATCCTGGATTTAGCTCATGCTGCAATCATAATTATAAACCTTTAGGTCAGTCAGGAATCCCATGACTTTAAAAGCCGATCGCCTGTCTGATTATCAAGATATTTATGATTGGAAATCAAAATTTCAAAAACCGTTTTCCCAACATATTTTATATCACTACAGTCTAGTGGGGAAAATGAGTATGGTAAAACCAGTCACTCAAAGATTTTTTTAATTTTTTGAGGCACTTCATGATCATTTTGAAGCACAATTTTTTTTAGGGCTTCAATTACACCATGTCACAGACACTGATAACACAAAGGGCCATGCATCTCAGATTGAACATTGTCTAACCATGCCATTAATATTAAAGAAGTACCGGTAGGCAAATCATTTGCATAAAACACTTCTTGGAATACTCTCCTTTATGTTTAATACGTATTCATAACATTAATGTTTATGAATGATATATCAATGTAAAATGTATCAGAGGTAATTTGACCACGAAACTGTGAATTATAATAACTTCAATGGAAAGTTGTGAAGTGAACTGCAGAAGCGACAGGTACATGTTCAGTATACATGGTACATTTGTTGAGCACTGATGCAATGCCATAAGCTTTCTTTGTAACACTGAAAAATTAATTCACTTAACAAAAACAATCTGAATTCTTAATTTAATATTTTAAGCTTCAATCATTGTGAAATTCACGGAGAGTTCGTGAGATAAAACAGTAGTACAGCATTATGGACAGAATTTAACCGAGGATGGCTAAGGAATTAGTCAGTTGTTTCAACTCAAAATCTTATTACATCTTTTAGACACCTCGTATATAAATATACATATACACTAATTCATATTACCATTTTGCAATAATGAACAGACTTTTATACAAAATATATATATATTTTTTTAAAATCAATTATATATTAAAATTGAATTGTATTTCTTTGAAACGGGAGAGAAAGAGAGAGAGAAAGAACGAGAGAGAGAGAGAGAAAGGGGGGAAGAGAAGGAGAGAGAAAGAGACAAAAGAAGAATAATATAATTTTACAGTATATATAAATAAATGCCATCTGTTTGAGTTGGGAATGATTTTATTACACACAGTATTCACATGGCTTGATAGTTTAAGGTCACTGTGTACATGTACAGTATCACGGTTCATTTACTTCATTATATTAAAATTATAAACTTCATTGGCTTACTGTACATGCACAAAGCAACTTTAATTAAACCTTCCTCTTTGCTCCAATACTAAGATCATCACATGTAGATTGTTGTGTGAGTTTTTACACAGGAGCATGCTACAATGTATACACACTAACCTTCTCGACTAATTAAACCAACATAATTTTTGTGATTGCTTTGTCCTCCAGACAACAACAACATTTTGTTTCATACACTATTTGTGAAACCACATCAAGTGTCTTTACTCTGAATTAAATGGTTTCATTAAATCTGCTTAGTGAAATAAAAGCAGCTGATGTACATAATACAAGGAGGATATGCACTCTGTTTGGGGTGACTGCTTACTGTGAAAGTACAATAGATTTTGGCTGTGCCCCAGTAAAGAGTAACAATACAGTGAGTCAGTAATGAATGAGAGATCAGAGAAGAATGACTACATGTAGTATGTCCAGTGTACACTTGTATACATGTACAGCATTTTGGGGGGTTACTTAATCTAGCAAAAATTAGTAATCTAATTACATGGGGTGCAGCATAGTTTCATTTTGTAAAAATCTACATGTACACTATAGTCTCATTGTAAAACTTTGTGTATGTTCCTAATCTGATATTTCATTTTGAAATGAATACTACTGTACCCTGTAAGACATATTGTATTCTCAGAAGTAATTAGGCAGTGTGAAAGGAAAGCTTTGTTCTTACATTTTAATTTAAACTGAAATGTGTTTGTACATGTATCTATACCGAGTTACATGTATAAATATAGCCTAAAATTGTCTCTCTTAGAATTTAGACGGTACTATTAATACATGTACAGATTTACAATACACTTGGGTCTCTTTGTAAATTACAAAAAAAAGATACATTTCAATCAATTGTTTTATTAGGTGGTCACACATCCATCCATACAATTCACAGTTGTACATCCACAAGATATCCAGACATCTCTTGTGCAATGCACATGTATGTCTGCTGAATTTGTTTCTACCAGGATACATGTATTTACATCTACAGGTCTACCAAACAGGGTACATGTATGTTCTTTTGTTATTAACTATGTTGTACACAGCTTACAGATACAAGAACATGTACAAATATGAACACACAGGTAAAGTCATAAGAAAACATTGGCATATTACATGTCGTCATTGCTGGGAAAAATCTAAGTGAGATGTAAGCACAGGTAACTTGTATCAGTCATATGTTCATTCAGATTACTTCTCTCACCCAAATTTGTGAAATATAATATACTTATACCATTCTACTTCTTGTTCTTGACATACATAAATGATATAATACAAAGTGAATTGTCTCTTACCCTTCTGCTATATGTGTGAATTCCAAATCAATTGAAGATGGGTATTGTTGGAGGAATCTATCCACATACCTCTTGAAAAACTGGATGTCTCTCTGTAAGAAAAGCAGACAAATAGCAATAAAGACAGTGCCCTCTAATTTATTTTTCTAAGGAAATATAATAATAATATTAATTAGGGGAGGGCGTAACACTAACAAGCCCTTGGGACACATTGGCACCCAAAATCTAAGCCTGGACCTCCCAAAATTTCAACATTTTGACATAGAGCTCATGCATGTACAGACTCTAAAGAGTTAAATCTGGACCCCTTTCCAAACAAGTCGGTATGGAGTCATGATTATGGTTAAATAAGGTGTGATTGTACACCCTTAGAATGTTATTGCAGCACATTAAGTTCAAACAAACACAATTATCTAGTCACTGTAAACAATAATATTAGTGCTTAATACTACATTTATAAGCACTTTACATGTAGTTATTATTACCCTGTTCATTGGATTCAATTGCTATCCTTGCACATAGTGAACACTCTCTACTCCACTTGAGAGCATTCCAGCCAGGCATCATTTTACAAGTAATGGTACACACATGCTATTTCAATCACACTGAAATTTGCATTCTACCTGATACCCCTTTAACACCTGGATGGAGAGAAGCAATGTAGATAAAATGCCTTGCTCAAGGGTATACAAGTACATACTATGGCAAGGATTGAACCCACATTGATTGAATGTACATGTACACTAGATTTCTTTTAATATTCTTCAAAGCTCATGAGGGGTACCTCTGACTTCATTCCACTGTGAGATCCACTTCACCCTGTCACTTGTTCAACCAGGAGATCACACAACAAGTCATATATTGAAATCAGTTCAAACTTCAAACAAAGATTTCTTCAAATACTCATTCCTTTTGAAAACATTTACAGACCGGAATTCTTTACCGCCAGGCACCATCCATAATTTACATTCAGCATCCCAACATATGTATTCAACTTCATGACTCGTGTGCAAGAACATTTTCAATAGTATTATTTTATTTTCTCATGTGCACACTTAGTCTGACTCGTTTTACTCCACTAGGAGTGTTGAGTTGTATTTTCTTCAGATTCAGACCAAAATCATCTCTGCAAGAGTCAAGAGTACATATGAATACTGCATGCATTGCATGGCACATCATTTCAGACATTGCAGCATTTAAAATGCAAACAGAAGAAAGAAAAAAGATTTTAAGTAAGAAAATCCATCATCTTTAAATCATTTCAAAATGTGAGGGGGTAGGGGCCTTGGGGGTCATACATGCACGAAAGACAGCTAAATATTCCACATAGTCATTGACATATCCTTTCCAAAAGAGTAGCCATTTTTGTGTGGTTTGGGGGACATTTCAATTTTTTTGGCATTTATTTAAAGCATGAGAAACATTGCCTATATTGTGATACCGGCTTATCAAACTCGGGACATCTCTTATGAGCTCTACTTTATGTTTAAAAAAAACACTTGAAATCCTCTACGATTTATAATTTTTGTGCAACAAAATATGGATCTAAAATTGTCAAATGTCAGCAGTGAATCATTCCTGTAGTTGTATGTCGACTTGAAGAGCGCAAAAATGACATATTATGACAAACATGAATGATTGGGCATCAACTGTCTTTGCTGTACAGTGTCGAAGAAACCCGGCCCACAACTACAAGTTTATAAAGGTCTTCTCTAATGTAAATTGGATGTTTAAAAAGTGTGAATCAAATATCAATATTTCCAGTTCTGCTTACATTGTGTATGTACATGTAGCGTGTAGCGTAGCGTACCTTAACAGTGAATGCAAACAATTTTCTGCCCCATTATCTCAAAGAATTACACTTCTACTTCTACGGTACAGTTCCTGAAAAGGGAACTAAATTGATTCAAGAGCCACCTTGAACTGCTCCAAAGAAGGCAGTTCGACGATGTTCTGAGGTAGCTCGTCCCAGTCCTTAAGTGTCCTGGGGTAAGAACTAAATTTGTAAGTGTCCATTGAAGAGCCTAGTCTCACATTTTATTTGTTTTGTTTTAACAAATTTGGGGAAACGGATTGGTATTGACTATTGGGGTTAAAGTAATCTTCTTGAATAAGTCTAAGCTGAAAGGAGTTGGTCAAAGAAAAAGGAATTTCCCAAAGTTCAGATGCTTTCTTTAAAAAAAAACAACAACACCATAAAAACAAAAGAACTGTGATCGGAAAAAGCAAGGCTCCATGAAGAATCATGTCAGCATTTTCCCCCTTTTTTCCACTCTTACAAGGAGCCTTCTTCTAGGCTAAGCGGTATGGTAGGGGAATTTTTTTTCAAAAAAAGTTATTGTTATTCATCTCCCCAGCACAGCCAGCAGATTAATCTTGATCTTTCCGAAGTTAAGGAAAATATAAAAAATGTCTAAATGAATATTAAACATGTAATGTTATTGTTAACCGAGATCTAAAAGACTAAATCTAGTTAAAATTATTTCTCTGCTATCAAAATGGGTGGTTAAATTTGAGTGCAATAACTCCTAAATTTGTCAAGTAATGAAGTAAACACTACACAGAACAAGAACAAATTTGGTAAACAGTCGGTCGAAAGTCTTTTTTTTTTGGAGGGGGCAACGTGGATAAAAAACGGTCATTCATTCATTGCAAAACAAAAATGAACAACAACAACATCATGACATAACTATCATCAACAAAAACAAAATCTGTCAATAATGACGAAGAATTGATAACCCCAGTTCCAGCGCTAGCACAAGAATCAAACTCGATCTTTCAGTTTCAATCAAAGAGAACCTCACATCACAACTGCTCACAGAACAGTCGTGACACACCGGTTGCGTGCTAGCCCGCTGCCGCTCCGGCGTGGACAAGTACCAGTGCGGCATACATTACACGAAGGGGAGTGCGATTGTCGATACCGGTGAAGGAAAGGAATGCGGAAACGCATATTTACATGCAGTTTTCTTCCTACCTTTGAGCTATAATGCATCCATAACTCATACATCTGCTCTTGAGAACCCATCCTGTCCACCTTAGATAACTGTCAGTTACCGAAGAGGCCTAAATCTACGATTATTGCAGAATTTAGGTTCGGCAATCGAGGAGCAGCAGTCCAAGTCACTGTACAAGTGACATGTTGATATGTTGTCCACGAAATTAACGAGATTATAATGATCTCGGATTAGACGAGAAACCGCCCCCTTTTCTTACGATTGTGAAGTACTGCCACAATTATTATTCTAAAAATATATATGATACTTTGTATTAATTTTAAAAATATGAAACAGTTTAAAAATTATTTACAAACTTATTTATGCTTTCAAAGGTCTTTAATATGGATATATTTTTAAAAATCAGTATATAGTTGTAAAGTAGCATTTACAAAGCTAAATTTAGCGACGATTTTTCTTGTTATTTTGGAAGAGTGGGGTGCACAGGTGGTACAGAGGTCATGAGTGGGGGTACAGACGTCCTAATTTCAATGGACAATGTATGATGACCCGGCTTTTCACTTCTTCTTTAGAACATGCCTTCAGGAAATAACAAAATCTATATTATACGTCTGCATTCAGAAAGAAAAAAAAATATGATGGGTTGAAGACTTGCCCAAAGTCTGACTAATTTTATTTCATGAACGATTTCTAATTTTGCAAGATCTCCATCCCCGAACCTTCATATTCTGCCTCATACATTTGTGTCTCTGTCCTATGTGGATACATTCTCAGGGATTACGCTATCATTAAATAAGGACATGCAAGGTGTTCTTGCGAAATTAGCCATCACTCATAAAAATCGCCGTTATCTCTGGACAAAATCAAGAGAGGAGAAGAAATGGGGGAGAAAGGAGACAGTAAATTAAAAAATAAAGTAGTGGGAATAACGGTGGTAGGTGGTGGCCCGGGGTGAAAAAGGGGCCCGGGGGAATGGAGTAAGATGTAATTTTTAAAAAGGCATGTGGGTATGTACCCCTCCCTTTCCCCATTTTAAAAACTATGCCTCATAAGAATTTTACGATAAATCCGGCCTTTCATTGAAACAGCATGTAAATTTTTGGTAAAGAGCCCTAGCTCCCTCCCTCTCCCCCTTTTTAGAATTATGCCTCCTTAGCATAATATAACCCCCTTTCATTGAATTAGCATGCATATGCCTCCCCGTTCATGAATTTAATAACCCCTATTTTGTACCAATATGTAGGACATGGTAGGCACGCCTATTAGTGCCTCACCGTGCACCAGCCCCCCTCCCTAGCTGACAGGACAAATAAACTTCTTGGATCTGCTACTATTGTAACTCTGATTATTGCAACATAGTGATTTTTTTATCTTGGCCGACAGGGGAGTCTATGTTTGTATGTGTGTGTGTGTGTGTGTGTTTGGGAGGGGGTACTGTTTCATACATACCCCTCTATACAAGTATTTTCTGATTTTATTGCGTTCGGTAGAATAACAAATTTACGCCTTACTCTCATTATTTTAATTTTTAATGAGAAAAATTGATTCTACAAGTTTTTGCCTGTTTGCATGAAATACATTTTACCTTAATTGTTGCAGATACATTATATACAAAAACACCAATATCTCGAAATGCAATGGAAGCACTTCTTCCTTATGTCTAATATAGCGAGAATTTGAGCAATATCATAGAGCAGGGGTGAATTCTGTCAATAATTATTATTTCTGTCAATTGATATTATTTTCAGCAACAATGACATTACGATAACATCATTATTTCCTTTTTTCTCTTCATGCATCTTAACGGTTCATCAACTCGAATTTTGAACTTTATTTTCTTTGAAAGTCATTTTCCCATTTTAAACAGATCAAGTGTATATTCAATGTGGATATTATTTTCTCGTATATGAATTTATGCACGTTCCCCATCAATGTAAGTTCATTTATTGTTATCATGTTATACCCTTATAATGATTTATTTTGAAGTATATTATGTATTTTTTTTTCATTATTTGTATGTTTTTATAATTGTGCACTTTTCTCAATTGAACCACTGACTGCGACGAAAAGATAATAAAACCCTTCAATTAAATTCATTCCAATTCAATACCCCACCACACAAGTAATTCTAATTCCAACCCTAAATCCCTATCATAACACTTTCACTAATCCTGACCCTAACCCTATAAACCTGATTAGGATCATCCTTACTACGACGATAATCATAATTCAATTCAATTCAATTTTTAGGTTTATTGTTAAAAAAAAAAAAGATCATGGCAAAAGTCCGGAGACTAATATTTTCATATTAACAGTAAAATACAAGGTTATAAAATGTACTTTGACATATTATAGTATAGTTCAATAATAACTGAAAAGGAGAACGTGACTTCATGCAGTAGAAAAATAATGTTATAAGCAGCTATTATTATATTATATTATATTGGATAGATTTGTACAAGATTAATGATACAGTGGATGCCAGCAGTAGAATATATTTTCACATAGACATGTGTAAATGTTTCTAATACCTTATCCTAATGCTTAATACGCCTACTGATGCGTTGTGGGGGTTTTCTGCAGTTAAGCCTAATAAATTATAAACAAATGAAAAACATCTTCTTATCCTTCTTCTTCCTACAGTAAACGTACAGCCCTCTAGGCCTGATTATACTTATGTAAAATTCATATTCAAATTATCTATTGAAATACATGGTTTCCATAATTTTAGATTATTTTTAATACAAAGATATATACAAAAACAAATAGGTTTCTAAATATACTGTGTATGTGTGGTGCGGTATGATGTGCCATGCTGTGTTCAGGGGCAGATCCAGGATTCTGGCAGGGGATACAATTCTGGAGAGAAAAAAAAAACTGGAAAAAAGTCATGGCAATATATGTTACCTTCTTGGGCTAAAATTTGTGAAAGGGAGGTCCAATGTGGGGGAAAGGCCTGTGGAAAAAATTATGTTATGCTTAATAGGGTTTAATCCTTCTTCCTAAATTTTTCCTGTAATTATGTATTCATTATATTATTTGAGATATTTGTAGAATATGAAAAAGATCTGTTGGAAAATTGAAGAAAGAAAAAAAATGTTGCTTTGAATTTGAAATCACTTTTTTTGCCATAAGCTTTGAGGTTTTAAAAGGAGTAAATTATGCCCCTAATTCTTCCAGTAGCTGTATGTGAAAGCCAAATCATGGAAGAGAGAGAAGGTAAAGAAAGGGGGGGGGGGGCGGCGGCGGGCGGCGTGGGGCGAAATTTCATTTTTTATTTATTATTTAACGACACCACAAAAACTGTCTTTTTTTCGGTGAGCTAGGCCGTACCAGATCGAAAAATCTTAGCAACAACGCAAACAAGATGGTCGGACGTCGGCTGTAAATTATCAATTTTTTGCTCGAAAACTGTAAAATCTGGGTAAGGAATGCTTATTTATGCTTATAATTCGTACATAAAAGTTATTTTACACTTAGGGATAAACTTTGATGATGGAAAATAAGTGAAAGAGAGCTGTTCTAACTTAGATTATTGCGAGAGCTCGAGAGCTGAACAAATGTCAAATGCAAAGTTTGAGTGACACTTTTTTCTGCCAGTGCAGTGATGAGTGAACTGTGAGAATGTAAATTGATGTTGTTTGCTGATTTTCTCACAATATATGATAAGATGTCAAAATAGTGGCAAACCAATGGAAAAAGAAAATAATTATAGTCATGTAACTGAATTTTCTGTGAAATTGGGTTGGAAAATGTTGATTTTGGGGGGCTATTTTGGATGGTGTTTTGATTTTGTTTGGTTGATTCAATCATCAATGATTGATTGTCTGCTGGCCTGGCTAGGCTGTACTTAGACCGAAAGCTTCAGTCTCTGATATCGACGGTTGTTCCGCTGAGATTGCATCTGGCTCCTCTGACCGCCTCTATACATAGACTGAAGTACGGCGTATGGGGTAGTGTGCGGAACGAATGGTTCGGTTCGGCCGGAACCGCGATGAATGAGTTAGCCCGGCTTGAGCCGGTGATGTTTGAATATTCATAAGCCCAATATCAAACACGTGCTCTGATTGGCCATTGGGCTTGTTTTGGTCGGTTGACCCGGAAATATATCGGGCGGGTCATGTCATAGATTACCAGTTCGAATGCATGAACGTACCGTTTCCTTGGTTCTGAGATAAAAAATGGATAACTCATATAGAGTAGAGGAGGCAGTTTTCGGCCACTTAAGGCGAAATCCTATTTTTGGACTCTTTACTTCCTATTTATAATTTTTTTTGTTTAAATCATGAAGCAACACTATTATTATTCAAACAAAAAAAGAATCCCAGAAAAAAATCATGAACTGCCATGGCAATATTGATTTTCATTTTCACTGTTTCGGCGGTAGTTTTCGGCCTAGCGAGGCAGTTTTCGCCGCATGTACAAAGTCAATAGGAGCGCGCGCCGTGCGTTCGCCCGCTGATCCCTAGCGCATGCGGCCAGAGCACGTAATCCCCCGCATGGCCGAAAACTACACCTGCGGGTGCCGTGCTCAGAAATTGGAATCTAAACTATACAGAGATACAGCGCTATAGTATCCGACTGATAGGATAACATACATGCGGTGAGAAACATTTGAGCTTGCGATGATCAAAAAATCTGACTCTAAATCTGAAAAATACTTGAAATACAGCTCATTTTATGGGACCCATATTCCTTACAGACACGCGTAAGATATTCCATTTTTCAGATTCGGTAGCGGGACCGCCGATTACATCGCTAAAATGTGATATTTAAGGATACATTTTCCATTGCAAATGTGGTTCTCCGGTGACTCTGCCATGTTATTGTATGTGTGTGATATGTGATATGCTGTTATGCAATGTATTTTAAATGATTTTACCATGCATCCAACGGACCGGCCGAAAACTGACTCCGGCCGAAAACTGCCTCCTCTACTCTACGTAAGTCCGTAAATTTCGCATTTTGAAATAGGTAATAAAACTTTGAGAACTGTACATAGGAGAACAAAAATACATACTATTTTTGTATCTGATTTATAAATCAGAAAATTAGATCTAAATAAACAAAATCGTGGGAGAAAGTTTCGGGGTAAAAAGTGTGTCACAATCGGCTCAATCTCTCCCCGTGATGCGAGCCGTATGGGGTACCGTCTGTGTATGGGGAATGTCAACAAATGTCAGTTTTATTAAAGAATGACCCATACCAGAAGGTTATTTCTGTCTAGGCTGTACTGTGACTATTGTGAGTGTAAATTGTATGAAGACTGAAGAGTGAGTGCAATTTAAATTCAATTCAAATTTACTGGTCCAAAAGGACTTGGTTCAAGAAATTCTGTTGTTGATCATGGTTATATTAAAGTACATTAATCTCAGAAAGAATTAGAGCTGAGTTGGCTTCGTGCCCTGGATTAATACTAGGGTGTCTGAACGATTTTTCAGTTTTCCCTTTTGGATCGTTTTTCACCATTATGGTTGGATAATTGAACAAATTATTCACTCAGAATAATACATTTCAAATTTCAAGACTCACCGATGTTTCTATCAAAAGTTACAGCCCCTTCAATTCCCTACAATATTCATCCATTTTTTGTAAGAATTGACGAAAAAGACGTACACGCAGAGTTATGTTGTTTTGCTAAATTTAGCACAACAGCTGAATTGCGCAATATGCAAGCGTACACATACGCGTGCAAGCGTACGCGTGTTGCTTAAATGATGCGCAACTCGACACGATCGGCAATCCATTGTCTTCAATGGGCACCCACTTCCGGGTTTGTACACACGCGGTCCGATGCATATTCATGTGCAGATTTTACGCGCTATCACCATGGATTCGGCCGGCGTGGAGCTCACGCCTCCCTACTTAGCTGATCCAAAAAATGTGGGGAAGGGTATTTTCAAACTGTAATTGTTTGTGATCCCTGGGGCTAGCGAAAAAATAAGCGTAGGGATATTTTCCTTACGACTGGGACTACTTATCGCCAGGGGCGTCATATCTCATAAGTGGCAAATTTCGGAGTTAGCCAGGAAACAATGTTTAAATAGCTGTTTTGACCAAGATATTTTTAGAATTTTGAGATAACGCCCCTCTGGAAATATTGGAATTAATCTGCTCTTTCATATGACACCTCATTTATTGAGTATCACCTTCAGGATCACAAAGAATAAAGGTTTGAATCTCGACTTAATAATAAAAACTTTGACCAATTTTGCATGATCGTGTAATGCACATAGACTGCATAGGGCTGCGTGCAATCTCTATGGGAAGGAGACCCGGGGACAACTCGGCCCGCTGCAAAAACGGTCAGTTTTTCCAGGTTTAGGGTTAGGGTTAGGATTAGGGTTAAATGACAAAAAAACTGACAGTTTTTGCAGCGGGCCGAGTTGTCCCCGGGTCCGAGTTAGCCCGGATCCCTCATGATATGTGCAACAGCATTTTCAATGGTGTTGCAAGTTGTGCAATTAGTTTTCTGTGGCTTATGTGCTGAATTTTGCACGCTGTATTTCAATTTCCAAGTACAAATATTTTAATTGACAATATAGTAATAATACATGCAGAAACTCAACGTTGATTTTCATGTATTTTTCATTTTAAAAAGGCAAATTAGGTCTATGTTGACATTGCTTTTTAATGATTTCTTTCTCTATTGATAAGTGCGATTAGGGGAACATTGACTTCTAAGCTCAAAAGATTCACTGCTTCACTAAAAACATTATTGAATATGTAGGCTTTCAATTGCACTAATTTTTCCTCCTACAATTTACTTGTAAAAGTTACTTCATACTTGTAAGTTGTAGTCATTTGGTCATAGATTAATTTGTTTAAATATTAAGTGATATGTCCAGTATTTGAAAAATGTATTGCCCAATAATAATGGATGTACTGATTAGAGTACACCTCATCATGCAAATGGCTGTTGTTGCTGTTATTGTCATTTGGTTTACCTGTATAATGGTGCTTTTCAATATATCCTAGATTACTTATGCCACTCTTAAAAGGCTGTTAATATTGGTTATAAAATGGGTTCAAGAATGTAGCCAATGAGAAGCGTCGAAATGGATCACGTGTGCGTGCATTAACTTTTATCATATGCACGGGGAGTGCATTTTAGTGATCACAACTGTCAAATTTCTCGACTTTATACTTGTATTGTAGACCCATCTTATAAAACAAATAATACATTTTTTTAGCTCGTGCATTAGTGATATGCACTGCACTTGGTTAAGTCACAATGAGACAGACAATGAACTTGACAAGTCTCGTTCATTATCCTACTGTGACTTAACCTGCATGCAGTGCATATTCACTAATGCACTCGCAAAAATGTATTATTTTTATATTAATGATGTAGGCAGAGAAAGTTGAAGGGAACAAAGGTTTCCTTCTTTTCACTCCATAACTACATGTAGTATGATGGGGTGACCAAAGTTCGCAGAGATTTTTGAAAATATAAGAAAATGTGATATTCAATCCATGATTTCTCATATTCTACACAAATTTATTTATTTCAATTATTACCAAATGAACAGCAAAGTTTTTAACTACAAATTGCTGCAACTAGAAGATTTATCGTCAAAGGATTCCAGAGATATTGCGATCTAAAATTTGATGTTGGATCGGCGTTCGCGCTGCAACTCACGAAAAAGTCATAAAAACAACGAGACCTTATTTCGTGCACGGGGGTTTACAGCTGATATATCAAAAAATTTGATCTATCAAATATAAGATAATTGCATATTTTGCAAGGAAAAATCTCATACAATCGGTTGGAACCACTTTTTATTTACAATTTTTATGACATCTGCTCTCAAAATAAAAATTTCCAGACCCTTGTTGGTAAGTTCATATTTTTTCGGAACGGACGCAAAAGACTGCAATTTTTTTGGATCTTTTGTCAATATTTTCATAATTTCACCTCCAATTCAATAGGAAAAATGTTGACAAAAGTCCTTTGAAAGCACCTCTGTCATCATTGAGTTATACATGTAAACATCATATTGTTTAAGACAAATTTTGTAAAATAAGTGATGTGTCAAATAATGAAACATTTTGTTTTTCATTCTTCCCTCAGGAAAGCTATTATAAACCCCTGACTAGAGAACACCCCCATCATGCCAGTGGCGGTGCCCAGAAGATCCTCTTCTAATGTTCACCACAAGACAAACCATTTTGGAATAGAGGTGGTCAAAGGGTTGACATGGAAGGGATGGGAACCAGGTGGGGAATACACCAAGCATGTCATCTTGAAGAATGTGCAGGTCAAGACACAGAAGCTGAAATTCAGGTAAAGGGAGACAAATGCGGGAATGAGGAATGTTTTGTGAGTTTTTATGAATATGTCATTGTCCTCATTCTCATTCAGATGTTTGACTTTGTGACTTTGCGACATCTTTACCGGCTCATTGTCATATTACAGTTTAAAACCTGCTTCGAATTCCTTAGTTGGTTGTTATGTTTGTTTTTATCATTTGTCCTTTGACCTGTAAAAGCTATATTTATATCTTGTTACTTATTTTAATCCAATTTCTACCATTTTTTTTTTCTTTCAACTCTTTTTAATTCCTATAGATTCTCTTGCCTTGTCAAGTTTAAATAAAAATGTCATCAGTACCTTGTAAGAATAATTCTCACGTTTCACAATCCTTGCGCCCTCATTCGGTTTAGTTGCGACAGTCCCTCTAGCGCGGTTATTTAGGGAGATGGGTCAACAACTTTCTCGACAAATCAGCTCGCTAGTACGCTCGTGAGACATCATCGGGAGCCTGCCCCGCTAGCTGCCACTCAGTCCCGGCTCATCATCATTTTGCTTTTCGATCTGGATTAGACCTACATGTAGTTGACATTGTCATCATGGTCTTCTATTATGAAGCTGCAGAATGTTATTCTCACACTTCAAAGAATTTTTTGTCGACCCGCGGTTGCCTTTGATGGTACGAACGTTGGTGGCGCATGTATTGTGAAACGCAAGAATTGTGATATGGTCAATTGTTAAAGAAATTTTATATTCAATTGTTTTATGTTTCAATGTTTATTTCTCATTTTTAGCTCTCCAAACACAAGGTTCTTTTCCACTCTCTACCCTGAGCCCATTGTGCTGAGTGCAGGGACCAGCTATAGTCTACCTGTTACATTCAGACCCCTGGAGAAGAACATCTATGTGGACAAGATTGAATTCCAAGCACAGGTAAGCCAAATTGAAATTCATCATTTTAAGTACCTTGATGAAAGTATCACTTGTGCTTTTCATGGTCACAAGGTGTTTTTTTTATTGTTTCATTTGTACATAAAATCTTTCACAACATGCCCAAAAGTGTAAGTTTTAAAAGGTCAGTATGGATTCAAAACCTTCGAATAAGCCTCCATATATACTATTATTGTTTTTATTTCCCATTTTCTTTTCTTTTTGGATGGGATTGGGTGTATAATATCAGTGTATGGAAATGGTATGAGTCTAATGTTCAGTATATTTTTTTTCCCAGGATGGAGTATTTCAGGTACCCATGCAAGCTGTGCTTCCGAAGCATGAACTCTCTCTTCCCAGCCAACTTAACTTTGGCATGTGTGCCACAAAGGACTTCACAAGACTCACATTTGAGCTCTCAAACACAAGGTATAGTAGTCAAGATAATGAGGTTTAGGCACATTGTAGTTGATGGGAATGAGTAGATAAAATTTGAGTCACTGTAGATTTTACTGATTGTGACAATAGAATCCAAATTCATAAAAGCAGATAAATCATACAGAAAAGTGACAGCATATCCTAGTTTTTTAAATCATGAATATATTGTCAATACTATATGTCTGTGAAGTTATTGAAATCAATTCTCCATTTAGTTTAATCTGTTCTAATTTCTGCTTTTCTTTGTTATTTTTATGCAAGAAGGAATTTATTTTGTTTTGTTTTGAAGTCTCAAGTTGATAACACTTCTTGTCCTACCTCATAGTTTGGTAGTAGTCAGTTAATTTTATAATACTGTAGCATATAATTATGTAGTTTAAATTTGCCTATAATATTCTTTCTGTTTTTAAAATTGTTCACCCTGCAGTGAGCTAGTAACAAAGTTTGCTTGGTCTGTGAGCTTACCTTTTGTGTTGGAGCCATCGACAGGCACTCTGGAACCCAAGTCCAAATGCACCATCACAGCTACCTTCAAACCCACCTCTGCTGTCGTGTATGAGACGGTGGCTGAAGTGCATTATGGGTCGGATTCCCTGTCTTGTAAGAAGATGCTCAAATTGGAAGGAATAGGTGAGTGTTCTTCATCAAAGGAATCATAGTTTTCATGTGAGATGGAAGGAACTAAAAATTGTAAATTCTTGTTGAATTTAATAGGATTGGTTTTAAAGTGTGTGTGTCCTGATGTGCACTTTAAAAGCAGAAAATTGATTTAATACATTCCTTTTCATTGAAATATTCACTATGACACTACAAATATTTCCTGACACCTCATGCTTAAAACTTAAAAATATGAGAATTACCTCTTTTACACTGTGAGATTACTCTTTTACACTATGAGATTACTCTTTTACACTATAAGATAACTCTACATAATAAACCAAAAGCATTCATAAGCCTTCATGTTTATTAACCTATTTAATACTATTAGTTACATCATTCAGAAGTGATTTCCACTTTTTTGTCAAGTAATACAAACGTGTACAAAAATGATAATCAATCATTGAAATCCTTCTTTCCCTTCAGAATTGAGTTAACCTTGAATTAGAGGTGTCGACTGTAAGGTTTTTTAGGCTCATATGATACCACCTTCCAAAGTGATATGATTGGCAATAATCATTATTTAATAGTCATAGCCAAAATTGTGCACCATTTCTATGTGTCAATCTATCCCTCAGGCAAGCTGCCTCACTTGTTAGTCGCCCAGGCTGGTAGGCATCCCAGAGCAATGGAGAACCTCAACATTGAGAGCGTGGTGTCCTTTGGTGATGTAGCTATTGGATCAACAGCAGAGAAGTGGATCGAGCTACATAACCTTGCTCCGGTAAGAAAATGATCGGTTGTGGTAGGAAAATGATTTGATTTTAGAGGGATTTTTCTCTTTTTTTGTGAAGATTAATTGGATTTGCTAAGTACTATGAAGGGAAATGTTAATTACTGAGAGTTTAATCAAACCAAATTTATTTCATGTATCAGAGATCTAGGAACTGATATTATTATATGACTGCAATACAATCAAAGCAGGTATTTTGTTTTTAGTGTGGATATTTTGATGAAACTACCCAGATATATCATCAGTAATTATCAACGGAAATAGTTTTAATCTTGTTGACTACTGCATTGAACAGAAACAAACTTATAGGCGACTAGAGTGTGTTACATTTCATATTTTATGTAATTGGCATAAAGTTGAAATTCAATGAATTCATGATGAATAATCTGTTACAGATATGTACCTGACTTTAACCTTCTGTATATTTTTCCTCCTCTACAGGTAAATTCTCCGTTCAAAGTAGACCACCCCACTGCAAATACAAGAATTGACACGGTGTTCTCTTGTCAGCAAAAATCAGGAACCGTCCCCCCAGAAAGTATCAGCAGGATACCGGTAAGTTAACCCCTACTTCCTGAAATAGAACCTGCCAAAGAATACATTGTCACAATAGTTTATATGGAATGTAGAATAAGTTGAATACTAGGTGTTCATCTCAGCTCTGAGACTCATTCCAAATGATGACATAACGACTCGCAGATGAAAAGCTGACCCATGATGTTCATTTTCCTAAATTTTCCTTTTTTCCCTCCAATATAATAATAGTGTAAACTTAGAGAGCGCACACACCGTCCAGGGACGCTCATGGGGCTAGCCCAGCAACAGCTCTCTTTAATACAAGTAAAGTACAAGTAAAGTAAATGTTTATTTGATAATAGAGTTATACCATCAGAAACTCAAAAACAATTTTGCAACATTTGTATCACCCATTTCAATCCTCAGCTCCGCCCGGTGAGGCCCGGTGCCCTCCAGCTCCTCCGTTCACTGACCATATCTTTATAATTCGTGTGTCATTAACTTATAAATGATACAAATGATACAATGATAATTTTCCTTATCATTTTTATCTTGCAAATTTAATTTTTCTTACTTTACAAATATTATGTTGTTTTGAACTTAACTTTTTGAATAATGAAAAGAAAGAATAAAAAACCCCAGCAACATACATACTGTGAGCCTTGAGACTTTGAGAAAACTTTATCATAAACCTATATGTGTGATTAAACATTTTAAGGAAATTTACCATTGTGTATTATTTTTTTTTGTGTGTAATCTGTCTACAGGTAAGCTTTACTCCAAACACAGTAAATGAGGAGAGTGTGGACTACCTTCATATCCAAGCTATAGGCAAAGTCAGCAAAACCATTGTCAAACTTCATGGTAGATGTAAAGGTAAGATTCCTTTTCTCTTGAGTATATTTTGGAATATCAAGGTAAAGTTGGTGCCTATTATGGAGAAGCACATGATCTATGCTTTACTTTATATACACCGCCTTATCCTTACATTTATAGTACCAATTAGAAAGCTAAGTTGTGCTGGTCAAAAAGACAATCAATTTTTGTGAGATTTCATATAGTGCTTCATTGAGAATGAGTTTGATTAATCAGAATAATTAATTTTGTGACTAATTAGAGACAACTGTAGTGTTCTGGTCAATAAAATAACCCAAGAGAAAATCTAACAAATATCATTCAGCAAGGCCTTCTTCTGTGTTATTTGACGATGATCAGCAAATAACAGTTTGTAATTTAAAAATTGGTATCAATGTGTGTCTTATGATTGATTTTTCAGGCCCTGTGGTCACGCTGGGTTCAGAAGTGTTGAATTTCGGCCTCCTCAATCTGGGTGACTCAGCAACCAGGACTCTTGATATCATCAACCAGTCTGATGTAGCAGCTTACTATCAGGTAGGTATTTTCCTAATCCCCTTTCGATAAGTAGTTATTACAATTTTATCTGGAACGTGAATGGAAATTGATATAGTATATATCAGGAAGATGTTTTTCTCATCCCCATTCAATCAGTGATATAACTAAAATAATATCATCTAAAACAAAGATATAGTGCAAAGAGTGACATAGTGAGAGAGAGAGAGAGAGAGAGAGAGAAAGTGACAGACAGACAGAAGGGGAAGCAAGATAGTAGGAAACATAATTTATTACAAGTAATGCAAGAAATATGTAATACTTTGTGTGGAGTTAACCAAGTTCTGTGACTTATATTTTGAATGCGGATGACCCCTATGCTACATAACCCCTATTAAAAAAGAAATCAGTGTTATATACACCCCATCTAGTCTTCGTAAGGGATTATGCTTAGTGCTTAGTCTAACACTTTATTCTATTTTACTTACAGTTCATGATAGATGGTCAGCAGAGCGTCTTTGAGATGAGTGTCCAGTGTGGTAAGGTGCAACCGCACACGACTCAAACCCTCATCGTCACATTCACACCATCTCACCCAATCAACCATTATAGGAGAGTCACATGCCTTGTACAGAATCAGGTTAGTTCATAAGATGCTGATTGGTTTGTGGGAACTGGGAATAACTTTTTTAAGAACTCAGAAGAAATATCCTGAAATTGTTGTGTTTTATGTGTATCAGTCAAATATAATCATTTTCATAATGTGCAGTCATGACCACCTACAAATATTTTTGTTTGAGAGATGGGATTCCGGAACAGCTGATTAGATGATGAGCATGAATATAAAGTAATGATAGAGATAAGCAATGTAGATAAATTGTCATGCTTTAGGACATAACCACCATGATGGGATCAAAGACATATAATCTTTGCATCATCAATCAGGTGTTTAAACCCCTTGACTAAAACACATCTTCAATTCATGTTTTGAGTGATGAGTGCTGTACAAAGATGTAAAAACATTTTTGCCAATTCCTTCATTTAATTTCATTACAGGACCCATTGTTCATAGACATGATCGGTACATGCCATACAGAGCTGTGCAAGCCAGCTGTTCTTCAACCTATCCATCTAACCAGATATCGTCAGCATGTGGCTGGTGGCTTCTCTGTCTTTCCTCCTGAGGTAAAGATACAATGAATTTATGAGATCATGTAAAGATGTTTCTGATTGTAACAAGAATATTGATACATAATAATTGTGGTTTGTTTAAGCTGTGGGCAAGTCCAAGGTATTTAGTCATTTTTGGTCCATGGCACATGTTACCAAGAACGTTAGGAAATACACCCCCAAAAAAGGAATGGGTGCCACTTTAGTCTGGTTCAAGCTGTAAAAGAGCTTTCAACTTGATGTATTCGTGAAGTATACTGAAATCTTGTGGTAGTCGGTAAGGTTTACAATTTCCCTTGTTCACAGGTGTGAGGTAAAAGAAAGATTTATGGCAATACAAATGACAAGCAACCAATGAATTACAATGGGAAGAGGAGATTGAAGTGAAATGACAAGAAGTTTCTTATCATTTTTAAAGAAAATATCTTTATCTGTCTGCATGTCTGCTCTGTACCCACACTCATCTTAAGATATTTTGAAACGCTATATATATACTCATTTGAAAAATTCATTCTGTAATTAAATCTTATGCTTTTATTGTATTTTACATCCAATTTACTTAATATTTTGTTTCCTAGCACTTGAATGAGATGGTAAAGGATGGGAAGCTTACACTGGATTCTAACAATTGCCTGACACATCCATCGGCTGAAGCCGTGGAAGATCTCGTACAATGCCCTACACCCCTCCCTCCCATGAAGGAGTATTTTGATGATGGCAGACATGGGGAATATACGGTCAGTTTTGGACAGCCATACTATTAATTAATCCCTATTGTGCCACCAGGTTTGCAATGATTTAACATTGGCAAACTTTTAAGAGTAACATTTTTAGGATTTTCAGGATAGAAAATCTAGGTTACTTAGTCCAAATGTGTATTACACCATTGGTGTTCTTTGGTAGATTTTTCACCCACGTTGTGGAAGGGGTTATTTCTAATCTTTAAATGTTCTGTTTACCTTAACAGTAACTCTATTAATTATTATTATGTCAAATTGGATATTTAGACCACCCCAAATTACATACATATACCAATTCGTTTCAACTCTTTTCAAGCTGACTATGAATGTCAATGTGCATGCTTAAAGTTATTGATTAAAGTTCTAACAAAGAAATCCATTTAGGTAAATTTAGATTTATGAACCGTCATAGCATGAGCCCATCAGTAGCTAATCTCTATATGAACATAGTGCTGTTTCATAAGTTCATTTCTGGTATGCACAAATACCTAGAGCTACAATCTAACATGAAACTCTATGCCACATCTCTCTCCAGCAACCGGTGCATGTGACCATCGATACCACCCACGTTGACTTTGGGAATGTGCAGGACCTCCGCCGCCCCTTCCAGAAGACCCTCAACATCACCAACCACACCAAGGGCAAGATCACTGTCACCTGGATGGGGGATGAAAACCACATCTATTCCATCTCCCCGGTATCATCCGACATCCCACCTCTCAAGATGACGTCCTTCAGGGTGACCTTCAAACCGGTAAGTGGAGTTCTCATGGGTAGGAAGGAAGAAAAAGAAAAGTAAATAGATGATTGCTTCTACAAAAACGTAGAATGGAAGTGATAAAGACTTACTGAAGCTTTTCGTCTTGCACTCAGCAGGATAAATGTCAAGATTAAACAGAAAGTCAAAATATAAAGGAGCAAAGCTTGCAAAAAATAAAGGGCCCTGATTGGCTGCCACAAATAGATCTAGTTGGATGGATACTATCGAAGATACATTCCAGTACATCATTCAAGTCTCAAAACTTTCATAATTGTGTTTACAATCGTGATTTTTTTTCCCCTTTCTTTTTTCTTCATCGTCTAATTTTCAGAATGCTCCCAACCAATTCTTCGGCACAGAACTCGAAGGTTATGCATGTTACAAGGTAAGACATAGTAAGATATCATTTTGTAGTGTGAGACATTGTGATATCTAACAAAAACAGTTGTGGAGAAAAGTAATTGTTTATTATGTGCTCTGTCAATATTGTTTAATTGTTTGATTATCTAATGAAAATTTAATTTAATTGAGTTGGAGGTTCTACCGAGAATTTTTTTTCTAGATATTCTAAATTGTGATATCGAATCAGTCTTTTTTAAGAATTCCTCTTATATCTTGAACTCTCTAATTCTTTGTTCTTGTTCCATCTCGCAGAGCATGAGAGACTATAGGTTGGTCCAGGATGAGACCTTCAGTCCACCATGGTGTCTGACCGTTGCTGCGGTGGGACAGACATTCCAACCAAACAACGAGACTTTCCTGCCACGCTACACACTGGATACCAAGAAACTGGTTAGTCAAAAAAGTCTTTACTTGTTGGGTTTAGTGGGTAAACTTGTATAGGATGGTAGGAAAACAATAATCTATATATTTTTTTTTTTTAAATCAAATATGTAATGCTAAGCAGCAAGGAAACATATCCACTTATCCAATAGGCTTCGTAATGAAAGATTGATGATTTATCCAAGACACTTTTGCACAGACTCAGATTTGAACCCAGGTTTTCCCAGACCATATTTCCCTGCAATATCCACTGAGCTACAAGAGTTTCCTCCTAACAGAAACATATATTCAAAGTATTATACCTATTTTGCTGAATTGATTAAATTCAAACTTGACAAAATGTAAAAACTATTGTTATCATTAGGTATTCCCTGCTGTTGATATTGGGGATTCCATCTACAAGACCATGTTGCTAAGCAATGCAGGGACCACGCCCATCCATTTCAGCATTCCGGATGATCCATCAGGGTGAGTAATGATCTGTGGTTAGGCCTACAAGAAAAAGATGTTGTATTGCCTTTTAGGTGCCAAAACATGGGTCGGTCGGTCAGAAATTTTTTTTTAAAATAATTTTTTTCTTCTTTTTTTTTCTCCCTCTTTGGGCAGATATTTCTCAGTTTTGAATGCTTTAATACATATTTTTTCATTCATTAAACATTTTTTATGCCTCCGCTACAAAGTAGCCGGAGGCATTATGTTTTGTGGTTGTCACATTTTGTTAAAACATCAGGAAAAACTTTGGGCATATCCTATCTGGCACTTCATATTCAAGTCGTTCGTACAGTCATGCGTAACTTTACGAACAGCTTTAAGAAACACACCCCTGGTTTTATAGTGTTCCTCATGACAAGATCAATTAGCATATCCAACCTTCATGTGAGATTGTAATAAAAAAGGAGAACCATGTCTGTACTTATACTGGTAAGTCATTTACTATACTGCTATAATGTAATGGATGGACCAAGACATAGTGACACTGTATTTCATTCTCTTCACAACAGAACATTCAAGGTCAAGCCATCTTCCGGCTTGCTCCGAGACAAGCACCAGCTCTTTGTCTTCAAGGTCATACCAAAGGTCAAGGACAAGACTCTAAGACATCAGTTCCTCTGCAGGCTCAACGACTCGGACAAACATATCCAGACCATGGACTGTCTGGGGTCATCGGAACAACCGAGGGTGCTGCTTGACACAGAGGTATGTACATATTCATCTCATCAGTGAAATGATGATGTACAGAGAAACATATTGTCTGCTGAGAGCCAGAAGGGCATTACATGTACATCTATGGGTGCGTTCAAGCGATTTTTTGAAGCTAGAATCACAAACATGAATCACAAATCAAAACGCCGTTACAAAACACGGTTACTGCGGGAGGTCGTTCAAGCAATTTTCCATCAATGCTGATTCTCGCTCATTTCAAGCCTACCCAGGAAAAATAGATATAGATAGCGATAATATATATAATAGATAACGACGTCATAGAATCATGATTGAGATCTCCGTTGCGTTCAAGCGATTTTTAGCGACCTTGATTCTGCAGAATCACGTTACAAAACGCATCTTTTTCAGCGTTTCATGTTTGCGTTTTTAAACACGTTTATTTTTACTACCAACAAAAAATCGCTTGAAATCGCTTGAACGCAACCGTGTTTTAAACTAAACGTCTTTGAAAACCGTGTTTCTAGGGTGAAAATGTGTCACTTGAACGCACCCTATGTAAATTGATATAAGTGAGCATTGTTCTGGCTCTCTTCAGATGATATACAGAAGATGATTTGAAAGCTCTAGAGAGCAAGTATAATGAAGACTGTATTCTCTGTGATACCAGCAACTATTAACTTTCCAGAATGTTGTTCTTTAAATCCCTCTGATGATCTATCTAAATATCTTGCTATAACTGGAGTCTAGATTTAACCCCATTTATTTTAGGGAAACTCTTTATAGGGAGTTGGTCAACTTTCACCAAATGATAAGTGTGCATCTTCACTCTCTTATATATTAATACTGGGGCAGTGGTACTATTATCTAAAAGTAGGTATTTTGAGAATAAAGTGACCACTCAGAAATTGTATGAGTCATATTTCATCAAAATCGGGAAGTTTCTACCCAATAACGGTTCACTTTATGAAATAGAAGTAAATTAGTGATTAATAGAAATTGTTCTTATCATTTTCCACCAGTACAAGTAGGTTACATGATTTTCACTGCTTTGTGCTTCATTTTGCAGGGTGTCTTGTACTTCAAGAGTACATGCATTGGTACCTCTTCTCAGAGGAGCTACAAGGTCAAGAATACATCTCGGATTGCTCTCAAATACCAATGGAAGGTACCTCACCACCAGAGGGATCTACTCTCTGTCTACCCAATCACCGGTATCATACTGCCGAATGAAACACAGGTACAGTTACACCTTGGCATCGTTTCATGAAACCGTTATGAGTACAAGTTAATAGACATCTCATCGAAACGATGTTACCATTATACTCTCCATGGGAACGAGGTGGTTTCTGAAGTAACCGTGGGGGAATGAGAGAAATAGGATGAAGTGCTTAAATGTTTTTGCTTCTCCCTAACTAGCCAATGTCGGGTATCATATTACCTGAGATCTTTTGTTCCGGATGACTATTTTTCTCTTATGGTGCATCAAATGGAATCATTGTTCTTTAGAAATGAAATTATTTTAAGCAATATATGGAATATTTCTATATACACAGCATCTTTTTATATAATGTAAACTAGAATTTATATGACTTGTAAGTTATTGGATTAGTGTAGTTTCAAATTCATTGCTCTTTAAAAATGATAATATTCTATGCATTTTATAGGAATGTGCTGTATAGATTTTAGTCTTGTATATTTTCGTTGTGTAAAATATGATTTGAATGACTTTGAATATCAAAGGAAGAATGTAGTTGTTTATGAAGGCTAGAAGTGCGTATATTTACTGTTGTTTCATCCATGTTTTTCCTTCAGTCCCATGTATGGACTTTCACTCCCAGCGAGGAAGTCAAGTACGTGGTCAAGCCATCCATGTATGTTGAAGACATCAACCACATTGGGTAAGCAAGGCAAATGAATCACGTGAATCTAGATATTAATTGGCAGCTTGCATGTGCAACAGCTAGAATTTAGTGAAAGCTTGAATTTGTTAAAAGACTAATTTCATGTTATAAATTCTTAAAATTGTATCAAGATAATGAACCATTTTGAATTTGACGTGATTTGTTTTGTATATGGCTCCATCAATTCAGATCTCCCCATCACTCCCATGACTGAATTTACCTGTGTCAATTTACCATAATTGTGTATAGCATGGAAATCATCGCATACATTCATATTTTAGCCTGTTTAGTCATGTTACATTTTTCTTCTACATGTATGTAGGGATCTAACAAGAAGGAAAGCATTCTTGCTCAGAGTTCTTGGAGAAGGATCTATTGGAAGAATCAAGGTAAGATACAGAAGTGACAATCAGTCAGTTTGAAGAAAAAAAATGTTGTCCAGATGTTGGAAGAGGGATTTTTTTACTTTTATGTTTTATTCACTTGAATCTTGTGAAAGTTTGCATACATCTATTGAAGGATTGGCTTTCAAAAATATGATTATAAGAATAGAATTTACATGAAAATATTGAAAGCTGAGTTAAAAGACTTTAATTATAATGGATAATATGAATGAGCAGAAGCTGTACAGTTAGTGATAAGCTCACACTTAAACATGTAAACAGTTTCAGTGTCTCCTTTTGTTTACTCTGTATAAAAGTTCTCAACTTTCTTTAGTAAAATGACAAGTTAAGATATCAGTGCTTCCCTTATCTTTATTTAATACATTGTTTAGTGTGAAGAACCTGTGATAGACTTATCTGATGTGGTAGTGAACACCGCAGTCAGCAGAGACATCGTCCTTCATAATAACAGCAACTGCAGCCTCCACTATGAGCTTAGTGTGGAACAGACCATGCAGGGTAGCTATGCAGAGGAGGCAGCTCAAACAGATGATCTTGGTATGTATCACAGGTCATAATATTATACAAATGTTGCTCAGTGAATAGTTGCTATGCAGTAAAATTCTAACATGAATGAAATTCCTATATTAGCCCTTTATCAAAGAATGTAATTAAACCATGCTCTAACTTAACATATTACAACATCCTAGCTCTAGTCCTATGTCTATGACGAAATAAAACCTGGAACAATTTTTTCAGTAAAGAAAATGGTGAATCATTGATCATTCTATATGATGAGAAATATTTGAACCTTAGATGTAGTTTTGGTAAATAGTAGATATATATATTTTTTAAAGATTCAGTATAAAGGTTTAGTACTCTCTGTACTGTATTTTACTTGCTGTGCTGTATTTAAAATACAACATTCTTTTTCTTATTTCCAGCACTGACTCTGGACAGAACAAGGGACATCCTTCCAGCCCGTTCAAGGCGTGTCATCCGGGCCACCATCCGCCCAGAGAGACGTCTTGGCTACACCTTCTGCATCGGTTACCGTCTCCTCACCCCCTCCATCCCAAACCTGGAGAGGACGAAGAAGGATGAAGAAATTGAGGGGAAGGAAGACGAGAAGAAGGAAGGAGAGAAGAAGGAAGAAGAGGCAAAGAGTGTATCCCAGAGTGAGGAGGGTGTCTTGGTCCCCGTCAGTGACACAGTGCACCAGCTTTGTGAGATGACTGCGGTAGGGGTGTACCCAACTCTCCAGATCACTGATGCCCGCTGCTATGGAAGTGCTGCTGGCATTAGCAAGGCCAGGCTGTGGAGTCTGTTATCCCTGGATAAGTAAGTTACTTTATTTTTGATGATTCTAAGCATAGATTTTGCCATAAAAAGTGAATTTAATTAAATATCACGTGTTTTGTATTTATTCCTTTATTGGCTACGCTATTGTGTGGCCTGGTCTATAATAAATGATTCAAAATCCTTCCTGAGTGTCGTGGTTAACAATGTACTAGCTGCCCAATAAAACTTGATAAATGCAGTATTCTGGGCTAAAATTTAATGCTGAGTGCATCCATTAGTTGTTATTTTTTAATGAAACAAATAATCCATTCAAAAATGTGTTCTATTATATTTAAAGCCTAAAAAGTTCAAATTGAAGGAACTAAAAATGTCAGATTCTGGTTTGAATGATACTCATTGTTACATGTATATGAATAAATACTTAGAAGGCAGTCAGAAAAACAAATGTGCCAAACTGATATCAACGCTTTCACTTTTCTCCAATTAGTTTGAACTCTTGTCTGGATTCGGACCCCTCACCTGTAGAGCTCATCTTCTCCCGTGTTACAAAGCACAACATGCGGCGTAAGGCTGTGGTGTTAACACAAGCACTGCTGGATTTCAACTTCAGTGCTTCACCGGTTGGAGCAGAGCCTTGCATCGTTCATCTCATGTTGGAAAACACCGGCACTGTCAGTGCAGACTGGTATGTGGTATGCGCAGTAGAATATATACTTAATGTTGGATAGTTTCTGCACTCTATAAATGTATTATTATTATTATTATTATTATTATTATTATTATTATTATTATGTTCTGTTGCTCATTATATTTTCTGAAATATTCGTTTGGCAGCAATGACAACATCATTTGATTTAAGTTGATCTCTTTTATATTCACTCTCTTTGGAAAAGTCATTGAGATATATACAAACATGTACCTATATAGTTCATTAGTAAAAGGAAATAGGGGAATTGAATCATTGAATCCTGAGTGGTCTGTTTGGAATGATTCTCTATTGATATACATCAGATAAAAGGTGATTCACCTTGTTTAAACATTTTTTAAAGCATTTATTTATGTGAAGTAACAAATTAGACCCCAAAATGTTTAGATTTTTGCTGTAGTCTTTAAACTGCCATGAAAATGCCATGAAAAAGATCATTGCAATACATTCTTATGCCAATTCTTGTCTTGTTCTTAATTACATGTAAATAACTGATCTTACACATACAAATGATCAAGATTGAGCCGGAAAGCTTGATTGTTCAATAATTGTTTTCTTTTTTGTAGGGCTTATCTGTTTCCAACTGATCTCCAGCTGGAGATGGAATACTGGGCTGAGACAGGAGAATTTGATCATGATGAACTTCATGAGGTATGATATAATTCTGAGTGCTAGCAATCTGAATCATGATTTTTAAATAAACCCCTGTCAAAATTGGTGCACATTGAGAACAATGCTTTTGTAAATGATTTATTTCATTAAAATTGACTATGAAGGAATTTTTTATTTACAACAGATGTATAGTGGGATAAAGCTTACATGTTTTGTTTATTCTGAAGCTAAATTGTGAATTGTAGCAAATTTTACATTAATGTGTATGTGGATATATATGGAACCTTCACAATGATCGAAATCTCCAATGAAGATAGCTAGCTACATGTAGGTACTCAAACATTGAAAACCTAAATGTTGCTTAAATTAAACTTTGCAATTGCTGTTTTTAGTGAACCGATGTGAATAAGTTACAATGACGTTCACTCATTTAAGTATGGTTGTATACAATAACAGTATGAAACACTGTATCACCAGCCATAAATGAAGAATTATTAGATGATTATTTTCCCTTGATCATCAAATAATCATAGCATGTTTTATTTGGTTGTTTTGCTTTAGATGAGGATCATGGATAACAAGCTGTTCACAGTAGAGCCAAGCAGTGGATCCCTCATGCCTGGTCAATGCCAGACGGTCACTCTGACCTACTGCCATGAGTTTGCAGGGACAGACAGGCTTCCCGTCCTCTTCAAGATCATGAGAGGCAGAGAGGTTCTGGTAAGTTGACCGTCAAAAAAATATAAGTGATCTGAATTCACACCACATTTCTGACCTGTTACTGGTATCCAAATGTTAAAAGATATTTGAGACTGACTCTATGGATCTAAAATCTCTTATTAAGAAACACCCACAGATTACCTGTGTGTAAAAGTATGTATCCCTTAGATGGTCTGTCCATTCAATATTTTCTATGTATATATTCCAAATGAGTTTGAAAACTGACTTTGTTGTCATCCTCAACACAATACAAGGTCTCAATATTACACTGATATGAAGCATTTAGTTTTCAAATGGAACATCAGTCAGTCATTTTGTTGATGAAAGTAAGCTCCAAAAAATTCATTCATAAATTGTCCTTGTGTTTATATAATGACTCAGACATGAACTATTTGTATCAATAGTCTGACTGTTATTTCCTTTTTAACCTGACTTCTTGCAGCTGAACTTCACTGGTGTGACGGTAAACGAGGACAGACGCTACGTCCACTTCCCCAACAACAAGCACATGTTCTCCCCCGTGCCTATAGGAGGTGTCATCAACCCCAAGCAGGTCTATGAGCTGTATAATGGTGGAGGTATGGAGGTCATGTACCAGTTGGACCTGACTGCTTTGGAGCAAGTTCAAGAGGTATGGTTTTCATTTCTTTTTAAAAATCAATTTGCTATTTATTTAGTATACATTTGCAAATAAAATTACCCTTAGATGCCTCTTTGTGTTCAAAGACTGTCAAAGAGGCAAATACATATGTATTGGAGGAGACAGAGATAGATAGATAGAATAATAGATAGATAGATGGATAGATTGATAGATGGATAGATAAACAGGTAGATAGATAGATAAATATTTAAATAGATAGATAGATTGATAGATATGTACATGTATATAGATAAATATATATATATATATATATATATATATATATATATATATATATAGAGAGAGAGAGAGAGAGAAAGACATATCTCTTCCTAAGACTATATACACTTTCCATTTTTTACATATTTTCAAACTTCCTTCAGTAGCTTTCTGTGTTCACTCAATATGTTGTATTAATGTACATAATTCTTTATATAAATAAACAAATTCTTAAATGTCATACCACAATTTCTTGTCATGCAGGAAAACTTCAATCACAGGATCTTTGATTGCCTGAATCCCAAGGGTGTAATACCAGCTGGTAGAACAGCCAAAGTAGAATGGATCTTCTCTCCACTGGAAGCAAATACATATATGGTAAGATATAGTATGCCTATAGTAGCTTGATGCAAAGAACATTGAACATTTTCACCCATATGTACATGTATATGTATATTTATTTGAGTAATACCACTAACTTGTTTTTCTCTATTGGAAACAGTTTATGTAATACTGATAGACAGAATTTTACTCATGCTGTTAAGAAAGGATATTGCATGTCATCAATGGTAATAAAAAGCATAAAAGGAGCTGGAAGTGCTTTATTAATACTATTTCAAGTTCATTTTTGGCTGCATGATAACCAACCAAGAAATAGAGGTGGACTTCATATTAACGTACATTATTAATTACTAAGACTTTTGCATGCTAGTCCTAATCTACTTTTAATGGAAATGGAAAAAATTAGAATTCATTTCAATTCAAATTAATTTATCCGCTGCATCTTCCAGGTTGACGTCCCAATCCACATCATTGGGGGTGACACCGCCCTGATCACCTTCACCGGTGTGGGCTATGACAAGCGCTCCCTGGGCACCACCATGCCCATGACAGATGGCACAGAACTGACCGGGGTTCCTTCCGTCCAGAGCATCCCCCTCAAGGAACAGCTCCTGTATGCCAGCGAGGAGAGAGTGGCCCTTGGGAATCTTCCGCTGTTCAGTGAGCAGCGCAAGGTGGTGTACCTGACCAACCGCTCCCCTAGCCACACCGTGTCCTTTGAGTGGTATGTGACATCAGAGGATGATTCCCAGGTGAGGTCTTTTCCCAGTTGTTTTGTAGTAACCTGTTGGCTTAGTTGTATGTCACTTTGTCTGAATGTCGTGTTGAGTAAATCTCTTGTTCAGTTACGTCCTTTTCTCTGACATTTCCCTGTATGTAATGGATCCTAATGACAAAATACAGGAACAAAGTGAGAGAAGCGTTCTTTTATTAATTAAAATATTTTTGTTATCCCTCCTTTGTGATAAGTAATATGTGCCACTGGCAAACAAGTTTCAGAAGCATTTCCTGGGCTATTATAAGGACTCTTATGAATAGCTTTCTTTTTGCACTTTGATTAGTTAGTGACTGTAAACTTCTGGTATTTTCCTTCCTATCCATCTTGCAACTTTTAAGTTGTATTTCAATACTTTATCTCTTTAATCTTTTACTCTTGTGTGATCCTACATGTATTCATAAGATTTTCACTCTCTGTTTGTATGTATGTGATCCTTACTTAAATATTTTCTAGAAAAAGAAAGGATTCAACCTACTGATCTTTTTATTGATATGCTGATGATATTGATCAAAATTGATAAACTGATTGATAAACTCCTTTGCCCCACTACCTAGGTGCTGGACATCCAACCACCCCAAGGAACCCTTCATCCAGGAGAGGGTTGCATGTGTAAGGTCGTCTTCACAGCTATAGGAGAGCCTTCATTCTATGACCTTGATGTCATCTGTGAGGTTAGTCATGAGGGGAATGTTTCACAAAGACTAAGATCGACTTTAAGTTGGACTTAACTATGGCAGGCCGTTCATACCACTGTTTGCTCTCACCATTATGATCTTTAGATAATATTTTTTCCTTCAATAATGAATTATCAAAAAATGTAAATTCTGTAGATTTGTGACTATGATTTGTGGGTCCTTTGAGAGACCAATGTAGTAAATGGTGAGAGCAAACAGTGGCATGAACGGCCTGCCATAATCAAGTCCAACTTAAAGTCGATCTTAGTATTTGTGAAACACCTCCAGATGCCTTAAACGTTTCATGAGGTCACTGAAGTGTTATGGGATTTAAAGCCCGCTCCATGCCAAATATCTTGGCCCTGTTTCATAAAACTGTTATCCTTAACAAATTACAGTAATCAAAGATGAGCTACTGAAATCATTACATTTTAGTGACCGAGAGCAAGTTTGTTGCAGAAATGTAGCAATTGATATTGATACCAAGTTCATGAAACAGTGTCTTGATATTTGATTCTATCAAAGTCAGTCAGTGTGATATACCATAGGATTGATAAACTATACCCTATCAACCTACTTATGCTTTTGCCACTTCCAATGTTCAGTCAAAACTGTTCTCATAGCAGGTCTTGCATATATCTTTCTGTTAAAAACAGTATCAACGTTTTATGGCATGTACTGTTAAGAAGGACACATTTTGCTTCTCCTTATTTATGTATTCTGCTCCTAATCACATTCTAGAATATTGAATTTAGTTGTGTTTCCTTTTGAATGACAAATTTGCTTCCTTGCCTGACCTAGGTTGCTGATGAGACAGTCATGGCAGAATACAGGAAGGATCTGGAAAACTGGGAGGCAGAGAAAGAAAGGCAGAAATATGAGTTCACCATCACTGAGTTTAGTGATGACACAAAGAAAGATGTAAGTAACTCATTCTCTATTTTTAGATGTAATTGTATATATTTGGAGCATGTCTTTATTTTTTTTACTGAGTATCATTCAAGGTTCCCAGCTTCCCTGGGAATCTGAAGAAGTCTGAAAATTTAGTTCCTTTTTGCGAGTCAGGGATTTAAAAACAAAAAAATTATCAGTGAATTTCATTGGCCCTAAAAGAACATATTCAATCTTTTATATTTTGTCTTATTTCCAAACAGGATGTTGACTTGATGATTGGCTATGGTGAATTTAAGATTGTAAAATGCCCCCATTCATGATCCTGAAATTCAAGGATCAAGAAAAGAGCATGGAAAGGCAGGGAATTAGTTTTCATGGAATGCTGGGAACCATGACCATGACCCAAAATACAGCAATATCATTTTCCTAATTATCAATGTGCAATTTGCTTGATATTCAAACAGGGAAGCAGCGCAGGCCCTGAAGGCAGGAGTCGCTACAAACGGAGTGCACCCTGGATAATTCACCGGTCCCTCCTGAAGAATTCAAGCGCTACGGGACCCTGCCTCCCATCAAAAACGTCAAGAATGAAAAGGAGCTTGATGAACAGTACACCCGTAAGTGTTCCTAAAAATTTATCCTTAAGCTTACATCACAAAGATGTGATGCACAAAAATATAGTCAGTCCTCACAATGAGTTTTTTGATATTCCAGTGCAATATGCTCAATAAACTTGAATTTTATAGATGGATAGAGATATAAAAGACTCCTGAAAATATATCATTTTGAATCTATATCAACAGATTAATCTTGCGAGCTAACAGATCAACTGAGAAAGACCATTTAGGTATTTGGAAGCTTATATTGATTTGAAAGACATTGTAATGTCAAGCTACCATGTATGTATGTGTTTGATGAATAAGTGAAGTGCAATGAATGTTACTGTATGAGGGTAAATGAAGGAAGTCCTTTTGGTTAACACCACTTTTTCTTAAATAATGATAACAGCCCTGGGAATATTTTCTGGCTCTAAAAACATGTTTTAATTTGTCAAATTTGTTAAAATATTGGGATATAAAATACTCCTGGAAAAATATAATTTTTGAATCTATACTGCCCGATTAATGTTGCATGCGGTATGTACAATTGATTGGGATCAGATACCCCTAGGAAAAAAAGAAAGAAAAGATCCCAACATTATAACCTCTAAAAGGTGTCGTAGTCGAGTGGATACTTCACCGGACAGTGGATCACAAGGTCCGTGGTTCGAGTCCCGCAGTAGCACTAATGTCCTTTGGCAAGATATTGATCTACATTTGCCACACTCAACCCAGGGGATGTAAATGGGTACCTGGCAGGAAATAATTCCTTGAAATGCTAGAGCGCCGTAATGGCAGCCATGCTAAAGTCAGGGTAATAACCGGGAGCCCCAGGGAGTGTCAAGTCTGACAGATAAGTGCGCTATACAAGAACCCAATATTATTATTAAAACACTGACTACTAATTGAACCACTTGACTTTTGAATGTTTAGGTGAACACTCTGCAAAAGATGGTAGCAAGCTTTGGCCCAAACCTGAGAAACCAGAGACGTTTGTGATGCACCTCGGGGTGACAGCACGAACTCACACCATCGCTGAGTTCCAGAGCAACTTCCCGAACGAGGTCCAGAAGTTCTTCATTGATAGGTACTGTAAATATTTACTTGAATAGGGTCTTACGCACCTTTGTCACTTTTAGTTGAAAATTTAGTCTCTTTTTGAATACTAGTTAAAGTATTACATTGTATGATAATGAGACTATGCAAAGCTCGAGTCATGATAACATAAACATTGCTCTCTCATATATGCAACAGTATGTTGCTGAATTTAATTTATATGTTAAAGTTTGTCATTTTTTATTGTAGAGTCAAGCTTTATAAACTAGCGTTACTTTGGCAGCTCATGTGATAAAAGTTAAAATGCAACAGTATCGCACATGGCAGTTCTTTAAAATTTGGTGCAAAGTGCAAAGACATTGTTATATTGTGAGACTTTCTCCATTAACACTTTGCAAACTGCTTTATATTTCTTACTTTTTATTCAATTTGCATTTCCATTGGGCTGGAGTCTGAATATTTTCCAGTCCTAAAAGATTGAAGTATTGAAACACTATTTGTTTGATAACTAGTGCTTGTTATCTGTTTTGCCTTTTCTAGGGGTATGAGTGAGAGAGTAATCACAAGCGGTAAAGGAAAGCAATCACAAAGAAATGAATCCACGGAACCTGAAGACTGTGATGAGATGGAGGCTGGAGTTGTCAGTGAGGTCATGAGCACTATTGTCAGGTATGGTGATAATAATAAAAACTCACTCTATCCATTTATCCCTATCATACTATTGTTGATTACCTTTCTTAAATCCTTCCACTTCTCTTTTATATTTGTATTTTAGCTTTTAGGGATTCAGGGATTCAGGGATGGTCAGTGAAGAGTTTGAAAGTAGTTCGTTTAATTATCTATCATACCTAAAGAAAAAAAAAATAAGCCATTCTCATGTTTACCCCATTTTCAATGCAGATATCAGTAATTCTAGCATCAATTAAAGATGCAAAGGTACATTCTGCACATTCTGAATTCTTGAAAAAATAAAAAGTAAATCATCCAGACTTAAATTCTGTAAGCTATTTCTATTCAATTTGGCTTGTTCCAATGTCACCTTCCCTTACTTCTTCACAAGTACAGTACATGTGCAGTTGTGAAATTGGTCCTTGTTCCCATATGTATTTAAATGTTTGCTTTGCTATAATCGACAATATTGTTTTTTAATGAAGAAATTTATCATGTTTTTGTTGTTGCAGAGCATTACTTGATGATCATGACTTCCATGAGGCGTTGAGAGACATCCCCAACGAGCCTGTCCCCTACTTCACTCAGTTTGGAGACAGACCCCAGTCCCCCACTCGGATGGAGGATCTCAAGATCACCCCGTTTCCCCCTTCTCAAGCTGCTCAGGTTAGTCTGGCACACATTCTAAACGATGAAAAAATTTTCACCGTAATAAACTATTCATGTTTCATTGTTGAATATTTATTACTGGTTCCGATGGTAATCGTGATGTTTCAAGAAGTAGTGATGGAGATTTTGACTGGAGTGAAGACGTATGCAGTCCTGGGCATATCCATTCAGAACATTAGAGAACATTAAGGAACATTGATAATTGCCATGGTTTGTGGTGTTGATGTTGGATGATAGCAAGAAGAACAAAATTATTTACATACCTTTAAAAAGAGAAACAAGAGAAATAGTAACTCACAATATTTTTAAATGGGTGGGGAACAAGCAGGAAGGAGTAAAATTTCAAGTATATGCACAAATGCCTACCTCAATGAATACAATAACTTGCAAATTTGTTAAAGATAGCTCAATGTGAGAGGTTAATTTTTTTCAATCTTTGGAGTTTACTGTAGGATACATCTTGATCACTAGAATAACAATTGAAATGAAGAGGATGATTTTCAAAAGTTTGTACTTGTGACAGTAACAATGATAAATGGGTATATGATTGATAAGAAGTCAAGAAAATTGATAATCATCTTGATTTTTTGTTTCCCAACAGCGACATGAAGCCATGGAGAGCCCCACCAAGACAGTCCAGATTGAAATGGAAAGTCGGGGAGTGCGTACACCAGATAGCACAGCTGATGGGGTGCCTAGCAGAACAGTGATGCGTGATTCTGTTACTGAGCAACCTCCCTCTGCTCCTGCTGGTGATGATGTTGGTCTCATGACATCAAGGTATGTAGAATCAGGATTGAAAGAATCCTATGCCTTGTGCCTTTGATAATGAAGGGGAGGGAAATATCACATTTGGCAATGTCCCTCTTGGAGGAACTCTATGTAGTATCCATCATGTAATTTCAGGATTCATACAGTTTCAGGATTTTCAAATTTGCATTATACATGTCAAAATCTGTCTTTTTGTATATACTGTGTTGTTATATACAGGCAACATTGAATAGTGTTCGGCCATAGAAATCTGTTGCAACTGTAAGATGTCTAGTACATCCTAATATGGTAAATAAACAAGGAATACATGACTTATTTGTGTCTTTCATTTTTAATTCCATTGCTAGGGGGTTCTTTTAGAAGCATGGACAGTGAAACTTGGGTTTATTAACATTAAGAATTTCATTCAAGTTTTTGACATGTTAAGGACATGTATATTCAATTTTTTCTCCAGGTCTGTGCTTCAGTCATCCCCTGGAATGCACACAGAGTATGACTATCAGATAAGCTTGCGAGAGGAGAGGGAAAGACTGCAGCAACAGAATCTTAAGAGGTATGTACTCTTCCTCAGAGTGAAAGATGGCTTGTTAATTGAAGACTAATTGCATCCTTTCTTCAATTTAAGCGGATTCTGATTCATATTTTACTGACATCTTGATACTTGACAGGGTTTAATTTTTTTAACTTCTGTCCTATATAATACTAACATAATAAGATACAGATTAAAAGAATATCTGATAACATTCGTTGAGAGCCAGAGGGTGTTCAGTCTCTGTTACAGTACACTGTACATGAGTTAAAGCCCTTGTAACTCGCAACAGCTGAAGTCTTCACCAAGAACTATTTTTCATGTTAAGAATGTACATATATATATATATATATGTAAATTGTTTTTAGTCTCTTTTATCATCATTGCCATAGGAAAGGGATTTATTTCTTAATACATATGGCTTCTTTGTTGTCTTTGTACAGATTACCAGAGTTTGCTACCAGTGTGGAATCAGCTCTTGAGAACACCCTCTTCAACATCATGATGGAGGCCTTCGGTGGAGAGATCAACCTGACTGCGAGACCCCGCCTCATAGCCCTACCCCTTCCACCCTCCCGTACTCCACCCACAGGGCCAGGTGCCAAACCCAAGCAGGCCTCTGTCCTAGGGGCTTGCACCAGACCTGGGTCGGGGAAGACGTCCAAAGGAGAAAGAGCAGGGTCAGGTGGAAAGGAGCGGTCGGTAGACACACCCAAGGTCTCGGTGGAGCTGGTGGGATCGACGGGGAGGAGGGGAAGTCAAGCCTCTCAAGTAACAGCAAAATAATACAAATGCTCTTGTTCCTGGAAATATCTATTGGGAATCAATGTTTAACAGGTTGAACATCTATATGCACATGTATTTATATGTCTTTCATGTAAAAACACATTTGGGGCCTTTTCTGTGTTATTTCATCAGCTTTAAATCAAATTTCCACAAATGAATTTGGAAATACAGTGTCATGTCACATTGGAATCTGTTGAAATGGAAATCAGTAAATTTGGAATTGCTGTGATCTGTATTGTGGAGATTAATGCATTTTTAAAGAAAATGATGAGGGTATGTAACTGAGAAATGTAGAAAAACACCTTGAGCTCAGGCAATTTAGCCCTAGAATTTATGTAGCATCTACTGCAAGCAAGGTGGGTATGAGACTATGTAAGCATAGCTGCAGAATCTGTCAGTATTTATTTGGAGAGGAAAGGATTATGTAAAAAAGGAGTTATGAACTGATGTTTTTGTATTTTTTCAATATTTTACTTTCCTACGAACAAACACCTAAATACAGTGTATCTAGTGCAGAGGACCAATAGTTAAAATTGTAATTCATTCTAAAGTTTTACAAACAAAGGACTATGAAAAGGAATGACAAATGTTTACCTGTATTATGGTAGTTTGCATTTTGGCGTATTGTTACCATGCTTGTGTATTGTATAAAAGATATTCCTATTGTAAAGAAGAGCTATGACCTTGATACATGACAACCTTATGACTGTAGATGGTTTTATATTCTGCTTTTAAAAAGATATTTGAATTTTGTAGAATTATTTCATTACTTTCTGCAAAAACAAAAATTGTACTAAATATTGATGCTATTTACTTGTCATCACTTATGATACCCAACTTTAGTGAATGTTTAGTAAGAAATTAGTATGCTTTTCTTGATCTATTTACTTGTTATCACTTATGATACCCAACTTTAGTGAATGTTTAGTAAGAAATTAGTGTGCTTTTCTTGATCCTCTACCATTTTACAAAAGTAATCATAATAAACAAGGTATTTTTGTGATGAAAGATAAATTGTACAGTATACCTTTCAAACATCTTTTTCACCAACTTTAGATAATTTACTACATTAAACATTCTTGCTCGTTTTTTCTTCTTGATTATAATCCAACTGACGAGCAACATTGCTTTTGTATATATGTATATAAATACCAATGTATAAGCAACCGTCCTTATTTGTAAATAATGTAAACATTTGTATATACAGTAGATACAGATATTCCTTTGTTGAGATATTGATGTATATATTTGTTTATGCAACTAATTATATTGAAAATACTACACCTGACACTATGGAGATATAGGCTTAATGAAGTGTTCTAGATATATGTTTTAGCCATACCAAATGATTCAGTAAACTATCAAAGGATTTAGGGTAAAGATCTCAATGATATTTAACGAAAATTCATGATCTGTGAAAGAAGTATAATCTAAAGGGATGTGAACCTGACTATTAAAAGATTCAGATGTATAGGCCTATGTTACAGGTATATATAGATGAATGAAAATGACAGTCTAGAAAACAGGATATTGTAGAAAATCCTTAAACCCTCATGGAGCCATATTATGACAGCAAACATTCATCCTATGTGTAGTTGTCTACCAACCTGCAACAAAATTTGATATCTGAATCTGCTTTAGAGTTTGCACTATCACCATCTGTTCTGTAAATAGGTAAATTATATTTTACTCTTGAGATTTTGTGTATTTACCAGAAAACTTGGTTACATTTGAATAAAGTGTTTCAGAAGTGTGCACACAATGAGCTTTTATCTTCTTTTTTCTTCTTTTTTCCATTTCAGTAGTGATTTTCATCATCTTGCAACTAATGAATTAATGAGTCAAGACTAGAGACATTACGTGATTTTGGGGTTTATTTTATTGTCCATGGGGATGTCTCCTGCTCTATTCATGTTGTAGATTATGAGATGATTGTATTTCCAGCCGTAAGTTGTGAAGAGTGAGTAACCCTGAAGGCATATTCTTGGCTATCTTGCATTCAGTCATACAGGGATATATGGACATTGCCTTAAACCTGTGCAATCTTAGAAAAGGATCCCTAACATGTAAAACAGAGCAAACTCTTTATTTGTGTAGACGATAGATGGCGGAAATTCCGATTTTTTTTTTTTTTCTTTTTTTTTCTTCGATTTGTTGGAAGAAGATTATGTGGTAGACAGTAACAAAAAGCTGGACAGGTGTAATAATTGATATTAAGGAAGCATTAGATAGAAATATATATAGAGAGAGTGTGTGTGTGTTGTGAGAGAGAGAAAGAGAGAGAAAGTGTGTGTGTGTGTGTGTGTGTGTGTGAGAGAGAGAGAGAAAGAGATTGAATAAAGGCAAACTGGCAATGTAAGGGAAAGGGGGAAATGTACGTTATACGATCGTTACTCCTACACTTACAATCAGCAACCATACATGAAGCTTCTTATTTGTTAGTTTCCTCTCAATCTCCCTCTCCTTTTCTCCCCCTCAATCCCATTATTGCTTCATCCCCTTGAAATGTACATGTATATACATCAATATGTACAATGGCAGAACAAGTCTCTCCCCTTTATTCTTACTCTCCTGTAATCTCTCTCATGCTTTTGCTCCACCTCTGTCTCACTCATACTGTTTCTTACCCTGTCTTACTCTGTCCCTTACTGTATCTCTCTCACTTTTTCCAGTCTTCTACTCCGTCACTCTTTGGCTATTTGTGTCTGACACCAATGCTGTTTTCCTTAACACTTTTCCACACAAAGCTGTTACAAAAATAGCACCTTGAAATATGACACTATGTCATTAGATTCTAGAGATACAATTGCACATTTACTCAATGGTAATTAAGGATGCTAATTTTTTTCTGTTTCTCTGTCCCTTACGGTATGTCTCTTGCTCCCCCTCTCTCTTTCTCTCTCTCCTTCCCCTTCTCTCGCTCTTGCTTTCTCTCTCTGGCTATTTATGTCCCACACTAACGTTGTTTTTCTTATCAACACAAAACTATTACACCTTGAAATATGACACAATACTATAACATTCTAGAGATACAATTGCACATTTATTCAACGGTAATTAAGGATGCTAAATTTTTTCTTGAAATTGGGTACACGCAAAGCATTGAGTAGATAGATATCAAAACATTTAAATTTTGCTCCAAGCATTCTGTTATTGCATGGTTAAATGAGTTGCAATTTCTCCTTCGTTTTGCGATGTGATGATAAAAGATTTTGCCAATAATGTGCAATAATGCCTGAAATTAATATATTATTAGTATTCTATTTTAGAACTTGTTGATAAACGCTTTTGGCACTTGATATACAATCAATACATACAATAAATAAATAACAAAAACCTTTTAATCGAGTAATTACAGAACAAAAAAGAAATAGATTTTGAAGGATTTATCCCTCCTACTGTTTCTTTCTACATTGATATTACAAACTATACATACAGCAGAGGAGAGAGATAAAGTGTAAAAACAATCTGTTTAAATCCACGGTATATTTCTAGTCAACGCCACTGCACGAGTACTACATATTGGAGGTAAAGCAAAGCTAGAAATGCTGTTTTAGAGTTGGCAGGAGGGAAAAGAAGAAACTAAAAGCATTCAATTACATGAAAAAGGTTTATACTTGACAAAACGCATCTACAAAAGGATTTTTACGAAAGTGAAGCACTATAAAGTAAACAAAACTACAAATAAAAACATAAAAGGTACGTTTGGCTGCCCAAACACAATGCGCAAAAAAAAAAAATCTTTAGCAACTTAATATTTTCTACAAGAAGCACTACAAGCAGTTCCAAAATTTCTTCTTTTCTATTAAAAAAAACTATTACTTTCACTTAACTTATCGCTTAATTTCTTTTTCGTTGCCACTGATCATGTAAAATAAATGCATATATTCCAAATGAATGCAAGGTCATTTTTAAAAATGTTTTTCAATCAAATAACCACCACAATTATTTGATTCTGAAAAACAATATCAAAACAGATGCCCTAAAAATACGTTTTTATCAAAATTTTAACGAATAATTCATGTATAATTTCCACCACACTGCAAACGGAATTTATGTGTCCACCACAGTCACAAAACTCCAGTTCATTGTTCTCATAAATATTCATTAAAATTTTGATAACATATATGCAATTTAAGCTCCTTGCACTCATTTGCATATTGCATATACAAAAAGTCATTGTCATTTCATATCAATGACTACTTGATTAGTCTCCTCAAACCTTTAAAGTGTTTGATATCTTCTCCAAATTTGCAAATCACGTTTGATTTCACATGAGACTTCACTATTTATTTCAAATAGTCATGATTCTGTCACTTATCAGCATACAAAAGTTGCATAGTCATAGATTCATAAAAATAGGTGGTATATTCAGAAACAAATTTCTATGAAATATAGCACCACATAAGGTACATTGTCTCTGTTTGAATATCGCACCAAAAAGGCACATTGTCTCCTTTTGAAACTGCTTCTTACAAAATGGAAGACTATTTTATGTAAAGTCACATGACTTAGGTCACATGACCTGGCTTATCATATAGCTCTCATATGATTTATGTCATCAAGACATATTACAGATTTACGGTTCATAAAGGCACATTGATGATCAAATCAATCAATTCTCTTTATACAAGTTATTGAAAATCAAATAATTTCTATTTTCATTTCATAGTCTGGGTCTTCCATCGTTTATCATACACTTATCAACAGATTTTATTCCAGTTGAAAAACAAGAAAAAAAAAGAGCTTTATAAAAAAACATCTGACACCGACCGTCGGAAAGAAAACAAAAATTAGCGGAATTATTTACATCTATGTCGGTTACAAATCATCATCACCCGCAGGTAAATGTCATGATTTCATGATAAATATTACATTACATAATAATCTTGTTTGCATTAATTGTGTGATTCCAAGTTGCTTTGAAAAGTTTAACTTAGTTACGCTTGTTTTATACAAAAAAAATGTTACAGTTCTCCTAATTGTACGAAAATGTTGGTCGTATTATTTGCTTGATGGTAAAGCAAAAGTAACTAACATCATACGTTTGCATTGTTTATAAGAACGATAGATAATTCATCAGTTTTATATGGTATTGTTTCCATATTCACTTCTTATAAAACATAAATCACTTTGAGGCATATCCAATAATATGAATTACTGGATTGTCTTTAGCCGGCGCAGTCATTACCAAAGTCAAGCAGGAGAATTCTCAGACATATTTCTGAAGAAAACATTCCAAAATAGAGATATATATTATGTACATATCAAAGAATCATAAAGAGATGAAAGAAATCATAGTTTATCTAAAATCATGCAATGCTAGGAGGAAGAAATAAAGAATTATCATACATTTTTATTTTACAATTTTTCGGAGGGTTTTAGAATTTTTATAAAGAATTTTTGGATGAATTTTAGTGATGTGGAGAAAGAGGCTACACTAAAACTACAAAAACTATCTTCTACTTGGAGAATTTGGCCATCCGGTTAGCTAATGACCCACCTCCTCGCTTAGGGGGAGGGGCTGCTGATGGTTTAGGGGCGGGGCCTTTTCCTGCTTGATCTTTGTTGGTTGTTGGTTTGTCCTTTACAACTGGCGGTTTGTTGGTGCTAGATGACGTTTCTGGCGGGGACTCTGAAAGAAAAACAAAAGAAGCAAGGTTTAGAGGATTTTATCAACCATTTTTAGCTTATGGCTTTTATTTCCCAGTAGTCCTGAATTATATAATTAATCTGTCAAAAATGTTTCTGATCATATCATCTGTTAGAAGCCGTTATATTTATCTGCATTATGCATTCTTTACTGAAAGCATATGACTGTAATAACTGTAATAAAGAACTATGAAGTGTCCCATAATTCTTTTGTATTATGAAGTGTTTTGTAAACCACAATTACAGAGTAGTGCTTAAATACATGCAATACTAGTAAAATCAAATAATGAGATTTTTTTGTTTGTTTTTGTATCTAAAACACACTGGGTAAAATTTCGATGCTATATGATCATCACTTTAATCATTCATTCTTTCAAGTATACCTTATACCTAGCTTCTAAACTCAACATAAAATACTTTGGTTTATACTGGGGTTGAGGGATTGTCAAGGTACTTAAATATATTAAGGGTCTCAAGGGGTTGAAAATGCATTCATTGAAAATCAAAATAGGGAACAACTTTTGCACTCAGCTTGAAAGGAGAAAAAGGGAAAGAAGTGTCAACCAATAGCAAAGCAAGCTCCTTCTTTTTTTTTTACTTATACCACACAGGATATTTATCATAAGTACGTGCTAATTGAATATTACAAGATATAAGAATAAATCTCAATTATAAATCCTTAAATATGATTTTGACAGGTGAAAAATTAAGTTGGTGAGATGAAACTATGCAATAATAAGGCAATGCTTGGAAAAGGAGAAAAAATTGCAAGTTTTCAAAATAAAATGTGCGCATGTCATCAAAGGGTTTCGTATCATCACTATGTAGGCTACTTGCAAAGGTTTACATTTCCTTTCATGAAAAGGACTCTCCTTTGGCAAGTGAAAAACAAAGCTGGTAATGTGCAGATTTGTCATACATTATTTGCTGTCTTTAAAAAAAAATTCCTCATAAGAAATTCTGACAAGTTATATATTTTCTCTGCAACCAAGTATTCTGAACTGAATTAATACATTTTTAGAAGGCAGAAAGTCAACTTACGCAGTTCTTGTATGAGTAGAAATGTAGCACAGTAGGTTTTATTGACCAAATCTTAAGTAGTATTTGCCAGTCATCCATAGTGAATAATAAAGAGGTCATCAATCATAGCCATAGACAGTTTCTTCAGTTTATCTACTATTCCCACTATTCATCTAACTCTATTCAACTCTGTTTACTAGTACATGAAACATAAAACAAAAATTAACGTATTAACACGATGATAAGTAGGTGAGGCGTTGCTACATGCAACAGTCACATGGAGTACATGAGGGTGCGGCATGCCCAAGAGCAAAAATATAAGGAAATAAAGAATAAAATGAATATGCTAGTGGATAATGAGGGTAATTCTAATGACCTGAGCTAAAGGGAAGGGAAAATATAACATATGAATGATATTTTAATGATAAAAATGCAGAATTGGAAAAGCTCTAGCTAGCAAAGCGACCAACATACCTTGTAAAACGATTCTGTACAAATTTAATCTGTATTGAAATAATGCCAATATATATACAAAATTGAAAATCGACGAATAATTCTGTATATTCATTAGGTATTATTCCTTTTTTTCTCTTTCCCCAATTATTTTCTAAAAATTAAAAAGACTTAACAAAATATGCAAATAGAATTCGAATTTAAGAAAAGGTTATTTTTCAAAAAAAGAATATCATTATAATTGTTCTTTAAATTACAAGTATCTATAGATTAAAATTCGTGAATGATGCTGCTTTCCAAACAGTGTTTTTTGGCTGAATTACCTAATTCATTCCAAGTTTAATTTGACAGAAAAGAAGAGATATAATATGTGATTTAAATTCTAATAAGTTTTTGTTACATGCACCAACGAAATGACAAATCTTGAGCTGCAGACTTTACATAACAAGAACAATAGCTTGCAAAAGCCAAATATTCTATTTCTAAAAACGACTGGATAGGTCCTGATTATGAGGTCATCTTTGTCTTAAAAGAGATTTGGTTGAAGCAATATTGAAATATTAATATGTGCAACTTCTATCCATCTACATATTCACTTATATTACAACGGTGCAAAGCGTACTGAGAGACTGGATGATAAATCCAAATTAATCATCTTCCAATATATTTCATGCTGCATATTCTATATCTATCAGAGCAAAGCGAGAACAAGAAAAATGTTTGATTTTCATTTTCTACCTGACTCTGTAATAACTGCGGGATCTGAGATTGGAGTTGTTGGGGACCAGCCGGCTTCGGCCGAGACACGGTAGCGTACTGAACACCAGGGACTATGCCCTTGGCTTCAAAGGCGTTTCAGTGACGTTTGACCGGTCCAACCTGTTTAGCGGCCTTTTCGGCCGTCAACCTAGCAACAGAATGAGGTGGAGGGAATGAAAGGAAGGGGGTGATTATAGCATGCCACAAAACAGGTTACACCACTGATATAATCAAAGAAATATAGAACTGAAAGGCATTACATGTACAACATTTATTTTTTGTGTAAAAAGTAAACGTAAAACATACATGTTCTTGTACCTTTACAAAATATATACATATTTTTAATGTTATTTACATTACAAAAATCCAACCATATGAAAAAGACGTACCGTAATTCAAGAACAACTCTTTATGATTATGAACAAATCAGGGAAGGAAAGGGAGAGCATCCATATCAAATGCTTCAAAACAATGACAAAATGACAGTTTCATATGACTGAAGAGATATGTTAATGCTTAAACATGAGACTGATACCCTAAAACAGTCACTACATCATTTCTTTCATCAATCCTTCACACAAAATTAAATGGAAGATGGAAGTGATTGGTCACAGCACATTAACATAATCATTGTTCATAACTGATTAAGTATAAGAAGATCATTAAAAATGGTGTTATGTGCTCATTTTGTATACACACCTTGTAGTTGAAAATGGGACTTCCCCCATCCTCTGTTGGTGCTACCCATGTGATCTTGAAGGAGGACTTGGAGGCTTCTTCCACCTTAGGCTTACCGCCAGGTACCTTGGGAACGACCACTTTACCTGTAGGAGTTTCAGAAGAATAACTGTGTAAAACGATTTTCCTTGAATAAGTTACGATCAATCTAGCATATCAACTAACAACTGACTTGGATGAATTCATGAATTTACTATTCCCCAGAAGAATGAATAAATTATGCAGAGCGTTATATTTAGAGTGCAGATTTGTGAGATGTTCCAGCATTTTATTGTGTGATTTGGAATAAATCAGCACAACAAATTATTGATGATTACAAAATTATATGTAGATTTTTAAAAAAAATATTACCTGGTTGTTTCAGATTTTAAAAAAGCAGAATCCTATCGGTCAAGAAATAAAGGAGCAGTTGTTTTTGGTGATTTTCTATACAGGCATACACACCCACACCCACCCGAACACAAACAGACACATACATATGGAGCCCGTTTCACAGTCCCCCATTGAACTTCATTCGGCGGCGATATTAAAAACATGAACGTAAAGGCATATTCTAGTACTGACCTGCAACCATGAGTTCTCCAGACGTTGTGGCGTTCCTGAAGAGTTGGTCGCCTCACAGCGGTACACGCCCGAGTCCTCCGGAAAGCCTCAGAGATGGTGAGGCGGCTAACACCGTCGTTGTCCATTGTGATGACCACGAACTTGTCCGACTCGATTTCCTTGTTGTGGACGAACCACTTGACGGTTGGCATGGGAACGCCTTGGATATGACATTCAAGGCGACCTCGTCCTCCTCCCAGGCGACCTGAAAATTAAGAAATTCAAAATAGTTATGTTTGTGTTACTGAGTGATATTGAGTTACTATCTATAAGAAGAAGAATTTTCTTCATTTCTCCTGCTGTAATACTACTTTTGTTTTATCCAATAACTGTCGACTTTAGGAGCTTCAACTTCTTTTGTCAAGCCTCTGAACCATATTTTAATGATGTTCCATTTTATTCTTCCACTTTTCCTTAACCTATATATCCTTGTGTCTTGCTTTTCTTTTTTCCTTTTTTAATAATGTCTGCATGTTTCTTTAAACAAAATGGCGAATGAATGAATGATTGGAGGATCAAATCTCATACCTCTTCTTGAAGACCCTAATGAACTTAGGTGGACTTCCTTCTTGTGAATCTGTGTCGGATCCAGAAACTCCTGTTGTTGATTCGCTGTAAATAGACAGTGATAAATGGACAGATGTAAGTAATTTTTTCTTGATAACATTACAATGCTCAAACAAAATATACCCAGTTAGGCGCTATGCTTCTTAAAAGGACAGCAGTTGTTTCCCCGAGCATATTATGAGTCTTCTGGTTTCAAACTTCTGTTTCAGAGGTGACCTTTATACCACCACAAAATAAATACTCTTTCCTACGACGAAATCGCAGTCATCATTGTATTTGAACTTTGTGATAATCTAAATTTTGCAACCACTTACTTTCATCTTGGTAATTGTGACATTTAGGTTCTGCTGGAGAAAATTCTATACTTCAGGTAATTCCATATTTTATTCAGATTATGATATTTAA